>CM053785.1:721778710-722378710 GCA_028749045.1 Cupressus sempervirens
TGAGATGTATTTGGTGCAATAGAAGCACATTGAATGAATGTAGTGACTACATTTAGCAGTGAGTGCTATTGGATAATTGATCATTTACTATTTTTCTGAAGGCTAGTTGGATAGTGAGTTTGGTGGTCTTACCCCTAAAGTTGTTTGGATAGTGGGTCCTTCTACCTTCAACAACTACTAATAGGGTTGGAACAACTCCTAATAGGGTTGGAATCTCCTCATAGGGATTCAAAGTCTCCTAATAGGGAGTGATATGTACTGAATGTATTTCATTGACTCCTAACAAGGTCCATTCTTGTACAAGGAACTTATATATTAGTACATCATTTTGTGGGTACCACCCCCATTGACACCTGAATCTGATCACATAAATTCATAATAAAAAATTTAGTCATCTTATAAAGCATATTTTGATTAAATATTAAATAATAAATTATTTGAGCGCTATCCCTTGATTAATTACTTAAATTAATTAATTATAACCCAATTAATAAATTAATAGACAACCAATAGTCTAATTTATTAATTAAAACCCTTTCCTTTATTAAATTAAATAAATGCAAAACCCATTTAATTTAATGTCTAGAACCCCTCTCTATTTAATTAATTAGATTATTTAAATCCCTCCACCCATGAACTCTTCCTCTAAACCAACAACTAGCCAAACTCAACTCGTGCACCAATAATTTCTCTTTTAACTAAATAATTCATTTATTTCATTAGATATTATGCACCAAATATTCCTCTTTTAAGTAAATAATTTAATTATTTAATTAAATCTGATGCACCAAATATTCCTCTTTTAATTAAATAATTTATTTATTTAATTAAATCTCATGCACCAATAATTCCTCTTTTATTTAAATAATTTCTTTATTTAATTAAGCTCACCCACCAACCTTTTCTCTAACAAATCCATCCACCTCCCACATCGTTAAATCAATTAAGCCACCTCACCCACCTTAACTGAAACACATCGTCTCCTCTTTCGTCTCGAGATCACTTGAATAAATTAAGGTATGGTTTATTCCCTTTGATTCAAGCCCAATTCCACTCTCATGCCACATCTTCCTCATCCATTTCTAAACATAGAATTCTATCTCCTCCACCTATCTCAATCAAATAAAGCCTATCTCACACCTCACTTAGTTAACTATCCTCTAGGAATCCTTATCTCCTTCTCAACCAATTGCCTATAAATTGAACCCTTTTCTCCTCCCAAATCAATCACCTTTTGAGTAGAGTTATATTATACTATTTTGAGAGCTAATTACTTTCAAAAAGTGCTATTTTGGTGATACTTAGGTTTCCAAGCATCTATCACATCCATCCATTGTTGAAGATTGAGCACCAGATTTGAGCACATATCCACAATCACAACCACATCTAAATATCAAGGAGGCTACATAGAGATGCATGTTTTCATGTTGTATTATTTGGTTTCCTTATTGGTTTATCACATATTCTTGTTAATTTATTTAGTTTGTTAGATGTATGGCTTTGGCTTTATATCTTTTACATCCTGATTCTAACACATACATTTTGGCACACCAGGTGGGACCTCACAAATGGGTCATTTATTATCAAAAATTTATTTTTTCTTTGTTAAAGGACTAAATAATTATATAACACCTTTATGTTTGCATAGTTTCTTGAGTTTTGCAGATCAATGTTGATATCAAGAGCCTACAAAAAAAAATCAAATTTTTTTGTATTAATTTTTGAAACTTATAATTTTTTTAATGAGTTTTCATAAAAAAAATTATATTCAAAGGAAATGAAACAATTAGAAGCTCAAATTTATTTTGGAAATTTCTTTTGATGTTGGTAGCTTTTAGTAAAAAACTCAATTTTTTTGGAGCAATTTATGATTTTTTATATTCTTGAGTGTTTTTTCATTTAAAAAATATTTCAGGAGAAAATGAAAGGATTTAAGAGTTGAAATTGTTTTTCAAGGTTATTGTTCATGTCACCATGCTACAGTAAAAAAAAAGATTTTTTGAGAAATTTATGATTTTTAATATTTTTTGCATTCTTTTTCAAAAAAAAAAAAAATGCTGGGTGCAAATAAAAGAACTAAGAGCTATTTAAATAAAAAAAACTTGAATGACTAAGGTTAACAAGCTCTTATTCCCTTCTCTTTCTATCTTTCACGATTCAATTTATTAAGTTGACCCCTTTGAACAATTTATTAAGTTGACGATCGATTTACTAAGTCGACCATGAACATTTTGAAGTTGGAAAAATGAATATTGCATCTTAATTTTACATGTCTTCTGTCATAGATAGCCCACTTAAAACTTTAATTTGGAAAGAACAAAGTTTTTGGTGTGTTTCTAGGTGTTCGGATTAACCACAAACATAAATAATGGTTACATGCAAATATAACCAATATCATAAAATAATAGATTGCATAGAAAAGAACACAAGACACCAAGATTTAACATCGTTCACCCAATCCCTGGGCTACATACACCAACAAAAAGTCCAATATTATTACTATCTAGTGATTAAAATTCACAATCCCTTACAACTCAATACCACCATAAGAAGCTACAATATCACCATACATTATGAAATCCCTAACCCTAACCCTTTTTATACATGCTTTTTACCACTTATAAAATTAGGGCTTGAATAAGTCATCCAATAGAAAAATAATAGTTGATGCCTTTTACAATATAATTTTTGGCTTTAGGGATAGTGCCCCTGAAAACCCTCATGGGGCCATTGCCCCTCATTCCCACCTTGTACTGTGATAGGGAGCACACTAAGGGAACTACCCTAGGGCCCCACATGGGTGCTGCCCCCAAATCCCCATAGAAATAATCTAGGGATAAAATGCATCAAATAAACCTTCAAGTTGGATTAGGCTCCACATCACAATACTAGGAGTGTGTCTACTACAACACTTCTACGGGCTCAAATGATTTCTTGCATTTTAGAATCTAGTTAATTAAGTGATGTGTGTACTGAAAGGTTACTAGAAAGATCATTCACAACAACCCTAGGAGCATTTCTAAAGAGGCCTATCCATTGGGAAGTGCCACCCCATTAGATAATGACCTCACACTGGTAAATTTTTTGGCCAGTATAAAAACAAGGCATTGAAAAAATTCTCACTTTATATCCATGCAAGTTTGGGCAATGTGTTTTTGATGGTAGTATGAGATAGGAAAACTGGTCACAATGGACTCTTAAGTGAGTCACGTACTTAACAACCATTTGGGAGGACTCGACAAATCTAATTAAGAACCAAATTAGTAGCTACCTTTTTAGCCATGTTCTAAAAAACCAATTTTCCCATAGGAATCTATTTCTAAAGTTCTTACATTGTGATTCAACCTCGTGAAAACATTTGTTGAACATACACAGTTCTTTGTTCTATTTTCCAAAATATTTCTTTAGAAAAAACTATGTAGTTGTCCCTTTCAAAGTTGCTATGTCCTTTGAGAGATTGTTTTTTTACATATCTTATTTATTGTTAAGAAATATATCTTTGGGTACCAACAAATTGAACTAGCAAGTTCATTCGTAACAACCCTAGGATTACTTTGGTTGAAATTATAAAAGCATATCATTGCTTTATCTTCTTGAAAGATTGCTTGTCCTATTTATTATAGAAATTATTTATTTGTTCACAAAGAAGTCAAGTGGTCATGTATGACCAACCAAAGCCCAAGATTACAAAGATCAAGCTTAAACCATCCTTATCATATAGAGAAAGAGAATCACAATGCCAAAAACTAGCACCCTCGAATCCTATACTTGTGAAGGAAGTACAAATTAAGAAAGAAGGATTCAAAAAAAAATTACAAACAGAGTGGGATTAAAAAGTCAACAATTTAATCCTTAGGAAAGGAGTAAACCACATGCTTATTGACCATTCATCCATCTACAATCATGATTCCTTTTAGCCTCATCACACATCTTGCACTTTGTTGCTGAGATCTTTATCATTAAGTATTGGAAGGTTGTTAATTAGTCTATCCACAACAAGCCTAGGATTTATTCTAGATAAAGTAGTTGTTCAACCAAAGCTAAGGTATACTTACCATAGTCACTACCTTATCTAACATTAAAAAAATCCAAAAAATATGATTCTTCATGTTAAAACAATCCAAACCCAAGTTCAAAAAAGTTAAACTCTATCCATCCAAAGTATACAAAGAAATAGAAATTGAACACAAAAAACTAGCACCCATTCCAAGAATTTCTTGATTACATCAAATTGAGAGAGAGGGCATTGAAAATGCATTACAAGTAGAGTGGGAGTGCAATATTGATAGATTGAGAGCCCACCCTAGAGTTAATGACACTCTAATCAAGATCATGACTATTATGATTAGGTCCAACTTCTTCCTCATACACTTTGCACTTTTTTTATACCCTAGAGTCCTTTATTAGAGCCATCATATTGATTATTCTCTTCAACTTTGTTAGTTTCATCATCCCTTAGAAGTACATCTAGAATCCTTGCCCAATTATATCTTGATCTACATCCTCTATCACATCTTGTCTTTGGTATAATCATCCTAGCAATGACATATCTTTTATTTTGCATCCAAAGAGCACTACAACTATCTCTTAGTTATCACACTTTTCCAAGGTAGTTTACCTCATCATTTGTGTCCCTCATCACATTGATCTAAAGGTTGGGATCCATAGTTGATTATCTACCATCATCCTACACCTTCCACATTTATCATATTATATCCACGTTTGACACAAAGATAATCCTCATAGTCCTATAGGCATCACATCCTTAGGATAATCCTCCACCATTAGATTATTTCTAACATCAATCACCACCTTTAGCCTCTTAGAAAATTTGTGAACTTCAAAAAGATCATAGATCTTGTCTCCTGGCTTCCATCCACTATCATATTGTCTTTTTGCACCCCACATCTAGGTTTAACATAATTTCATACCACCAACTACACATATCAATGAAAGGAATAAAAAATTAATTTCTCTATATTTTCTCAACACAAGAACTAGTGCAAGTCTCAATCCTAAGAAAACAAAAAACATGTAATACCAAAAGTCTCAAAATCCATATCCTAACACTAAAAACATCATAACTTCACAACACAAAAATTATTCTATAGAGGCATTCATGGGTTTCCCTAGGAATGCAACATTATTTAACACCATCATTGAAAAAAATAAAGGTACCATCAAGGCCAATTTTCAATTAGAAGACATTGGAAGTTTTGACTTTGGGTGAATGCCACCATCTAGCACTATCATAGATCCCAACCATCCACTTTTCAAAGTACCCACATCATGGGTGCCCTTAGATTTAGAATGACCTAGAGATGAAAGTCAACCATTTATACAACCACTAATAGACCCTTTTTCTGCATCTAGCCAAATCAATGCTCTCATCCCCCAAAGAAAATCTTTGTTCATAACACCATATGAAATTCATAAAATGTCACAACCAACCACCACTTTACCAGTTTCATCCACTAGAATCCCCATCACTACTACTTCTATCACATAATCCATATCCAAGCCTTTGAAAATTTCATGGCCTATCACTTCCCCAACACCTAGCCAAAATACTACCACCTAACAAAACCTATTTGCATTTGTCATTCTGCCCACCAACTATTCTATCAACATGGCCCAATAAGGTTCGTAATCTACACCCCAATACGCTACAAGGATTTCATCCATGGGGCCCATTACTCAAACAACCCCACCACCTATTACTACTTCCACTCCATCTGCAATAAATCTTAGTATGTCAACATAATTTATGTTTGCCTCATGAAGCTTGAACCAAGCATAAATAAAAGCTAGATGCATGCCTACCTTCACCCCTACCATGCCAACTATACCACCAATAATTTCCCTTAAACATATTACTTTACAATTCCATCACTTGAAGCAACCACACCACACACCCACCTCTCAAGAAATAGAAAAGGGTAACCCCCTTGTTAACTTCGTTATATCACCACTTACCCATGCACCTCCTTAACCAACATAAACTCATCCATCTATGCAAAAAAAACCCATTCCTTAGTGCCACAATATATGTAGAATCTATCATAGTAGTAGTCCCCAACACATCCTCAACTAACAGCAAATATTTTTCAAGTAGTAGGACAATCCTCATCTCAACCACCACTATTTATACCACAAAAATCATCTTATTCTTCCACTCCATCAGATCCATATCATATACTAAGGGCACTTGAAATGGGGACACTCCCCACACCACCAGTGAACCTAGAGAGGGAAGAAATGAGAAAATCCTTTAAAGAGCTCAAGGTAGGAAATGAATCTAAGAATTTCAAATTTGAGACTATATGCCTCTATCCATTTGATAGATCTATCATAGATATACCCTTTCCCACGCACTCTGAGATACTCGAGTTTGAGAAATTTAGGGGGAAGGTAGATCCTATAAAACACATCAAAGAATTCTATGCACATTCTTAAGAAGTAGCATATATTGACATTTTCCTTATGCATCAATTCCCTAAAAGTCTTAGGGGTCCTACCCTAGAATGGTTCTATCATATACCATATGGGACTATAAATACCTTTGCTAATTTTTTTTAAAAATTCATTGCACAGTACACTCACCTAGTCAAGATAGAGCTATCAGTGGTGGACTTAACCTGTGACATAAAAAAAAAGGGGGTGAAAGCCTTTCTGACTTGTTATAGAGGTGGAAAGCCCTCAATACTAGAGTAGCATATCAACTGATAGAAAAAAAATTGTTAAAATGTTCATTAGTAACATACATCCTAAACTTATACACCAATGCACATGAATTTCCTACAAACATGCAAGGATGGAAGAGAAAAAGGTATGGAACTAGAGTAGGAACTCATCGACAATGGTGTCATCAACTATACAAGGAAAAAAAATAGGACCATAGTTATCCTAATGAAAAGTATAGGTATTGGAACCAAAAAAAATGGTAACTGATGGTGCTAACAATACAAATCACATTCATGTGATAAGTGTCGCTCAAAATCAACATAACACCACTTATCAACCACAAAAGTCTTATCAACAAGGACCACCTCCAGAATAACAACCCTATAAAAAAAAAACAATCTTATCAACAAAAATAATCATATCATTAGCAAGGGTACCAACAAAATACATGGGAAACCAAAAATAAACAAAAGTCATATCTATCACACCAAGATAAAGACCACATATCTAGAATGATCTTGAACTAGTATATACTACCCTTGATGAACCTCTTGATGTTGTGTTTGACAAAATGGTAAAGTACAATCTAGTGATCTTCCCGCATACACAAAAAATTGATGATGACACCCCTAAGTCACCTTGGTTCAAAGAAAATGAATACTATGCTTATGATTGAGTAAATGAACATACCACCCTCAAGTGCATGAACCTCAATGATTGCGTACAAGATCTCATTAATAGCAAGGAAATCACAGTATGAGGAAACACAAAAACCTCCCAAAATAAAAATTTTATAGATGTACCAAAATTCTTTTCCACCCAACAACAATAACAGAAGAAATGCACCTATCAACAACACCAACAATAATAACAACAACAATGGAACACACAAAAAAGGTGCCTTTTAAGATAACAAAGATTACACTGCATGCTACATGAATTATGACAATCTTATCATTTGTATATCAAAAAGGAAACTTTAACTAATGTCATTCATGTCAAAGACATTAAGTGCTAATGTGATGTCACAACTTAGCATGGCCCTATGAATGTTCTAAGACCTAATATGGCTCCCACCTAAAGATCCCAAGGTCCACCTACAATTGCCACCTTAGTATCCCAATACAACATCTTGGAACACTTTGGGAATACATTAGCCCAAATCTCCATCTTAGATCTCCTTCACATAAGCCCACTTCATCAAGAGATCCTAAATAACACCCACCATGAATCTCATGTTCCCATAGACATAAATG
The DNA here is from genome assembly GCA_028749045.1 of Cupressus sempervirens. Taxonomy (NCBI): domain Eukaryota; kingdom Viridiplantae; phylum Streptophyta; class Pinopsida; order Cupressales; family Cupressaceae; genus Cupressus; species Cupressus sempervirens. The sequence continues at coordinate 721,786,651 of CM053785.1, forward strand.
CCACTGAATTCACAAATATTGTAGGATACCAATCTACACCATGTGCACTATCTTTTAAGCCATATGACATTCGTATAGTAGAGCCAGATTGTATTCTCCAATTTCACATAGCCATTATGGTCTCCAATTTTTCCATCAAAAGGATCATAATAGATAATGGTTCAACCCTCAACTTATGCACTCTAAAATGCATTAAATAGACATGGTATAATGAAGCTGACATCATGGATAAAGTAATCAAAATGAAGGAATATGATAACCTTGAAAGAACATTAGAAGGAACCATCAGATTACCTATTAATGTTGTTCTAGTTATCTAGGAAACAATGTGTCATGTGGTTGATCTAAAGCTACCATTTAAATTTCTCCTTGACCAACCTTGGATTCATCTAATGAAGTCTATTCCATCTATATATCATTAGTGCATCAAATTTTTGCATCAAGGCACTAAGGTAATCATCCATGCTAACCTAGAAATCTTTTCCTACTGTAATGCAGTAGAAGAATCCTACAATAAACATTGACCTAGAATTGAAATTGGTTATGCTATTGCAAGCTCTTCCAAAAAATTCCATGATTCACACACCATTATTTCTTCTACTTTATCCACTTTTAATATCAACAACTAGGGACGTGGTGAATCCAACCTCATATATGCATTTGCAGTTGGTGTATTGCCACTTGACCCACATACACAAGGGTAACCATAACACCAAGGAAAAAATAAGAACAATGCCCCCTCATGTCAAGCATATAGGTAGGTACACATTTATTTCCAATGAAATTTTGAATGGGAAAAAAATGAAACCAGATATAAGCACTTGGCTATACAAGGAACCACATCCTAAGGGAACATATATCCTAAATTATCTGAAAGACAAATATCTCCATTCCTATAAGCTTGCAACAAAACAATGGGATTATCAAGGAGGTGGCCTAGGCCAAAAAGAGACATACATCACAGAACTTGTAGAAGCATATGAAAATACAAAGAATAAAGGCCTTGGCTTTGGATTATCTACAACTAGGGGCACAAATAAGAACAACCATACTTTCCTTAACATCCAAAATGAACTTCTATAATTCGAAAACATTCTGGAAGAAGTAGACAAGAGAGTTGAAGGAGATACCCCTAATGACATCTACATAGGAGAATCTATCCTCTATGAACTATCTATTCTTCTGATTGACCTCCCATTTATGCATCCCAAATTCATTGATTGGGGCCAACCTAGCGTACTCCATATTGATGAATTTCTAAGAGAGATTGCTCTCCTAAGATCCATGGGAGCTGAAACATCACATTGGAATGTCAAAGTATTAGTAGCATATGCCAACAAACTAGACCCAAAGGGCTACTTTTGGGGAGGAGGAAATATCTAGTCACAAAAGCGAAAATAAAGAATTTTTTTTTTTTAAACAGTCAAAAAATGAAAGGGTTTCTTGGTGAAAAATCGCTTGGGGAACCACTAGATTCAATCAAACAAGAAATAATAATAAAGGATGTGTCCAACAATGAAAACCTCTTAGAGGCACCTAAAGATGGAGATTTAATCCTTCCCTTATAGGATAACATACTACAAGTATCATCTATCATTACTGGGGAAACAAAGATGATAAACATCAGTACAATAGATATCCCAAGGCTTGTTCACATCCCCCACATCATTACCTATACCTCAAGAGGAAGAACTTGCTAAAGTACTAAGGGAAAACATTGGCCACTTTGCATGATCCTATCAAGACATGTCAAGATTGGATCTAGAACTAGTTATACATTACTCAATCATAGACCCAAAGGAAAAGCTAGTCAAGAAAAATTAGAGAAAAATACACCATAAGTTAACCTTGTTATTAAAAGCAAAATTGGAGAAAATGCTCATTGCAAAAGTCATAGACCTATTGATTATTGAGAATGGATCTCTAACATAGTCTTTGTTACAAAACCATCTAGTGACATTAGAATATGCACTGACTTTAGAGATATCAACAATTCTTGTCCTACAAATGACTTTCCTTTACCAAATATAGACATGATCATGGACCTTACAACTAGACATGAGATGTTTTCACTCATGGATATATTTTTAGGATATAACTAGATCCACATTGTAGAAGAAGATCAACATAAGATAGCATTCACAACCCCCTGGGGTACTTCTATTACAACATGATGCCATTTGGATTAAATAATGCTAGAGCCACATATTAGAGAGCCATGAAAATTATCTTCCATGACATAATCCACAAAATTCTTGAGGATTATGTAGATGATATCTTGGTCAAATCACTAGACATCTTAGATCATCTACATCACTTAGAAGAGGCCTTTGGCCATCTAGAAAAGTACCATCTCATGTTGAATCCAAAAAAGTGTGTCTTTGATGTCACATCAAGGAAACTTCTAGGATTCATAGTTTCATGGAGAGGTATAAAGATCAACCCTAAGAAGGTAAAAGCTATCATGGACATAACTCCTCCTCAAACACTTAGGAAACTTAGAAGCCTACAAGGAAAGTTACAACTAGTACATAAATTCATCTCATTACTTGTAGATAAGTGTCATCCATTCACACATTTTTTGAAAAGGGATAAGAGTTTCAAGTAGGATCTAACCTGTCAACATAGCTTTGAGACACTCAAGCAATAATTAGAAAACCCACCAATATTAGTGCCACCAATTGGAAGAAAACCATTGATCCTATACATAATAGCTATACCAACAGCCCTAGGGGAAATCTTAGCTCAACTAGATCATAATGGATAAGAGAGAGCTATATACTACATAAGTTAGACTCTTGTTGGTTATGAACTTAACTATTCACCTATGGAAAAATCCTATTTGATAGTGGTTTTTGCCATTCAAAATGTTTTCTACTACATGCTTATTGTAATGCCCTGCTTGGGAACCCAAAAGAAATAAACCTAATATGTTACAAAAGTTTATTGAACTATTTTTTTTAAGGTTCCCAAGAAGGGCATTAGATCTGGTATCAAAGCCCAAGTTTCAACATTGGGAACTCTGGGCATATTGTGCGCCATCACTTGAGCAACTAGTAAACTTGCAACATGATTTAAACAATACAAATTTATCAACATAAAACTTGAACCTAAATAGTTTGAAAAAAAATTAGGAGTTGAACTTTTGAACATGAAACTTGGAAACTTGTAACATTTTTGTTCTTGACTCTTGATTTATGTGTATGCATTATAAATTTTATATTTTTTGATGGATATAGAGATGTTGATCTTTTGTGTGGAGTATTTTAAAGGATCTATTTCAGTATTTATTAAAAAGATGAATGTTGGATCAATATGGTTTTTGGTTTATTATTAAACTAGAATCAAATTTCTCTAAGTGACAAAGTGTATACATGATTAACTTATTTGTTTTATTTTCTTAAATGATCCCTTTGTTTGACATTGTAGACAATACTCTTTCACTTTTAGTTACCCTAGTCATTGTAGTAGGCTTCCAAAAGTAAGCCTAAGTCTAGGGTGAGTGGATTTAATGCCTACCCCTAGTTTAGTTTTATCTTTCTTGTAGGTTTCCAGGAGTAAGCCTAAGTCTAGGGGAATTGGATGTAATGCTCACCCCTACTTGACTTTTCTGATTGTATTGCCAGATTCTTTTAGGCCAGTTTTCTGATTGTGTTTTATGATTATCGATACTTGGTTACCAGATTTGATTATATGTCATTTTATACCTAGTTGAATTATGTGATGAGCTACTTGAGTTATTTAGTTATTTCATATGTTCATGATTGTCTCGATGATGATATATATTTTCATTTAATGACTTTTAATTATCTCATGATGATTAGTAGATGAACTATTTTTATGCAGTTTCTATGAATACTTACCCCATACTTGCATGCATATGGTGTGCGTATATGTTTTCTTTATGTTTGACATTTTTGATGTGGTTGAGGAAGGGAGTCATAGTCACCTACTAGTCAAGATCTACAAGATGCACCACTTCTTGCCATTGCTTGTTTAGTTTAGATATGTTTATATACATGTACATGCTCATTTTTTATGTAGAATGTAGGTACCAGGCATTGACTTCCCTGAATCGCCAGAATGAGTGTGCCTTATCACAATAACTCAATGGTAAGAATAGAGAAATAATTTTTAGGTCCAATCTCAACCATAACCTAAATACTTGTCTTGCAAGGACTCATGATTGACTTTTCACTCTTTTTAAACCCGTGATTTTATCTTTGTTTGTGTTGTTTGATTTTGAGCTTTGGTCTATTTTGGTAATGTTATTTTTATGTGGATTTCCCTATATGATTTATTTGATAAATGATTTAATTATATTATTTCAGTTAATCATATAATATTGAGAATTATTGAATATTATTTGGTTAAAAAGAAAATATTAAAGCATGAGAATATTAATTAATTAAAAAACTAATTAAATATGTACTTTAATTTAAAAGTCTTAATTTAGAAGACTAAATTTAGAAAATTGGTTAAATAAAAATTAGAATATGATGATATTTAATTAATTATTAGTTAAATAAATATGTACTTTAGTTTAAAAGATTTAATTTAAAAGTCCAATTTAAGAAGTTGGACAAAAAGATAATTAAAATATTAAAGATTTACTATTGCTTTATTATAATTATTTACTTAATAATAATTAAATTAGAGTTGCATTTAAATAATGAGATTTGATTATTATTATTAATTTAAATAATAAACTATGCTTTAATTATTGCTTGCATTAATTAATAAACTAGAGGAAAAGAAAATATAAAAGAATGAAACTTAAAGATAAAGTTATGGTTCTAATTTAAACATAATTATATTTATTTAATTTAATAATAATTATTTAGGAGTTTTATTCTAAATAATATTATTAGTTGAATTAATAAATATATCATTAAAATGTCTCGTGAATTTATTAAATAAAAGAATTCATTTGAAGATAGAGGTATAGTCTAATTTTGAGTGTGATAATATTTATTTAATTTAATAATAATATAATTAGGAGTTCATTTTTAAATAAATGCTAAATATTATTATTACTTAAGTTAATAAATATTATATTAAAAAGCTTCAAAAATTAATAAAAGAGAGTAAGTAATCATTTAATAAAGTTTATTTTAATTAAATTGTATAAAGTGTATGCATAAAATTAATATATTATAATAAATTAAAGTAAAGAGAGAAAGCTAAATAATTTAATAAAGATATTTTAATTAAATATCTAAAAAGTTATGCATGGAAAGGTAAAAGATAACTAGTAATAAACAATAATTGATCAATGAATTCCTTCTTGTGATTGCACAGTCAAAGCCCCAATTTAGGGGAGAACTCTTTATCAGAGATTTAGACCTCAATTTGCAATTATATAGGTTTTGGAGAGCAAAATTCGGAATTGGATCAAAAGAATTGTTAAAAGTTTCAGAGGGTTTGAATTTGCATGCATTCACAAATTGTCTTAGATTTTAGTTGTGGTTTTGAGGTAGGGTTTGAAAACCCATTGTAAAATTTTATTGAAAGATCTTTCTACTTTGTGTCTTTCTAGGTGTTTGCATATTGCTTATTAATTTACTGTATTCATCGTTAAATAAAGAATTATGTTGTAGTTTTGAAAAATGAAAACTTATTAATCAAGAAAACTTGACTAAGAAAAATTATAGAAAAAATAAAATTATTGTGACTATATTCTTATAAACCCCTTTCTAATATAACAAAATTTTTGATTATTGAAAATTGGAAGAAAACAATAAATTGAACAGTCAGGATTTCAACTTTAAATTTGTTATTAGAACTATATGATTATCATGAACTTCTTAAATATAGATGAATATTATTCTTATATCTAAAATAATTTAATTGCAATATTTATTTGGAAAACATAAGATTAATTGAGAGGAAAGCACGTTGTAATTAAATGTATACATGCATGTGAAAATAAATATACTAAAAATAGAAACTAAGTATAGTATGGTTACATGCATATAAAAATAAACATGCTAAACATAGAAAGCTAAGTATAATATGGTTACATGCATGTGAAAACAAATATACTAAAAATAGAAAGCTCAGTATAGTAGGGTTGCATATGAAAACAAATATGCTAAAAATAAAAAACTAAGTATAGTATGCTTGCGTGATTTGAGAGCAAAAATATATGAAAATACTAAATGTATGTTTATTTTAATTTTATACAAATATAATATAATTTTTAAATTTATTTATTTAAAAATAATAATAATAATTTATTAATTTCTAAAATTAAATAAATACTATCCATTTAGTTATAAAGTAAATGTTAGTATTAGTGATTATTTAAGTCTAATTAAACTCTTAGTTGCATATAAATAATAATGTAAGAGGGAAGTAATAATAATATTTAACATTTATTTAAAAATGAACTCCTAAATATATTATTATTAAATTAAATAAATATCATCACATCCAAAATTACACTATAACTTTATCTTTAAATGAATTCTTTTATATAATAAATTCATGAGACATTTTAATAATATATTTATTAATTCAACTAATAAAACTTTTTAGAGTTTATTATTTAAAATAAAACTCCTAAATAATAATTATTAAATTAAATAAATATAATTACATCTAAATTAGAACCATAACTTTATTTTTAAGTTTCATTCTTTTATATATTTTTTCCCTCTAGTTTATTAATTAATGCAAGCACTAATTAAAGCATAATTTATTATTTAAATTAATAATAGAATCAAAGCTCATTGTTTAAATGCAACTCGAATTTAATTGTTATTAAATAAATAATTATAATAAAGCAATATTAAATCTTTAATATTTTAATATTTTAATTATCTTTTTATCCAACTTCTTAAATTGGACTTTTAAATTAAATATTTCAAACTAAAGTACATATTTAATTAATTAATAATTAATTAAATATCATCATATTCTAATTTCTATTTAACTAGTTTTCTAAATTTAGCATTCTAAATTAAAACTTTTAAAATAAAGCACATTTTTTTTTTAATATTTATTAATGTAAGAGGAACATTAATAAATAAATATTTATAATTTTATTATATTTTAAGAGAAGTTGTGGTGGAGTTCACTTTGTAATCATTTAGTTAATAACTATTTAACTTTAGAGAGAAATTATAAATAATTAAATTAAATTTATAATTTTATCTCTAGTTGTATTATGAATTAAAGGAAAAGTAAATATTAATATTAGACTTAAATAGAAGTCATATTAATATTTTAGAAATTGAAATTAATATCAATAATTAAATATAATAATATACATTTATGTTATTAATCAAATCATTTATGATTTAAGATTATTTGAATTAATAATATGATAATATTACATGATATTTTATATGCACGTAAAAAGATTGGATATTTAAATACTTATCATTTCAAATAATTATATCAGCATAACAATTTATATTAACATGTATATTCTTATAGTTTATCTGCTCTGCAATCTTGCCGCCCTTTTACATTTTGAATTTTGAATGATGGCGGACCCTAAGCCTCTAGATCTGCCACCATGCCCGGACTTGCAACTCATGCTTGTGGTGTGCAGAGACTTGGTTGACTGACTGAATGGTTGTGGGTCCATTAGTGTTGATGGGCTGTCTTGTGTTGACAATTCTACTTTGGAGGGTGGGTTGTCATGTGATGACATTGTTTCTTTGGGGGGTGGAATCTCTGCTTGCTATCAACTGGGAGGAGCCCAAAAGTCAGATGTTGGTTCTTTGTCAGGGTGGAAAAGTGCACTTGTGGGTACCCCGATGATCAGTCTCAATACAGAGAATCCCAAGATAACTCATGGTCAAGATGGCCCAATGATTGCACTTTCTGATAGTATTATGGACAATGTGACTTCTGGCCTCAAACTTTGTGTTGTTGGCAAATTTGTTTCTTTCCGTCCTACTATTGAAATGGTATGGAAATGGGTGGATCAGAAGTAGAAGGTCAAAGGCAGTGTAAGTGTTTTTGCTATGCCTAGTGGACTATTCTGTTTCAAATTTACCACGGAAGAGGATTTCAATTCTGTTCTCTCTGGGACTTGGTATTTTGGGAAACACTGTCTGGCTCTGACTAGATGGCATCCGGGCTTTGATGCTAGCTTGGAGCTAAACAAACTTGCCATTGTCTAGGTAAGATTACCAGGTCTCCCACTGGAATTTTGGGATGAAAAGATATTAAGGTGGGTGGGGAATTCTTTCGGTCATTGTCATTGCTGATAAAGTGATAATGCAAAAATTGAGGCTGGTCTATGCTAGATTCTATGTGAATGTAGCCCTGAATAAAACACTACCTACTATTGTTACACTGAAGACTAAATGGGGTGAGAGAGTTCAACCCATAGAGTATGAGAATGTAGGTTTGTATTGCCAAAGATGTGGGCAATTTGGCCACCTTATAGTGGATTGCAAAGCTAAAATACAGAAAGATAAAAAGAAGGAGGGCTCTCCAGGGATTGTTATTAAAACCTTGGGGGAACCTTTTGAAGGGTTTGAGAAGGCAGTAAAGACACCCTCTAAGGCTTCCTCCACTATGCTCCCCACTCAGGAAAATGGTTTTCTTTTTGGGGGGAGGATTGCTATGGAGGATAAGAAGGACTCAGATGAATACCCTTTCAAAAGAGATCTGGAGGATCTCCTGTGCTCACCTAAGGTGAGGTCTTCGGAGGAGGCATTATTGGAAGATGGGGAAATTGAGGTATCCCACTCTCTTCTGGGTTCCTCAACATCTCAGAAAGGGGATGACCAACAGGATACTCCTTCCAAGGTGATGGGGGTATCCCACTTTCTCCTGGGCTCCTCAACAACATAGATTGGGGATTGCCAACTGATAATGCCTTCCAAGGGATGTGAAAATAGGGAGTTGGTTTACACCCCTCTGAGGATGGTTAAAGCTTCTCAGGCCGAGATAGCTGTGAAAGTACTAGCAAGTATTGATAAGATGGCTAAGGAGATAAGCCCTTCTTCACCTTAGGAGGAGGACAATGGAGAATGGGAAGTGCAGAAGAAGAAGAGGAGAGGGGGGAGAAAACTAGATATTGGTGCCTTAGGGACAACTAGAAGACCATCGAGTAGAGTAACCAGGACAAAGAAAACTACTAGGGATGTGGCTAGTGGTAAGCAACTTACACTGGAGATAGTAACAAAAGGTAAAAAATGAAATTCCTTTCCTAGAATATGAGGGGATTAAATAATCCCTAGAAGCAATATGCTCTCAAACAAATTATTTCATAGGAAAATATTGACTGTGTGCTAATACAAGAAACAAAAATTTCTAGTGCATGTTTTGTTAAAATAGCAAATTTTATCTGGCTGGGGGATGGGTACTTACATATATGGATGCAGATGGAGCCTTAGGGGGTATTGCCACCATGTGGAACCTAAACTCCATGAAGGGGTATGAGGTCTGGAAGGAAAAAAATTTCATTATCAACTATTTCCAATCTAATAGTCATTGTTGGAGGCTGATTAATATCTATGCCTCTAATAGCAGAATTGGGAGGAAGGAAATGTATGATAAGTTGACTAGGATTATTGAAACTATGAAGGAAGAGCATGGATGTGTATGGGTGATTTCAATACTCCCCTTTACCATTCGAAAAAGCTGGGTGGTACTAGAGAATGTTCATAGAGCTTGCAAGACCTTAATGAATTCATGAGGAAGTTGGATTTGATGGATGTGGAGTTGCAAGGAAACCCATATACTTGGACTAACAATAGGAAAGGAGAGGATCTTATCTAGGTTAAGCTGGATAGACTATTAGTGTTAGGGAATTGGAGCAAAATGGGTAATTCCTATCTTGAGAACCTCACTAGAATGGTTTCAGACCACTCCCCAATTTTATTCCATTGGGAGGATGGTTTTAAAGGGGGACATAAACCTTTCAGATATGAAATAATGTGGGAGTCTCACCCGAAATTCAGAGAAATAATTCTGGGTTTGTGGAACATAAGGATAGATGGTACTGTGATGTTCAGGCTTACTTAGAAACTTGATAATATTCAAAGGAATGTCAAAGCTTGGGCTAAAAGTTCATTTGGTGACTTATTTAAAATTAAAGGCAAAGTCAAGGAAAAGCTCAAAAAACTCCAAGGTGTCTTTGCAGAAGGAAATAATTTGGAGGAGAATATTTAGGAGGAAGGGAGGTATAGAAAGAAGTGGAAAGAGATCCTTCAAAGGGAGGATATCTTCTGGAAACAAAGATCTAGAATCCAATGGCTAAAGGAAGGGGATAAAAATACTACTTTTTTTCACAGGTCAGCATCCAACCACAAAAGAAGAAACACTATATCAAGACTGAATGATATAGGGGGAAGGGTTTTGGAAGAGCAGGAGGAGATGGGTAAACATGTGGTAGAGCACTTCAGTAAAGTGCTTGAGAAGGAAAACTTTACTAGGAACCTGATTATCAAGAGAAGTTTGATTAATTCTATCCCAAGGATTCTTGGAGAAGAGGAAAATAGTCAAATTCTTTGTAATATCACAGAAGAGGAACTGAAAAGGCTGTGTTTTCTATGAAAGCCTTTAAGGCCCTAGGATTGGATGGATTCCCTCTGGCATTTTTCCAGCATTTCTGGGAGGTGGTTAAATCAGATGTGATTTGGGCCACTAGGGATTTTTTCAGAATAAGTAAACTACTAAGGAGAATAAATAAGACCTTTATTGCCTTGGTTCCAAAAAATTCAAATCCTCTAAGTTTTCTTGACTTTAGACCTATAGGTTTATGTAATACTATTTATAAGATCTTTGCCAAAGTTTTAGTGAATAGATTAAAGCCTTTCTTGGAAAGAATCATTGGAAGTCCTTAGAAGGGATTTGTGCCAAGAAGACAGATACTGGATGCAACTATAACCACCCATGAGGTTATCCATTCAATGGAAAAGAATAGGCAACTTGGGATGGCATTGAAGTTGGACATTTCCAAAGCATATGCTAAGGTCAATTGGGACTTCCTCCTGTATATGAGCAATGTTAGTATGCTAATAGAAACCAAATTTAAATAAAGCTTCTACAAACTAAAAAAAATTCATAAACTTCAAGATAGACTAAGATGAGCTCTCAATTGAGAATATAAGCCATTAATGGGCTCTCTCAATGAGAAGCTCTCTTGTTGAGTAGCTTTGTCTAAATAGATAGGATGCATGCTCAAGCTTTATGCTTCAAAAGGGTTTCAAATGGAGTTGGAATTTGGGTGTGAGTGTATGGTTTTGATGTAAAATGGCTTCTCAAAATGGCATTATGACTTTACTTCATGGATTGTGTTATTTTGCAAAGGGGAAGGATCCAATTTATAGGCAAGAGGCTTGAGGAATTGAGGGCTAAGATGCAAGGATGGGGAAAAACTCATGGAGGGCTTAGATTGCATGAGAGGAGAGCACATGGATTGTGCTTCCTTACAACCAATCAAGGAGTGACACATGTCACATGGTGAGAGGATGGAGGAAAGGGGAAGGATGAGTCAACAAAGGAGGCTCAAGGGATAAAATCTTCATAAAGACCCTTCATAAGTGCTTTGTAAGAACATTTATGACTTTGTGGGCTTTATAAAGTTTTGTGGTTGAAGATATTTGTGAGAGATACCATGAAATTCGATTTTGAGGGTTTAGGGGGGTTTTAAGCTTGCTTAGGGTTGAAAAAATGATTAAAGGAAGGGTTAGAGATGGCTTAGGACTAGGCAAGTGGATGGCAAGTGGATTGCAATTAATGAGGGTGGGTGAAGGAGGAGATATTTGTTAACTTTGGCTTGAGTTAGCAAGTCTTAACCCATGTTTAGGGAATGTGACAAGGTTAGGAGGGGATTAGGATTAGGGTTAAAGACATCTTCTAGAAGAGTCTAGGCTTTGGATGAGGATGAAGACTTTCTAGAAGAGTCTAGAACTTCCTAGGATAAGATTTTATGAAATAAATAAAGTTTTATTTATTTCAAGGGTTTGGGTTGAGGAGATATTTATTAAAATATTTTTAATAAACATGAGGATTAATATTTAATCTTGATTAAATATTTTGAGTTGGGATTAGGGGTAGGAAATGATGGGATTAGCCTTTAATCAAAATTAAAGAAGGATTAGAAGATTTTGGAAGAGGTTATTGGTCTCAAAAAGATTGGCCAAGTTTTGGACAAAAAATTTTTTTTATATTTATTTTAGGATTTTTGGTCAATTTATTAATTAAATAATTAATAAATAAGGAAATAATGTTTAAATAAGATTTAAACATTTTTGGGAGGGATTCCTTAATTAAATATTTTTAATTAAGATAAAGGGATTTAATGGCATACAAATTAATTAATTAATTAATTAATAAATGATGATGTCATCAGGGATTTTTTCAAAAAATAAAAATACTTTATTTTCTAAAGGATTTTTGGTCAATTTATTAATTAAATAATTAATAAATAAGGAAATAATGTTTAAATAAGATTTAAACATTTTTGGGAGAGATTCCTTAATCAAATATTTTTAATTAAGATAAAGGGATTTAATGGCATAAAAATTAATTAATTAATTAAATAAATAATTAATTAATAAATGATGTCATCAGGGATTTTTTCAAAAAATAAAAATACTTTATTTTCTAAAAGATTTTTAGGTGTCTACACCTCCATGATGTGCTAGAAAGAATAGGATTTAGTAATAGGATCATTAACCTGATCATGACGATGGTGGGCTCGATACAATATTCTATCTTGCTAAATGGTTCCCCCTGGGGTAACTTGAATGTTGAGAAAGGCTTAAGATAGGGCAACCCACTCTCTCCTTATCTTTTTATTATGATAACTGAAGTTTTAGGAAGGTCTTTCTCAAAATTAGTTAATACAGGCTATATTAAAGGTGTTAAACCAGCTACTAATGCTGTTATTGAGGTTATACAGCAGTTTGTGGATGATACCTTCCTATTTGGGGAATCTTCACTTATGGAGGTTGAAGCTTGGAAGATGATTTTACACAATTATGAAGAAAGCTCAGGGCAGTGGGTGAATTACCATAAGAGAAAAATTTATTTCTTTAACACTAAAGTCTCGCTTCAAAGAAGAATTAGGAAAATCTTGGATTGCCAATCTGCTTGCCTCCTGGACACTTATCTAGGTCTTCCCCTTACTAATAAGGAAGTAGCTAATGAATTCTAGAACACAATTGTGGAGAGAATTCAGTGGAAGCTTGCAAGTTGGAAAGGGAAGATATTAAGTAATGCTGGAAAATTACAACTGCTCACTGCTGCTCTTCAGGGAATCCCTATCTAATTCTTATCCATTTTCAAAATCAACCATAACATGTCAAAGAAAATTGAAAGAATTCAAAGGAATTTCCTATGGTTAGGGATAGATGAGAAAAATAAACTGAGTCTAGTCAACTAGGAGGAGGTGTGTAAACCAAAATTTAAGGGGGGGTTAGGGGTTAGAAGGCTGAAGGATCTTAATAAAGCTCTCCTCACAAAAATTGGTTGGAGATTGGTAGAAGGAAACAAGGGTTGGGGAAAAATCATGAAGGTTAAATATTTGTCTAATACCTCCTTTAGGTGGAACCTATATAATAATGACCTCCCCGGAGGTTCAAAGATTTGGCAAAATATTGTTAGGAATAGAGGTTTGCTGAGAGAAGGATTGAGGTGGATTGTGGGGAATGGCTTCAATATCAGATTTTGGGAAGACAGATGGATGGATGGGAAACTATTGGCCTTGAGTTAATATAGTGGTTTAATGGAACTTCTCAAAGAGGATATAGGGGGAAAAGTTGGGGACTATATTGATTAGGGGAGGAGGTGGAAGAAGCTTCATAAGGAGGGCTCACATGAGGAAGTTGTTCTCTTAAAGGAGCTAGAAGAATTGATAAAATAACAGAGACTCCCCTTACTGCCTCAGGAGGATATTATGGCTTGGGACTTAACCCCAAATGGGGACTTCATTATAAAATTTGCGTATACTTTCATGTTTAGTAAGGATCCTAGCCCAATTCTGTGGCATATAGTATGGATCACTAACCTTATTCCTAAAATTAATTTCTTTTGGTGGACGACATAGCATGGCAAAATTTTAACACTTGACAATTTGAAAAAGGGGGTTCTATATAACAAACCGTTGTTGTCTGTGTAAGGAAAAAGAAGAAAGTATTTCCCACCTTTTCATAGAATGTCAATTTTCTTTAGGGATCTAGACTAAGGTTTGGGAAAGATTTGGTGTGGCTTGGGTTATGAAGGATAACTTGGGCCAGTTTGTGGAGTGCTCGGATTGCCCCTTTTACCACCCAAGATTAGTTTTTTTATGGAATATTATTCCAGCATATGTTTGCTGGCACATATGGAAAGAAAGAAATAATATAATATTTAGGGAGGAAAGTAAGACAGTGGAAGTGGTTTTTGGAATAATGAATAAGTTGTTAAAGGAAAATATAAGAGTGGCTAAATGAAAAATGCCAAAGGAGGAGCTAGGTAGACTTGAAGGCCTGGTGGCTTAAAATTGGGGTTGTCAAGAGGATTTCTTCCTTTTTGATAACTTAGCTAGGAGGAGGAGACAACAAACAAAATGGAGACCTCCATCCATAACATAGTATAAATTGAACTTTGATGGTGCTGCAAAAGGAGGATTTGGAGCGGCTGGAGGTGTGCTGAGCGATAGGAATGGTGATGTGCTATTGGTTTATGTGAGTAAGGTGGGAAATGGTAGCAATAATGTGGCAAAGGCTATGGTGTTATTATGGGGTCTCTAACTCTCTAGGGAAAGACAAATTATGGATGCATTGGTGACAAGAAATCTAGCTAAAGGATGCATTGGAATAGCTAACCAAGATGTGCAATGGGTGCAAGATGCTGATCAAGGACAAACTGACACAAACACTAGATAGATACAATGGTACTAGGCTAAAGAGGATGTACAAGATGATGGACCAAGATATATTATAAATGTACAAGTTTTTTCATGTTTTGGTTTTTGTGAGATGGAAATGTTTGTGAAGGATGGGATGTCTATAATAGGTGATAGGTGGATAGGTAGATGGTTTGCAAAAAGCTTAAGTGAAAATGGGGTTTTGTGTGTGAACGTGATAGTATACAAGCTAGGATACAAGATTATTTATAGGCTGGAATATGGTACAAACTTTGGACAAGATTTGGATATACAAGGTATGGTACAAGATTTACAAAGTATAATACAAGCTTTGGTACAAGATTTTACAAGTTGTACAGGAGGTATTTACAAGCTCCATTAGATTTTGGATATTTGGTTGGAACACCAAGGGAACAAGCAGGTATTTTATGGGATGGTGGGTGAATGGATGAGGGGTAGGATAGTGATAGATAATGGATTAGTCTTAGTACACAAGGCGCCTGAATTACCAGGTTTTCACCAAGGTACCTATCCAAGGCGCTTGAATTGCCAAGTTTTCACCATTGGATGCTTATTTCTCTTTACTATTTTTTTTTTGTATTTTTCAAAAGCTAGGTATACCAAGGATCTTCAAGCATAGAATTTCTTGAGATGAATGATGTTAGTAGGATCATTCAAGAGTTCTCCTTCTGGTGTAGATAGCTGATAGGCTCCGGAGCCAAAGGAAGCAGTGACAACATAAGGACCAAGCCATGTAGGTTCAAACTTGCCTTTCTTTTCTCGATCTGCTTGGACTTTCATGTTTTCTTTAAGGACCATGTCACCTGGATGAAAGTATCATGGAAGCACCTTCTTGTTGAAATTCCTTTTGAGACGAGTTTGATAGACTGTGAGATGATCATAGGCTTGTTGTCACTTCTCGTCTAAGAGCTCTAGCTGGGTGAGCCGAGCTACTCTATATTCTTCATCTGATATTTGCCCTTGCAAAGATATGCACAAGGAGGGAAGTTCAACCTCTATAGGTAGTACCACTTTGGCACCATAGACTAGGGAGTATGGATTTGTGCCTGTGGATGTACGGAAGGAAGTTCGATAGGCCCATAGGGCTGGATTTATTTGTAGGTGCCAATCACGGCCGGAATCATTGACAACTTTCTTTAGGATTTTGAGGAGGGTTTTGTTAGTTGCCTCTACCTGGCCGTTACCTTGTGGGAAATATGGGCTAGAAAAGCGGTGATGGATGCGGAGGGAAGTGCATAATTCTTCCATGTTGAGATTTTCAAAGTTACCTCAATGGTCGGTGAAGATGGTGGATAGGATGTCGAAGCGGCAAACAATGTGGTACAAGATGAACTTGGAGACCTGAACTCCTATAGCTGAGACTAGGGGGACTACTTCCACCCATTTAGTGAAATAGTCTATAGCTATTATTATCCATTTATGTCCATCAGATGAGAGGGGTGTGATAGTTCCAACTAGATCAAGGCCCACACAAGAGAAAGGCCAAGGTGGTGCAATAGGCTGTAGATCCTGTGCTGGAGCGTGCACAAGATTTGCATGCTGCTGACATGGGAGACACTTTCTGACAAAGTCATAGGAGTCTTCTTCAATGGTAGGCCAATAGTAGCCTGCTCTAAGGATTTTTTGCGCTAGGACAATACCACTTGTGTGGGCACCACAAAGTCCAGAGTGTACTTCCTTTAACACCATCGCGGCCTCATTTTGGTCTAAACATCGAGAGAGAGTATCATGATAACCTCGACGATATAGGGTATTGGCTATGATAACATAGCGAGATGATTTTCGAATGAGGTTCTGGCGTTGGGTACGTGTGAGGTGAGGGGATATGATACCATCATTAAGGTAAGTGTGAATCTCATGGTACCAAGGGGATTGGGGACCAACCAAGATACAAACACGGTTTGAATCCTCATTCGCATAGGCGGGTATGAGGAGCTGCTCCACTAAAAACTCATACTGTGTAGCTGCTTGGGGAATTTCCATAAGCGAGCCTATAGTAGCCATAGCATCTGCTGCTTTGTTTAGTATTCGAGGCACTTGTGTAAACTGAAGCCTTGTAAAATGCTGGGTTAGCTAATCAACTAGCTCTTTGTAGGGTAATAGCTTTTCATCTTTGGTTTGATATTCATTTAGGGATTGCTTGATGATGAGCTGAGAATTGCCAAAGATTTGTAGCTCAGAAATGTTCCATTCTGCAGCTATCTTTAATCCTGCTATGAGGGCCTCATATTTAGCTATATTGTTGGTGCTAGGGAATTGTAGCTTGAAGGCTTTTGGAATGTAATCTCCTTGAGGTGTGACCAACAATATTCCTACCCCTGATCCATGAGATGTGTATGAGCCATCAAAATAAATTTTCCATGGGGGTTATTCTTCAATTAGACAGATATGCTCATCTGGAAATTCTGTGATCAACGGATAAGCATCTATTAGAGGTGCATTAGCTAGGTGATCTGCTATAGCTTGCCCTTTGATTGCCTTTCTGTCCACATACTGGATGTCAAATTCACTAAGGAGCATAACCCATTTGGCCAAACGACCTGTAAGTGCTGTTTTGGAGAGCATATACTTGAGAGGGTCAATCTTGGAGACTAGTTGGATGGTATGACTTAGCATGTAATGGCAAAGCTTTTGAGTTGAGAAAATAACTGCCAAACAAGCTTTTTCCATAGGAGTGTAATTGAGTTCATAACCAACTAGGGTTCTACTGATGTAGTAGATGGCTCTTTCTCTGCTGTAGTCATCAAGCTGTGCTAGAAGTGCCCCCAGAGTAGTAGGTGTTGCTGATATGTACAAAATGAGGGGACGACCAGGAACTGGTGGAACCAAGATAGGGGAATTGATGAGATACTGCTTGAGATGGTCAAAGCTACGCTAACATAAAGGATCCCACTTGAAGTTCTCATCCTTCTTTAGTAAATGTGAAAATGGTGTACACTTATCTGCAAGCTGGGAGATGAAGCACCAAACAGATTGAAGCTTTCCTTGAAGAGAACGAAGCTGTCGTAGTGTCTGGGGAGGAGGCATGTCTAAGATAGCCTTGAACTTCTTGGGGTCAATCTCTATACATCATTTAGAAACTATAAAGCCTAGAAGCTTGCCAGATGTGACCCCAAAGACACATTTCTTGGGATTTAGCATGAGATGATATTTGGCTAACCTATCAAAGACTTTCTCCAGGTCAGCAAGATGATCCATGAAGGTATGAGATTTGACCAAGATATCATCCACATAATCCTCCAAAATGCTATGGATGAGATCATGAAAGATGGCTTTCATAGCTCTTTGATAGGTAGCCCCAGCATTCTTTAGGCCAAAAGGCATCATGTTGTAGCAAAAGGTTCCCCAAGGGGCAGTGAATGCTGTCTTATGCTGATCCTCTTTTGCAATCTTGATTTGATTATACCTAGAAAATCCATCCATGAGGGACAAAATTTCATGTCCAACTGTAAGATCTACAATCATATCTATGTTGGGCAAGGGAAAATCATCTTTTGGACAAGCTTTGTTAAGATCTCTGAAATTAGTGCAGATTCTGATGTCACCAGAAGGCTTAGTGATGGGGACCATGTTGGAGATCCACTCTGAATAGTCAATAGGTCGGATAACCTTAGCAACTAACATTTTTTCTAACTCAACTTTGACCAATAATGCCACCTTGGGGTGCATTTTTCTAAGCTTTTGTCTGACAGGCTTGATCTGTGGATTGACTGCAAGATGATGAACTACAAGCTTTGGATCAAGCCCTGGCATGTCTTGATATGACCATGCAAATTGGCCAATGTTCTCTCTTAAGACATCAAAGAGGAGATCAACTTGGTCTTCTGATAGGGATGCAACAATGTGAACAAGCCTAGGGATCTCTGAAGAACCGATGTTGACTTCCCTAGTATCCTCAATTAGAATAGAAGATATCTCTGGTAGATTATCATGAGGAGGTAATGCTAAATCCTCATGTTCTTCTTGTGGCTCTGGATGTTCTTGCTAAGGGGTTCTCTTCGCTACCTTAGCTAGTCTCAGATTCACCCTAGTTCCAGTTTTGGGCATATCGGAACTAGGTTGGGGATTTTCTCCAAAATACCCCTTGGGATCTAGCTTGTAGATATAGGCAGAATCTGGCTTTATTTTCTTGTGAGGTGTTTCAGCTCCCATGAATCTCAAAAGTGCTTCCTCTGATGTGAACTCATCAATGTGTATGACGCTTGGTTGGTCCCAATCTATGAGTTGTGGATGGGCAAGTGGTAGGTCAATGAGGTGGATGGATAGTTCTTGGAGAACAGAGTCTCCAAGGGAGATTTGGTCTAGGATATCGTCGTAGGATCTCTTTTCAACTTCCTCAGGAATGTCTTCAATTTCAACAAGGTCACGGTGAATGTTCGAAAAAGCATGACCATTCTCATTGGTGCCCCCAGTTATGGATATGCCAAAGCCAAGACCTGAATTTGTTTCCCACTTGTGTGGTTTGATGGGGCATTGCATGCCTCTTTCTTCTGGTCCTAGACCACCACCTTGATAGTTCCACTTGTCAGTGATAAGCTTATGTTCTTGGGGGTACTTTTGGCTGAAGTGATCAAGGCGTGCTTGATTTCTTGGAGGTGCATCCTTATGTAGCCAATTGTTGATATCTGGAGTGAGCTCCTGATGAAGAGGGATTTTCGAGGATACAAAGGTTGTTGGGCCAAACTATTTGTATCAAGGAGGTGGAATCTCCTTAGCTTTGTGATATGTTGGTCGTCCATGGGCATATGGATCAAGTGGGAGTGCCCCAACAACAAATGCATCCGACAGACTATACTCTCCACAACCCTTGTTATTGATCTTTACGGTAGACAAGGTAGAGGCGAGGATGGTTTCTGGGTCATTACAAGTGTGGGATGAGCTGGCGATGGATGTGCTGATATCAATTCTAGGGCAATGGTTTGTATATGAAGCTTCAACCACATTGCAGTAAGCAAAGGGTTCTGGATTGACATGGATGGTTACCTCAGTGCCTTGATGCGGAAATTTGACACACTGATGGTAAGTGGATGGAACGGCTTTCATGGCATGAATCCATGGGCGACCGAGGAGGATGTTGAATGGTAGGTTTAGATCAATAACATGGTAGAGTGTTTCTTGGATGACTGGCCCAACCTTGATTGGCAACAAAATAGTTCCTTCTGTGGTTCTTTCCAAGTTGTCATAAGCTTTGATGGTGATAACCTCACTGATGATATCTGCTTCAGTATACCCAGCTTGTTTTATGAATTTTAGGGTGCAAATATTCAAGGTTGATCCATTATCTATCATTACTCTTTTCATGACAAAATTGGATACCATGATGGCTATGCGAAGTGAAAGGGTGTGATCTGGCTTGACCACGGGTATGTCGGTGGGTTTGAATGATAGGGCACATGAGGATGAAAGGTGTCCAACAAGATTACAAAAGTCAATAGCATTGATATCAGAAGGGACACAAGATTCTATGAGAGCACTGTCAAGGATGTTCTTGTACATAGGACTAGTGTGAAGAAGGTCTAAAATGGAGATTTGGGCTGGCATGTTCCCAAGGTGTTCCAAGATATTGTACTGGTTTTTTGATGGAGCTGATGGTGCTGGTGAAACGGGTGGGCCTACAATGTTAAATTAGGCTCTTCGAGTGGTGACTGCACACTCATTGTTTGGTCCTTGGATATTGATAACATTGATAGAAGGCTCTTTCTTGGATATACAACCTATAAGGCTACCATAGTCTATATAGGATGAAGTGTGGTCATTGTTCTTCCCATGCTGTTGGTTTGGCTGACGGTTGTTGGTTTTTTTGTTTTTGGTTTGGATAGGTTCTTTTCCAGGATTTTGATTGTTGTGAGGAGGAAAAGCATTTTGATAGATCTGTAAGCCTGCATTGGGAGAGGTTTGGGCACCAACAGTGATTTCCTTTCGATCAATGAGGTTCTGCACACAATCTTTCAGTTTCATGCATTTGAGGGTAGTGTGACCTTTTACCCTATGAAATTTGTAGTACTCATTGTCCTTGTACCATGCAACTTTGGATTGGATTGGGTCAATTTGCTGGGTAGGAGGAAATTTGATGAGGTTTTCCTTGACTAATTTCTCAAAAATGACATCCAATGGCTCACCAAGGGGTGTATAGTTTCTAGGTGTAGCTACATTGATGTCATTAGCTTGATTGCTAGACCCTTGGAAGTTGGGTCTTGGATTGTGGTTTTGATAGCTTTGGTTATTCTGTTGTTGGTAGTTGATAGCTTGTTGATTGTTTGGTTGATATGGTGGGTTGGACTGGTTGTGAGAAGGACCAACAATATTCACATGTCTGGTGTCAGTGACGCCATCTATTGCAACGTGCTTGTTTTTGTTCCAATACTTAGAATTGTCATTGGAATGTGATTGATTTTGGTTGGCTTCCTTGTAAATCTTGACCACACCATCTTTAATGAGTCCTTGCTCAAGGATCATTCCTTTCTCTTTGATATCTTTGTAGGTCTGCAAATAGTTCATGGTCATGTGGTGAGCCAAGCTAGGATGGGCATTATCAATAAACATTTTCACCACATGGCGTTCTAGCAAGGTGCAGGATATGCGGGTGGTAAGGGTTTGCCATCTTTGCAGGTATTCGGCAAGGCTTTCTCCACCTTTTTTCTTGGTGTGGACAAGATCAACTATTGATAGCTCTGTTTCAACAAGATGGGCATATTGGGCTACAAATGCCTCAGATAATTCAGCAAAGTTTTTAATTGTGCCATAGGGGATTCTATAAAACCATTCAAGAGCTGGTCTAGCCAAGCTTTTGGGAAAAAGGCACAAGAGGAAGACATCATTGTATGCCATGTCCTGGCAGTGCATGTAAAATTCTTTGATATGTGTGACAGGGTCTCCTTTTCCTCCGAATTTGTCAAATTTGGGTACCTCAAAGTGTTTGGGAAATGGTGTCATGGTAATGGCTCTGTCAAATGGGTAAGGACACACATTCTCAAACTTGAATGTCTTTGGATCATTCCCTTCTTGGATGGATTTCAGAGCTATCTTCATTTGCTCCCATTTTGAATTGATAGGTGATGGCTGGGGTGCCCCTAATGTAGGAGTGCCTTGAGGTAGGTATGTGCTGGATGGGGCCACTGAATATGGATGGCTGTGAGGGATTTTCTGATAGGGATTGTACATTGTTTGGGCAGCTGCATGGTGGATGACAGGTTGCTGAGGGGGAGGTGGCGCATATTGTTGCATGTACTATGAGGCTTGCTGTTGATATGGGATTGAGGAACATAAGCTGGCTGCGGGATAAATGGATTGCTTTGTGGAGGTAAGGTATAAGATGGTTGTGAGGCTTGGGGAAAGGATCGGGGAGCTTGTGGGGTTTGACCAATATATGTGGGTTGTGCCCCCATTTGGGATGGTATCTGAAAATAATTGGTGGTTGGCTAGGGTGGTGGATTACCTCCTAGAAGTGGCATTGAAAAATAGTTGGTAATTGGAGGTAATGGATTAGTTGGTGGTGGAGGTGGTGGGAATTGAAAGCTTGGGAATGGAATTGATGGGGTTTGATAGCTTTGTGGTTGGATTTGGAAGCTTGGTAGAGTGGTGGCAGGGGCTGGGGTCACTTGGGAGCTTGGTAGAAAATTGGTAGTAGCTTGTGGGATTTGATAGCTTTGTGGAGTGAGGGTAGTAGCTTGTAGATTTGTGGCTAATGGTATTGAGCTCCCAAGACCTAATGGAAATGATGGGATTGTGCTTTGGGCTGCAGTGAACAAGCTGGGGGTAATGAAAGGTTGATTACTTGGCCCCATGGTTGGCATCCCTGTTGTATATTGCTGAGGTTGGCCAAAGATGCTAGCACTGATTTGGGAGATGGGTGGATTTGGAAGGCTAGGTTGGGGAGCAGCAGCAGCAATAGTGAAGGGGGTAAACGGTGAGTTGTTTTGGGTAAAGGGGGTTTGGAGTGGAGAGTATGAACCAAGGATGGAGTGGTGGTGGCTGGGTTGGCTTGCGGCATGGAGATTTCAACTTGGGTGGATGATGGTATGTTTGGGTCTATTGGATCATATGGATTGGCTGGAGGTTCTTCTTTTGGCATATATTGAGGATAATTTGGATCATAAGGGCCTATGGGTGGTGGCAGCTGCCCAAACAACGGGTGAGATGGATCTGATAATGGAGGGGGTATTCCAAAGTCAAAGGTTCCTACATTGTCCCTTCGAAAATTAGCCATGATTGTCTCTTTGTTCTTGTCTATAATGGCGTTTACCAATACTACATTTCCTGGTTGGTTCATGAAAGCTTCAATGTCAGTAGGTGACGACATAGCTTTCTCTGGGCTGAAGGATGGCTGAGTGCTCAAGGGGGGTGAGGCTGTTCGATCCAAATGATAGGGCTCCATTGTTTCTTTCTTCTTGGCTAAGCGAGTGATGGGTAACATGAAAAATGCTCCTAGGGATGGGATGCAACAAATGTTGGTGGATGCAAAAAAGGGGGGAAGGATTTTCTATGCAAATGATTTCCTAGGTTGAGGCAAAGCTATATGAAAAAACCTAAGGAGGATTGGGTTTGGGATTCTAATTTCAAAGATATGTTGCCAAAGCAAAAAAGGTCTACTTTCCTATGTGCAAGCTTGGTGGTGATTGTGTCAACTTAAGGATAGACTGATGATCCTTAGGAAGAACACAAGATTGACCACTTGTGGATCCCAACCTTTAGCTCAAGGTTATGAGGGATAACAAGTGACAAAGCTAGATTACCCTAAACAAAGCTCTGTCAAAGGGATAACCTTGGTGAGATTGGTGGATTTTGAAAGATTTTAGGAATGGCAAACTTTTGACAAGGTGACAATAATTTTGAAAGCTTAGATGTTAGATTCTACTTGATATAGTGGTACCATTATCATTCTTCCTCTTATCTTGAAGACTTCTATTAATTTTATGTATCTATGTATCATGTGTTTTGAGATCCTATGAGATATTGTATTATATATTGATGTACTTGTATCTATTTTCACATACACTGTGACATGTACAATGGATGTTATTCATTAGAAGTGCTTTCATATTATTAGTTGTACTTATGCATTTGCTTATATGACTATGTATGTGTTTATTCATTTTATGATTGTAAACATTTTAATTGAGACTTAAACTTATTAATAAAACTTTCTTAAATGTGACTCAGCATGAAGGAACCCTTGAGGAATTGGAACTGTATTTGTAATTGACTAGGTGTTCTTGATGTGTATGTATATATTGCTTCCACATTATTATTACTTTGATATTGTTTAAACTTCAAAACAAAATAGTTCAATAAACTTTGTAACAAATTAGGTTTATTTCTTTTGGGTTCTTTAGCGGGGAATTACACTTATCTACATAGTAGAGCTTGTATGCCAAAAATATGGGCACACTTCTATGAGTCATTATATCCAATATTTCTCAAGAATAAGGTCTCGAATGGTGGCTCATAGCTCTCTATTCATGGAGTGCAAGGGTTTGTAATGGAGGCCCTCAGTTTGACCTATTTTTTGCCCATGCAAGTACAACATGAGACAAGAGATTCAAAGATCCCATATTCATGCAAATGGAGATGAAAATTAATCTATATGATAACAATGCAAAACAAAATTAAGATCTAAGCTAATATGCAAATACAAGGATGAAACCTCATGATTGAAGCCATGGATGGATGAGAGAAGAAGACAAGAAGATAGAAGTTCTCCACAAAAAGCTTTAGTATTCAAACTCCTTCAAAAATCACTCTCCAAACTTGCAACATAACAATATCCTAGAGTGTGTGTATGTAAAATGAGGAGAGGACTCTCCCTTATAAAGAATATTGAATGATTTGAATTAAGAGGAAAAAGATTTAATCAAGGGTGGAGAAGGAATGATCCATGTGAAATAAAGATCCACCAATGAGAAAATAGGAAAAGAATTAAGTGGAATCCCACTTAGAAATATGTGCATTTAAGTGTAGAGGAATTTTTAATTTTTATTTATTTTATTTTCTTTTTAAGTGAGGATTTATTTAATTAAAAGGGAGCAAGTTCTTTTAATTAAATAGGAAATATTTAATTAAATTAAAAGAAGGGTTTTTCTCTTAATTAATTAAATGTGGACAAATTATTTAGTTACAAGAGAGGTTTTCTTTTAATTAAATGGGGATTTATTTTATTTAATTAAAAGAGAGTTTTTATTTTAATTAAATAAGACTTTGGATAAAATGATCAACTTTAGAAAATATTGAAATAATTAAATTAGTTACAGTTTGATCAAAAAATTTGATTTGAATTGATTTAATAAAATATTGCAAACCATTGATTCAGGAAATTGATAAATTGATAAACTGAATAATGGGGGCCCATAGTCTAGGTGACCATTTTAGGGTGCATACAGAGCTCATCTCCAAAATTGACCCATTAAAGTACATGCTCTCATGGATATCTCTCATAAGGCATCTTGCAAAGTGGGTCATTCTTCCCACTGAGTTCGACATCCAACATGTTGATTGGAATGCACTGAAAGGATAAGTTATTGTAGATTAGTTGGTAGATGTGCCTCTAGAAGATGACCATCCATTGATTATAGAATTTCTTAATGAATATCTCTATATGATATAACAAAAACTTTCGTGGAAACTTTACTTTGATGAATCTTATATATCTACTAGAGCAAGAGTAGGATCTTTTTTGGTCACCCCTCAAGGTGATTATCATGCAGAGGCACCTTAAGAAAAAAAAAACCAGGAGGATAAGATATATTATATGATATATTGAAATTAATTTGATTCATTTATGATGTATTTGAGTCCATTAAGTCAAGGTTTAAAGGCTAGAGAAGCCATTTGTAATAAGTTGTCAAAATTGTGCAAGGAGGTCTTAAATTGGTCAACGGACAAAAATATTAAAGAATGCCCTATAAAGGCTAAGATTTATGTAAAATGTATATTTAAGTCCATTTTAGGATGATTCAAGTGTTTATGCAAAGATTTGTCAATGTTGGAGTTCAACTTGTAAAACTTGTAATGCAAAATAAAATGCATAAAAAGCTGTCATGAAAATGTATCATGATTAAAAGAATGTATGGAGTTGTGATGTAGGGAGAGATGAATAACTAGGGACAAAGGCACACCCAACTATTCAAACCTTCCTACGAGAGTAAACACAGTGGAAAAAAACACCAAAGAACAAAAAACTTGGGAGATACAGGAACAAATACTATCATATGTTCATTCAAATAGTAGATACATGCCCAACTGTAAGGCCTTTTAGGTTACGACCAACATTACAACTTAAATTCAAACAATAAAGATAAACTTCACATTTCCTTACTTATATTCTTCCTACCTTCCACAATCTCACATCCATACCTAAGACTCTATCAAAGACCTCTTTAAATACATGCACAACCACAAGTCGACATGTTGCAAATACAATAAAATAAAATCTTATATTAAATGCAAGGATAAGCCACAAGTTGGTTCACAATAGATACTAAATACAAATTAACTTGCAAGGTTAGCTCAAACTAAAACTAGATACAAACAACTTGGTCAAAGAAGAATCCATCAAGTTGTAACTCGACGAACTCGACAATGCTCTGTAGCCAAACTAGATTGGTAGCCAAAGGAACTCAATACCTAAAAAAACATGGTAGCAAAAGGAAATTGACAACCAAAGAAGACTTAGGAACCAAAGGATAACTTGGAAACTAAGGAGAAATTGGTATCAAAAGGAACTCAAAAACCAAAGCATTCTCGACATCCACATGATAACTCAGCAAGAACTATGAAATTAATGAACATAGAAAACTTGGCAAGTACTTAGAAACTTAGCAATGCAAGAAATTGCAACTTGGCAGAAACTAAGAAGAAAGAAAATCATGCAGGATAGCAATGCAACACAAGAACCTCCTACATAAAAAAAATAGGGTTGGAGAAAATGATTCTCCCAAATCATTGAGATGTCACAACTTGAACTGAATCCAACTCAGATCGAGAAATCCATGTAGCACCTTCCACTAGTCTATTCTTCCACTTTACCAAATGCTCATAGTAATATTTTCCTCTTGTGCTCTTACCAACCCATTGATCCAATATCTATTCAACCTCTTCAATTTTCTTCTTAGGATAATTATCTAATACAAAAACTCCATCACCCGACTCATTATATTGCACAAATTAGAAACATTGAATATAGGAGATATATCCATGTCATCGGGTAACTCAACTTCATAAGCATTACCATTGTCAAACTTTCTCAATATTTTACAAGGTCCAAAATTTTGTCATCTTCAACTTACTCCATGTTACAACAACAAGTCTTCCTTTCTTCAAGTGAGCCATTACCTCATCACCAACTTCAAAAACATGATGTCTCCTAGACTTATCAATATTCTTTTTATACTTTAGATTACTTTTTTCCAACTTCAGCTTCACTTTCCTATTCAAAGACTCCATGAAATAAGAAAACTCTTCTCCTGCATCACTTCTCTTCTCTTCACTAGCAACATCTCTTAAATTTTATACTCCTCTAGGCTATATTCTAGTAACAATCTCAAAAGGTGTCTTCCTTCTACTCTTATTCACAAAATTATTATATGAAACAAAGCTTGTACCATTATCATCCCCCAATTATGTGATTCATTTCTAACTAAGCATCTCAACAAATTGCACAAGCTTCTATTCATAACCTCGATCTTTCCATCTATTTGTGGATGGAAAGTAGAACTAAATCTCAACTTGATACCCCTCTTCTTCTACAAAGTCTTCCAAAAATAACCAACAAACTTACTATCTCTATTAGAAATAATAATTTTTGGTAATCCATGCAATGTAATGACCTCTCTAAAGAAAATCTTAGCAACATGCTTGACATTTGATGTCTTCTTACAAGGTATGAAATGAGCCATCTTAGAAAATTTGTCCACAAAAAAAAATGTAGAATCATACCCTTTCATTATCTTAGGCAATCCAAGAACAAAATCCATACTGATATCACTCCAAGGTTTCTTAGGAACAAAAATAGGTGTATAAAATCTAGTATTCTGGCTTACTCCTTTTACAACTTGGAAAAATCCATAACTCTTTACAGACTTTTGAACACCCTTATACATCTGAGGGGAATAAAACTTCTCTTTCAAAAACTTAGTGTCTTGTCAATTCCAAAATGTCCATCCAATCCACCACAATTCTTTTCCTTAATCAAATTCAATCTCATAGAACTCTCAGGAATATACAATTGAATACCCCTAAACAAGAAACCTTCTTGAATAAAATATTCATCAAACTTGGTTGTTCTATCAAACTAGGTGCTTTGGACTCTCTCCATATCTCAAAAAAATTATGATCAGTATCATAGAACTCCTTCATCTCATCAAAACCAAGAACTTCAACCTTCATCTCAGTTAGCAAAGATTTTCGTACTCAATGCATCAACAACTCAGTTAGTGACTCCACTTTTATGTTTAATCACAAATGTAAAACTCTACAAATACTAAACCCACTTCATATGTCTCTAGTTCAACTTATGTTGATTTCCCAAGTACTATAAAGCTTTATGATCAATATACAACACAAACTCCTTAGGAATCAAATAATGTCTCCACTTCTTCAATGCTTGAACAATAACATAAAACTCTTGATCATACACATAATACTTCTTTTTAGCATCATTCAAATTCTCACTAAAGAAAGAAATATATTTACCTTGTTGACTTAGTACAACTCCTATTGTGCTACCACTTGCATTGAAATCAAGTAAAGCTAATATAGGTAGCTCAACAACCTTTTGTTTCAATGTCTCAAAAATGTTATAAGCTCCCTATGTGCACTTGAATTCCTTTTTATCTCCTCTAATTGTCTTGTTAGAAAGGTTAATCTTTCCTTGGATATATATATTAAGTGGGATATTCCAAGGGTCCCTAAATGTAGTTTGTCCACTTGTACACATGTGGAGGACATGTCATTGTTTGTCCTTTATTCCACATGTAAGGACAACTCTTGTTTATTTCTTTATTTAGTTTATCCTCCTTAAGAGGATTGTGACACTTTGCACACACCTATTATGAATGTGGCATTCATAGAAATGGGAGTTACAAATGCAACTCCTCTCTCATCTCTATATAAGAGATGCTCCTCCTTCTTTCTTCAACACTCTTAGCACTTGATGTTATTGTATTGAGCTACTTTTGCTCCAACACACTCTCTCTCTCTTCTTTAGGCATTTTCCTTCATTCATAATACTCACAAGGGGTTTTCTTTGCTTTCCCCTTATAAATCCTTGTCTCCATTGTTGAACCATCTTGGTGTATGCTCTTGGAGTTGCTTATCTTATGGTAACATTGTTTCACACTTAACTTACTTGGATTGTTTCTCGTTCCTTGCTCAACATTATCATTTCTTACATGTCTCAATCATAGCATTACAAAAACAACTAAATTTCCTTATAAACTTCTTGTAAAAACTAGCTAAACCATGAAATTTCTTACCTCACCCACATTCTTAGGTGTAGGTCATTCCAAATTTTTTTTAAGCTTCTTAGGGTCCATCTTCAAACCATCAACTAAAATAAAAAATCCCAAATACATAATCTCCTCTTGCATAAAGGAACACTTTTTAAGATTAATTATTAACTTTTCCTCTTTCAATCTCTACAATACTTGTCTAACATGCTCAATATGGTATTCCTTACTCTTACTAAATATCAGAATATCATCCAAATAAACAATCACAAACTTAAACAAGAATCTCTTCAAAAATTCATTCATCAACCTCATGAAAGTACTAGGTGCATTAGTCAAATAAAAAGGCATTACCAACCATTCATACAAACCATATTTTGTCTTGAAAGTAGTCTTCCATTCATCACCTTCTATGTTTCTAATTTGATGACAACCACTCTTCAAATCAATCTTGGTAAAATATTTTGCTCCACTCAAACAATCTATTATGCCATCCATCCTCAGTATAGGAAACCTATATTTCACTCTGATCTTGTTAATAGCTATGGAATCAATAGACATTCTCCATTCTCCATTCTTCTTAGGTGCTAATACAATAGGTACATCACAAGGACTCAAAATTTCTCAAATCAAACCTTTTTGCAAAACCTCATGCACTTGTCTATTAAGTTCTTCATTTTTAGTAGGTGTCAATATATATGATTCTTTATTTGGAAACTAGCTCTAGTTATTAGATCTATGCAATGATTTACACTTCTTACTAGTGCTAAACAATCAGGTATATCCTCTACAACAATATCTTTATACCCATTCAAAATTTTTGTGATTTCCACTAGCACTCGATCAATACTACTAGTTTTTGATATCACTCGGTTACCACTGGCTTTGGTTACTCAGTTACCACTAGCTTCTATCACTCAGATGGTACTAATTGGAACTCAACTAGCACTAGTTTTTGATACTTAGATTCTACTAGCACAACTTAGTCTCCTAAGGATTATAGAAAAAAATTGATTCTTCTTTATTTCCTTTTCAAATTGCTTTCCATTAACCATGCAAATTCTCACAATAGTTCACTTAACCTCATTGGGAATTTCAATCAAAGGAAGAAATATTTGCTTCTTCCCATTCACCCAAAGAGTATATTGATTTAATCTTCCATCATGTATAGTGTATCTATCATATTTCCAAGGTATACCCAACAAAATATGTCTTTTCATGATTCAATGTAAGATGGCTAGAAAATGTTGCAAAGTGATCATTGATAGTGGAAGTTCTACAAATTTGGTAGGAGGAGAATTGTTACAAATTTGGAGTTGCAGAGATTAGAGAATCCTAAACTTTATTATGTTTCATCGATCAAATATGAGATAAGATATTGGTAAGTGAACAATGCATTATGAAGTTTAAGATTGGACATTATTTTGATGAAGCTTTGTGTGATATTATGCATATGGATACTTATACATAAGAGCTATCAATTTTATTATAATAGAATTATTCATGGTCATGACTCATGAAAGATGGGTTCTTTTGGATTACTCATGAAATGTGGATCAATGAAGATTTGACTCAAACTAGACAATTGAATCCTTGTAAATCATCACATAATTTGATACACTGAAAACACCACTTATTGGAAACTATTAATTCTTATTAATAACAATGCAGAACCATTATTTAAAAAAACTTGAGGCAATATTTTACATGATTGAGTCTAATGATTAGGAATGGCATGCTTAAACGTCAAATTTAATGTCATATGATGAAGACCTCTGACCTATAGATTGTAACAAACACTTCAGGAATAGTTCCAGTAAATGAGCCAATTATGTATGGATTATACTTGACATTTGTAGCAACACTAGCATAGTTAAAAATAATGTAAGGAAATGGTGAGATTCTCAAAAGAGCAACAACTCAGAACTGATGGGAACAATTTCCTTCTCCTACTAGCCTGATTAGTGTGAAATGCTGCATTATAGATTCACACTGTAGAAAAAAAAAAAATTTAGTTCCATGCTTGGGAGTCTAGTCATCAACTAAAATTTTAGACATGGAGTCACATATATATCAATCTATCTCATCCATCTTGGGAAGGGAAGAATGATAGAATACTAAAGAATATTTATGCAGATTTTTTAGTACAATGAGATAGAGATCTTACTGTTTCTAGTTTGCTTCATAAACTTCAAATTTTATTGACTTAAATTTATAAAATTATGTGAGGATGCTACATTATAGATTGACTATGTAGACAAAATTGTCTTTAGATCCATGTTTAGGAATCTAGTCTTCAAGGAAAAGATTAGACATGGTCTATAAATTTGTGCCACTAAAATTTGTAGTTTGTGAAGCAAACTGGAAAATAGTAAAATGACCATCTCCATGCTTGGAATTCATGATAATCATAGTTTCAATAGGAAAGACCAAATGAAGAACTCACCTATAAAATAATAGCCAGACAAATTTGAATTATCAATTGAATAGAAAATTAATCTTAAGCTAAATCTTTTGTTGTCTTAATTTATATTTTATACTGTCCTCCTTCCAAGTAAGAGAGTGCTTAAATACCTTTGATTGGGTCGGTTCAACTTGTAGAGATGAATGTGAAGAAGATGACTCAAATCTTTCTAATTGCAAAATATGATTTCTATATAAAAGTACATCAAAATCAAATCTAGTAAATGATAACAAACATACAATCAAAAGCATTGTTTGGATAATTATATTTGACATTAAGATAATTAACAAAAAATACCTTGATATCAAGAATACAGCTGAAAATAGCCATTAATTTTGAGTATTCATTTGTACATAATCAAATAATCAACCATAATTCATGCTTTCCATCAAGTTATGGAATTTTCTATACAAATGAAAAGTTTAGATGTGACAAGAATGCATAAGAGAATCCATATGGTAGACAAGCTAGATACTTCCACAACCCTTACACATTTGCAGTAGGGGCCTCTACTTATATTGCTAGTGGTGCTTTCTCTTATGCTATTGGTGGATCAGTAGACGTCTTCTACCCCTACAATTCTATGGGCCCCTACTATTCAGCTAGGCTAGCACCCATAGAATAGTAGGGGCTGGGCCACTAGAGACCAAAAACACAAAATGGCGCTCTTTAGATTTTCCTATCAATGTCTTATAACAAATTCCAAGACTTGTTATTTTTTACTTGTTGAATTTATCTAACACTGAAGGTTTTATATGTAGAAACTTTCAAATGCCTAGAAGTCTCTAATGCATAAAGCACATTATCTAAGTTTTTGTTGAACCTAATTAACCACTTTGAAATATTGCCTCATCTTGATGATGAATTATGTAGTTTAATCTAAAACATTGATTCAAAAAAGTCTACACTATTTCAAGTTGTAAAAGAAGCATACTAATTCAAAATTAGATATTAAAAAAGCCATCTAGTGACTAGAAGGCTATAAGTCTTGTTTGTAAAGGATATTTTCTTCTTTCCTAAATAAAATAAATCTACACTCTACATACCAAAGCATTACATAAATCACTACAATGCAATAATTGCATCCACATATTCTTGAATATAAAGCAACACCAACCATACATTGCTCTGAATGCATCTTAAAGCTCAATAACTGAAAAGAAATTATTTTTCGGTCATTAACCTCAACTTTATAATGTACATGAGATTGGTGTGTACCATTGAGGGTCTTTTCTTCCTTGTTAAAAACATTGGCAAGGATGAAAAATATCTTCTTAAAATGTTGTGTCTGAGAAGGAAGATTACTTATAACCCCTTTTCTACAAAATAAGCCAGAGCTTGTTTATTATATTCCATAGCACCCTCTAATGAAGTAAGAACTAGAAAGATTAGCTTTAGATGAGCATGTTCTCTTTCTCCTCTACACAACTAAAAATCACCCTAAGCCTAGAACATTAGGAAAAATTTATATGCACTTGAACATATATTTACAACAAAATAGATTGGCAAATAGAACTCTGAGAATAGTAAACCCTGACAAAGGAAAAATAGTAAAATCACCATTTTGCAAAACAATTGCAAAAAAAACTAATACAGAAAAATGTCATGATTTTATAGATAAGGTATTATTCATTTTAGAACTACCTTATAAAATATTTTATTCTCAAGTTCAAGTCTCACAGAATCAAGATTATCCACTCAGACAATATTGTCAGCAATTTTTTTATGTGTCTCCATCTCTTTAATAGGCTCAGATTATTTTGGCTTAGTTGAAAAATGAAAAATGATATCTAAATGTGATTATTATAAGTATGAATTTCTACTTAGTCTCTTCAATGTGCACAATATTATAAATGGTTTCTTGTAGGTTATTCATCTCTCAACTAGCTTCAACATTTCATTAGCAAGCATGGTTCACTACACTAATTGCACATTGTATGTGCAAATTAAAGGCCAACCACTGCTTAGGAATTGAGTCTATTGAATTTTTCTACTCCTTGTTAAACCAACTATTTTACCTTCTATAGAATATCATGAATGCATCCTAATGGAATCATCCACAACAAATTGGATAGGAAATAACTTATAAGGGAATAAATTGTAATGAATATATATTTTAAGATTTGGCAGTGGCTAAAGAGAGCATATACAGTGATAAAATTATAGACAATGCATGTTCCCTTATTTTGCAAATATGCCTTGAAGAGACTAAACAAAAGCACTAGTTGACCCATAGGGGAGCCTAGAATCATTTTAAAACAAACAGCTCATCCATAGATTTGAAGTAGCATTTTCTATTACTAAAACATGCCAATGTTTTGGATCTCTATAGTTTCATTTTGAGTGACTCACAAAGTGCACCTTGACATCATTGCTTCTAGATATACCAAAGTGAGAGTATTTCAAAGAAATTTGATAAACTTAACTATCAAAATGATGAAATTCTAATTGATTAAAAATATTAAAAAAAGAAAACTTTCAAAATGATGCTAACATATATTCAATTATCAATACAGAGATC
Organism: Cupressus sempervirens; assembly: GCA_028749045.1. NCBI lineage: Eukaryota > Viridiplantae > Streptophyta > Pinopsida > Cupressales > Cupressaceae > Cupressus > Cupressus sempervirens. Next base: position 721,820,922 of record CM053785.1, read on the forward strand.
GATGACATTTCTAACCATCAGACAATGTTTCCATAGGGCAACATACTTGGAGCAAGTGATAAGTCATAGGAAACTTTGGCAGAGATTATAGAGAACTAACCCTTCCAAACATCAAACCCTTAGAAAGTAGTTAAAAATTTGAATGAGAAGAAGATTTTACAAGAAAGTCTATTTCAAAACAATAGTTCCCATGCTCCACTTAAATGCAAACATTTTAAACAACCCAACAAGCTCTATAGTTTTATCTCAGTCAAGGCTTCAGTTCACTGCAAGAAATTTTACAATTATACAAATCTTAAGCTATGTTATTGGTTTTTAGTTAAGTAAAATTATGAAATTAATATTACAAGTTTTGAAAAAATGTACTTTCATTTGAAAAAACACATGCATGGAATGTTATGATTGAGTTGTGAACAAAAACAGCTTCATTTGAAGATAATGTAATTCAAATCAACTATTAGGGATTCTAAAATATAGTAGTTTTTTGTATCATCTTTAAATCATTTAATATTTCATTCCAAAGTAGTCCTTCCCCTTTTCTCTATCAAAGTTAATTTTAGGTGATCTCACGAAGAGCCAATCCATAATCTAGAAAGTCACTTTCATTATACGCAACCCATAGACTCAAAAAAATTTCAATGTTTCATCAGATTTCCCAGATTTAAAGTTTCCCATCAAGATGCAATCCTTGTTACAACAAGTGCCACACCAAAATATTTGAAAATAAAGTGTCATACTTGGTATGTTAGATTCAAAACGGAGCACTAGTTAAAGATATAATCATATCTAAAAAGGCTAAATCATGTCAAAATATGAAAAAATGAATATGTAGTAGTGAAAAAAACTAGATATTCATAGAACTAGAGGTAGAATTTACTAATTATATATCTATAGAATTTATGATCTATCCTAGTCAGCATTAGGTTTTTTTTTCCATTTAACATCAATCAGATTTCTAAACTTTCATCCCACAACAATTGAAATCAAATAATCAAGAAGTAATTCAACTCATTTTTTAGAATATCACATGCATAAATATGCGAGGAATAAGAAATTTATTAACTTTAAATACCTTCAGTAATGCTATATGATCTCCTACATTTCCTGTGTGGAAATTCATCCTAGCATTATCTGCATGCACTTTCTTATCCTTTGGACAATAAAATATTGAGCTTCCCACTAATAGCATGGAAGCACTTGTGATGATCTCTTTTTTTCCATCTACCATCCTAATTTTGTTAACTTACCCTTATCATTTAGGGCACCAAGAGCATAAAATTTCTCAAGTGCTCTTATTAATGTTTCTATTGGAGGAGGATCCATGAAATCAAAATTTATGAGGTCATGAATACCTAAAATTTTGAGCATGAGCACAACTTTAGATAAATTGTTTTGCTATATTTCTAGTACTCTATTTTCTTCCATTTCATTTTGATGTGACCAAGTAGTGTACAATCGAAAGCATTTACCTAGTCCTATTCTTCCTACTCTACTTGATCTTTGTAAGGAAGATGCCTTTGAAATTGGAGTCATAATCAATGATTCCATTCTTGAATGGGGATTATAAGATTTATGTTTACAAAATCCAAGATCAATAACATACTTTATTCCATCTATAGTCAAAGAAGTTTTAGCTATATTTGTTGCCAGTATAACTTTGCGGGCTCCTTCTATTGTTGGTTCAAATAATTTTTCTTTCATATTTGATGGGAGATTAAAATATATGGAACATATGATCATTTTAAATATTTTTGTGCCCAGATCCATAGTCTCGTGTTTTAAGATTTCTTTTACTGCTTCAATCTCTTCTTGCCCTCTAAAAATACAAGAACATCCCCTGATTGTTCTGTTACATGTATTTGTAACATAGTCACAATAGCAGCTTCCAAATAGTCCACTTCAGGTGATTTTGTGTAATGAAGTTCAACTGGAAATCTCCCCGATATTTTTAAAATTGGAGCCATATCAAAATATTCACTAAAATTTTTTGCATCTAATGTTGCACTTGATATAAGCAGTTTTATATTTGGAAGACAATGAGCAATATCTTGCAAAACAGAGTAAAATTTATTTCAAGTCAGTTGTTCATGAAAGAATATCAGATCGGTGAGCATTTTATTGAGTACATGACAAGTCCAATTTTTTTCCATTTATTGAATCCTACAAAGTTTTGTACTTCTATATTTTATCATTTGTATTAATAAATTGAAAATTTATATATAATCAACATACAAATGATCACAACAACACATGATATGCAATTTTACTTACATTTACAAATATGTGTCTCACAATGATTATGATGTTGAATAATAGGAAATAATAGAAACCAATGCATTATGTTGGTGTGTGTGTGTGTGTGTGTGAGAGAGAGAGAGAGAGAGAGAGAGAGAGAGAGAGAGAGAGAGAGAGAGAGAGAGAGATGGTGTTAGAATGTAAGACTATTGTTTAGCACTGGCCATGATCAAACATAAAAATAAAATAAAGGCTTACACACACCAAAAAGATAATACCTTGACTGATCCAAATAATACATCTGTTGAAATAGTTCTCTCATGAGCCTTGTCAACCATCATAACATTGTAAAATATAGCATGTAGTTGAAAAATATGTTACTTTTGACAATATTTGGACAAACAAATATGTGACTTGCTGAAAATAGTATATGAAATATAGCATTCCTTCACATTCTAAACAAACATGTAGCTTGCTAGATTAGGTTCACCCAAGAATTCTTGGAGTAGTATCCCATCAATCATGTATTTAAGAATTCTTTTTTAGATGTGTACTCTTCAAACTGAATTGCATAACCAACCTATAAAATAATGCACACTACGGTCTCCTACAAAGGCCATCCATTGTGAAGTGTAGACTCGTGCTACTAAAATAAATCTTAATGTTTGTCTTGGTTTAGTTAAAGGTCAAGGGACTTCCAAGAAATGTTTTCACAATTGAAGCTTCCAATAGAAAGATGTAATAAGTAAAGCAAAAATGCTCTAGAAAATGGTTACTTGTTATAGGTCTTGGATCATTCTTATTCTTCCTAGGTCATAACTCTAGCTTCATGAATGCTTCTCTTGTAGTCACCAATGTCAAAATTCCTCAAGATTTTTGAGACTTCTTCTTCCTCTTCTTCCATTGACCTCCAATTGGAAATTCTTTTATCAATAAAAGTATACTAAAAACTTGATGATAGGATTTGAAGCTCTAATAAGCAAAATGACATGTTTCCAATGTCAATGCAAGAACCATGTATAAGTCCAAAATGACTAGAACAGAGTATTGTACCTCACAAGGGGGAAAATGTATGTATAGTTTGTGAATTAATGAAAGTATTTATGACCAATTAGTACTTGGATTCATGTGCATAGAATTTCATTTTAAATTTAAGTTTTTAAAAGAAACCCTAGCATCAAATAGGCATTGGTGAATACCCCATTAGTCCATGAAATCACATTAGACATGGTTGGATTGACATGGCCACCGCATTTTTAAGACATTAAAGAAACTCTTAGCCTGCATCATGCATATTGAGCTTAGAATGCTAAACTAGAAACAACCCACTAGAGCATCTTATTGAACTATATATTGCTAGACATTTGTTGTTGTAGAATCATATTTTATATAATGAAACCAATATTACAGAGAATGCACCTTTCATAAATGCCTCACAAGGATAAGCTACAAATAGAATTGATGCTCCTTTTTCTATGGGTATTTCTACCTTGACTTGAAGTAGTGAGTTTTGTTGTTGATTGTAGTTTTGGGAAATTTCCTTCAAATATCCAATAAGTTTACTTGATATAGTAGGTTTGATTGCTCATTGTCTCCTCGGCTTGGCACGAAGTGCATGTCGAGAATCCATGAAACATACTCTCTCTATGTTGTCTACTTGGCTCATTACTGGAGCTATCTCTTCCACGACCAGTAGAAAAAATCAATCAAGCTTTCTCAACAAGGTGAAATTATGTGGGGTCTAGCCGAACAAGGTTAAATTGGGGGTAAAGGATAGACATCAGGCTCCTCAATTTTTCGGCCATGAAGTTTTCCTGGGCTCTTTGTATGCTTGCCTTCCAATAATAAAGTGATGGAGTGTTTATTGAAAGTTCCTTCCAATAATGCAGATGCGAGAGAAAGGGAAGCTTGGGTGGGAAACCAAATTTGCAAGGAATTTTAGTTGGGCTCTCACCCACAATTGAATCAGATGCGTGAATATATTTTGTTCTTTTTTTATGACCTAATTTGGTTGAAATTTAAACCAACTTAGGAAAACTTGGGACATTTTTGATCAACGTGGGGATGAAAACCAAAAATAAGATGAGATCATAGCTCTAGTTGAAAATTTTGGTGGGAAAACAAGTGTAAATGTACTAGTGTGCAACTAGTTACTAATTTTCACTCTTCTCAAGTGAGCCCTATTAGGATCCAACTCTATTAATATTACAAAATACACTATTATGTTTGACCCTATTAGAGGATTTAATCACCCTGTTAGGAGTGGCCTTGTTAGAGGTCTTTAGACACTTCAATCTAAAAATGTTACCTTGTTAGAGGATTTACAAATAGTTTTTAAGCCAACTTTGTTAAGAGATTTAGTCACTACTACAATTGTTAGAAAGTAACAATGAGATGACTTGATTCCTGATGCAACTGAAATGCTAATTAAAAATCTCAACTTTGGCTTGTATACTTGATCCTTCCTAGTCGAATGCATCTTTGCAGCTCAACAAGGATATTCTACTTATCTTTCTAATTCACTTCCTCTAAGCATCATCAAATCTCTTGTTATGTTCCACATATTCAATCCTCAACTTGACCTTATATTATATCTTACACATTGTCAAGTAAGCTTGAATATAACTTAGAATACTTAATATTCATCTTCTCAATCGGCTAGAACCAACAACTAAATCAATTGAACTCAATATGAAAAAACACAAAAATCCTTCCTTAGTCAACCATGCTTTGTAGACACTAACTTAGATATGATTTTCCTATGTTAACCAAGTGAACTTGTTTAACATTGCATATTCAAAAAGTTCCATTGGTAACTGAGCAAGCTCGATTAACACTAGTTCCATCCAAAAAATTTCTTCATTAATAGAGTGAGCTCGGTTAACACTCAACTTTTGCAAACTTTCCTTTGATGACTGAGTGAACTCAATAGACACTATCTTCTAAATTTGACATACTCTAGAATGCTTGAAAGACATAGGAAACTGTCTTCATCACTCGAGTGAGCTCAACATACACTGACTGGCAATGATATAAAATTTTGTGTAATATTAAAGAACAATAACACATACAATGACCCATTTTTTGGTGACATCCATTTTTTCTCCAAAATATTGTGCATTGAAAAGAGTCCAATAATAAACCCTAATAGGAGAACAAACTATTAACCAACAATTTTTGGTGACTCTACTAGGTAGAATTCAAAATAAAAGAGCTCATAAGAATTTTCCTTCATAATTAGCTTGCACTCTAAGTCCTTCTATATCTTGAGTTGCAAGACAAGTCTTGTGGAGATGAGGTGTTTTCGATAAGAATCTAATAACATTTTTATAGCCTTAACCTACCAGAAAAGGTGAAGTTAAGTCAAAGTTGAAGACTGGTAAAGTTTCCTTGATCACTAGGGTTAAGGTAAACTCAAAACACCATTTTCTAAGTAGTTGATTCATCTTGAATTCCAAATATACTAGGAGTGCCAAGGAAAGAGGAAGGATTGACCCAATATACAAGGAACTAAAAAAGGCCAACTTTCCTATTCTAAAATATATTCTCAGAAAGGGAAGAGCACTTACAAGGGAATCTATGGCTAAGAAACTCTAAGAAGCTCACTTGCTTGTAATTTTTTCTACTAGAACAAGAAGTAAATATTCTTCCCCTCCTATTTATATAACTTATATTTCTCCTATTTTTAACTCTTTTTTTTTGCATGGTGTAGTGTTCCCTATTTTAGTCACTTTCAAAACAAATCCTATCACTATACTAGTAGCTATGGTAGTCCCTTGGGGAAATGCAATTGGTCCTCTCAACCTTGCAACTAATAATGATTTTCCAAGAGTGTCAAGAAAAAAATTCTAAAGATTCAATGGTGATGGCACAATCTCTATAAAACAACACCTAAGTTGTTTTCATAAAGCCTATAGTGTGGTGAATCCTTAACATGAAGATGTGGTAGTTAGGATGTTTTTGGGTACTCTTGTCAATAATGTTGCTGATTGGTTCCAAGATTTACCTATAGGGTTCATTAAATATTGGAATCACATGAAGAAAAGGTTGAAGAAAACAATAAAAATACAAAATATTCACAAGTGTTGTTGCTACAATTAACACAAATTAAGAAATAACCATATGTTTCTATGAGGGATTTTAATACAAAGTTTAACAAACTCATCAAGAGAATACCTATTGCAAGTGCACCAATAAATGACAATAAGAAGACCTTCTAAATCATCTCTATGCCTCCTAATCTAGGATATAAAACTAGGAGAGAAAATATAGCAAATTTACAAGTTGCCCAAACACCAGTTGTGGAGATGGAAGATGACATGATAGCCTCTAGTAAGTGGAAAAGAGAACTTCAATCTAGAACCATAGGTAATGCAACTAGCACTTCAAATAATATAGATTTCATCCTCCAAATTTTTTCTAATGAGGTTATTTCATTGAAGAAACAAATCAATAGGCCTATCCATTCTTTTCACCAACCTTATCAAGAAGGTTCTAGAAATCCAAATGGAGGTGAGACTTTGCAAATATCACCTGCTCAATGAAGGTTAGCAATTGAGGCTACTCCAAAGAGATAGCACATGTGTTCTTTCCACTTAAGGGAATATCATGATGGGGATACATGTGTTGACATGATCAAATATAAGTAGATGGTGGGCAATAAAGAACAAATAGAGGGATATCTAGAAAGTGAAGATGATCATACTCCTTGTGGTGACTTTGAAAACTTTTATTTGGAGTATGAATTAGATTTAAAAATTGGAAGGAGCTATTTTGAAACTCTAGATGGACCTCAATTGCCAATCATGACTAGGGGTCAAAAGAATAAGAATCAAACCTTCAATTTAGTTCCTACCAAAAATCATGCATCATCAAGCAAACCAACTAGAGATAATGACATGGTACCTTCAAGTTCACAAAAGGAACACAAAAGTAAGTTATCTAATTCCTTTGATATAATAAAATACTTTGAAGTGCTGAGAATTTAGATATCTCTACTATATTATTTGAAGTCTAACCCTGATCAACTTCAGAGACTTGTTGAGCATTGTCATAATAAAGATGGAAGTCATGATTGTATGAATGCTAACATTGACCATCATAGCAAAGCTAGCACTAATGGAACCTCTCTAGCTGATGAAGACCTTGTGCTACCTAAGTTGTTTCAAGAAGAAGAATCTTTTGCCTTAGCTCCTTCTTCCAATCAATAACTAGTTCCTTTTTACATTTCCTTATTTATTAATGGAACTAGGTTGAGTAATCACATCATAGACTTACGAGCTTTTGATAATGTGACACCTGCCTCTATAGCTAAAGCTATAGGTCTATCACTGACTAAATTTTTTTGTTGAACATTGTTACTTAATGGATGAAAAATGAGTACCCTTGTTTGGTAAAATAAAGGATGCTTAAGTTGCTCTAGCTGCTTAACCTTCTAAAAGGCTAAAACTCACCATCCTAGTGGTAGACATCCCTGCAAGTTATGGAATGCTCCTAAGTATATTTTTTTGCAAAGAAATGGGGGGAGAGATAAAATTAGATTGGTCCTATGCTATCATTCAAGTAGGAAACAAAAAGGTGAAACTAGAATTAGAAGAAAAGTCAAAGTTCACTATTCTAAAATTAGATGATCCTAGGTCTTAAATCCTATTTCAAGAAATTTAGTTTGGTAACTATATATTATTTTTTGATACCCTGATATTCAAGAAGAATCAAAATAGACTAATGGTGAACAATTGTGGACTTTAGAATTTGATGGCAATTGTGCCAATGTTGATTTAGGTGCAGGAGCGATTTTGACATCACCTGGTGGAGAAATAACTTGTTTGGCATACAAATTAAATTTTAAGAATACTTACAGTACTGTAGAGTATGAAGCCCTTCTCCTTGGCATAATTACAAAAAAACAAAAAAGAGGTCAAAATACTCAAAGCTCAAGAAGATGCAAAATTGGTGGTAAGGCAAGTGAAGAACCAATATGTAGCAAAGAACCAAAGATTGATAGACTATCATAATAAGGTGGGGGATGAGATTGAAATTTTAGATGATTTATTAATTGTAGTAGTACCAAGGGAATTGAATTTAAGAGTTGATTCTTTGGTAGTCTCTACATGTTTACTCCTACCACATCCTAACTTCAAAGATCAAATCTATAAAGTGGAAGTTCTATTCAGGTCCAATGTTTCTAATAATGAAGATTCTTGGTAGGTGTTTAATGATGACAAACACATACAAAAATTCATCAAAGGGGAAAAACCTTTGGTAGGCCTATATATTGAAGAAAACACTTATTCAAGTGGTAATCCATTGATAGATGACAAAAAATTATAGAGCCAAATATGATCCAATTGAAAGGTAACAATATCCCATCTCATCTCATTTCTTTAGAAAATATTTTTGATAGACATAATGCATACATTAAGAGAGAAAGAGTAAATAAAAGAAAGGCTTTTAGTGAGTATGATGGAATAAATATAGGGACAAAAATCAGTCCAAAAATGATAAACATAGGGAAGTGTTGCACAAAAAAGGTGATGGTAGAAATCAAGAAATTACTCATTGCATATCAAGATGTATTTTCTTGGAGCTATGAAGATCTTAAAAAAATTCATGGATTGAAAATTCAAACGTGAAATCTCCCTAAAGCTAGGAGCAATACCATTTAGATATAAACAAAGGAAATACAACCCTATAGTTGAAGGGGCAATCTTTAAAGAGATTGATAAAATACTATAGGCTAGGATCATATATCCTATTCATGACTCTACTTGGTTAGCTAACATTGTGCTAGTGAGAAAGAAAAATGGAGAGATAAGGGTTTGTGTGGATTTTAGAAATCTAAACCAGGCTTCTCTCAAAGATAAATTTCCACTTCTCAACATGGATCACCTCTTGTAGACTACTGTAGGGTCAAAGATGATGTCTATGTTAGATGGCTTTTTAGGGTATATTAAGATTCAAGTAGATGAGGCAGATTAGTTTAAGACAACATTCACCACACCTTGGGGTAATTTTACATATAGTAGGATGCCTTTTGGATTAATTAATGTAGGTGCAACATTTCAACATGTAATGAATTTGGATTTTGGTGATTTGAAGGATAAAATCACTATTGTGTACCTTGATGATTTGACAGTCTTTTCCAAGAAAAGAGAAGATCACATCAAAGGCTTAGTTCTAACCTATGGTGAGTGTCATGATGGATTAAGTGCTAAGAAGAGGAGAGATGGTACATTTCTAAGATGTGTTGATAAAGAGCAACAATTGAAGCTGTTAAGATCTTTTCATGATGACACATGTGGAGGAAATTTTTCTAGCACTGTCAACACACTCAAAATTTAGAGAAAATGCTACTATTGACCTGGTACATTAAGGATGCATATAAATGGGTTTTCAATTGTGGGAAATGTAAGATGTTTACTAGTAAACCTCATCTAGTTGCCTTTCCTCTTAGGCCACTGCTGATTGAAGCTCCTTTTCACTAATGGGGGTTGGATTTCATAGGCCCAATTAATCCTACGTCAAGCTAAGGAAAATCTTAAATATTGACTACCATAGATTATTTTAGTAAATGGGTGGGATCCAAACCTATGAAGAAGACTTAATCAGAGGCAATATGTGAGTTTCTCAAAGAACATATATTGGTCTGATTTGGAGTTCCTGTAAAATTGATAAAGGACAATGCATCTTATTTTTCTTCCTCAGAAATTATTGAGTTTTATTATGATAATGGTATCCAAGTTGTTCATTGCTTTGATTATTTTCCTCAAGGAAGTGGGCAAGTTGAATCTAGCAACAAGAATTTGATGAATATCTTGAAGAAATTGGTCTCAGATAATAAGAGAATTTGGCACAAGAAGATACGTAATGCTTTATGGGAAGATAGGACCACACCTAAAAGAGGAATTGGTATCTCACCTTTTGAGTTAGTTTATGGAGTAGAAGATAACTTTCCATTTCCTTTAGAGCTTGCGACTTGTAAATTGAAGATTGTGATTGAAAGCAGTCTATGCAGAGATGGATTGGAAAAGAGAATTTTGTATCTCACCAAGTTCAGGAGGAAAGAGAAGAAATGGTGGATAAAATCATTGAACATCAAGGGAAAATTAAAAGGTTATTTGATAAAAGAGAAAGACCAAGGAAATTCATGGAAGATGATTTAGTCCTACTATGGGATAAGAGACATGAACCAAGAGGAATGCACTCCAAGTTTTAGTCTTTGTGGAAAGGGCCATTTCAAATCATGTAGGTAAACCAGAACAACTCTTTCAAGTTGGCATATCCCATTGGAGAACCCCTACCATTTTTTTTTACAATGGATAGGTTTTGAAGTTGTATCAGATACAAAACTGAAGTAGTGAACCCTTGCATAGTAGCTAGTTAAGTAGGTTTTTCTTTCATGCAATTTTCTTTAGCTTAGTTTCTTGCTTTCTTAGTTAGTTGTTGTTGCTTTCCTAGATTAGTCTATTCTTTTTTTTGTCAAGTTGTCACCTTATTTTGAGGACCCAAAGATTTTTAGGATCCTTTAAACCATTATAATGCTTAAATCCTCATACAGAGCCAGTTGTTGCCCAATTTTCAAGTCATCTCTTTTTGCTTTAGGTTGGAGTCAAGTTAATCTATCAATGTTTTGAGTCTATATATAGAATTCCCTATGATGACCTATCTTCTCATCACCCCCTTTCAAACTAACCTATGTAGGAATCATGTGAAAATTGCACTGGTCAAGGGCTAGGTGAATTAGGGTTTGGTGGGTTAGTTATAAGCATTTCCTTGATGAGAAGAAGGTCTACAAATTCCAATGATTCATCATCCAAATATTCAAAAGGATTTTGAGGACCAAAATCTACAATGGCTTGCATTTAAATGGAAGATATCATAGGTGATTGAGCTCAAAATACAATGAAAATATTTGTTTTGGTATAAAACTAAGTTAAAATCCTTAGATATACTAAAATATATTTGCGAGAACACATGCATAATTGATCAGTCACATGAATGGTCTAGATGTAATCTTAATAGCTGCATAGGTGCTTGGAAAAGTCAATCATTAAAAGGAACACATGTTATTGGTTGGTAGAAAAGTCATGCCCTTAAGTATTTTAAGTGGTGATGATGCAAGGAATAACTGCTACAGTTAGATCAAAAGTTTTCATGACATCGTAACTAATTAAAGTTAACCATGAGTTAAGGAAAAAAAATAACAAAAAGTTGAAGATCACATCATCAAAAGTGGTTAAGACTAATCTAAGGTTAGAGTTAGGAAAATGGAAGCATGTATTTTTTGGAATAATCAAATGGGAAGAATACTTCTAAGAGGGAGGGTAGGGGGCGAATCAAAAGTATCACACTTTAGCCTCAAAATTTTTTATTTGAAAATAAATTGCATTCATGTAAACATATCAAATAAGCATAAAATAAACACATGCATCAACACACATAGCACCAAATTTGGTAACCCAAAAACCCTCCAAAATAAGAAGGTAAAACTAGGGTGGGGATGATGCCCACAAAATTTCTCTACAGAAATAATGTTTGACCACTTCTGATGGTTTGCCCTGTTAAAGCCTACTCTATTAAAAGCTTTACACTATGTTAATAGTGACCTATTTAAAGGATTTACAAACACTTTATTTGAAGTGTCACCCTGTTAAAGGATTTTATCACCTTTTCAAAGGATCTACAACCTAGCTGTTAAGCTAACCTATCAACATAGGATTTTCCTTCTAATACAATTGCTAGAAAGTATTAGATTAATAAACCTGATAGCTTACAATCCTTGATTGCTAATTTTAGGCACTTGATCTGCTCTCTCTAATTTGGTCCTTGCTTGATCTGATATTTTTTTGATGCCCTTGCTTTGTTCTGATCAACTAAATATTGCAATGCTGATCCAATCACTAAGTCTTTAACACCCCTGCTACTTGACCTATTCTACAATTCACTCTTTTTAGTTTTTCATCTACTCAACAACTTCAAATTGAGGGGTCTATTCCTTCTTACAAAGGCTTCAAAAACTTAGGGTTAGGTATGAATCCACGAACTTTTTTTTCTTGCTCAAATCTTTAGATTTATCCTATTGGTTGCATGCAATCTCCACTTTCCTTATTGGCTACATGCTGATTGCATAGGTAAAAGAAAAGATTCAAAATTATCTTTAAAATCCTTCATGATTCATTCAAAAATGGTTTTCATTTAAGTTTGTCAAGGCACAAACTCATATGTTGATTCTATATTACTTGACACATACTGGATTATTGGTGCTCGGCACATATCTGATTCTAGTTTGCTCAACTCCTATAGCATTCTGGTTTGCTCGCCATCAACTATGACTTAGCAGCTATAGATCACTCGGCTCATATGGTTCACTCAGCAATTGAAGTCTCTATAGCAAGATGAACAAGTCCATCTAAAGTAGAAAGATTATGATCTTTCTTTAGAATAGTTTCTTTATGGAGTACTTACAAATGTGGAGTAATGGAAGATTGTATCTACATCAGTTTGGCCTTGATATTGGCCTCTTCAGTTGTTAGTGTGGTTAACTCTTTTTGTCTGTGAAGCATTTCGCCAAAATGCTTCTCACTCTGAGCTAGGTCTTTTGGTAGTTGCATGCTATAAATCTTTAGATTTCATTCTAGGCTCAATATCCTTTAGCTTGTATCATGTGTGAATAATGAGAAATCACACAACTTTTTGTATAATGAGAATATATTCTCAAGTACAGTCTTTGTATTTTCAATCTTCTTGGCCAATTCAACCTATGAAAGTGCTATTTCATTTGATATTTTCTCATTAACTTTTCTTTGAAATTTCCTCTTAGACCATTCCATAAGGTTTTACATTGGTTTCTTGGTCTTCATTTGTCACCTGTTCTATAATGTCTCACAATTGTTCCATTACAGGCTTGGTTTCATCAAGTGGCTGCAAGTTGAAGAAATCCAAAAAGATGTCCTTGATTTCATGTAATGCTTACTTATGTTTATACTCCTTCTTGAGTATCTCTTGTCTCTTTCTCCTATTCAATGCATCTGCATTTTAGTGATTTGCTCAATGCTTATTGTTTTTGAGTCATAGCTAGGTATGACTATCTCTTCATCTAACTTAGGGTCTCCTTAGTGAAGTACCCTTGTTATCTTGGTAGAGCTCGAGCCTAGTGTAGAAATTTTCAATGACATTACATTAGTGCTCAGCCTCTGAAGGACTTTTGTAGGAGTGCCAGTAGTTGGTAGTTCTACTAATGTTTGTATTGCAGCCTACTCCTCCTCCTTTGGTGTGTCCTTGTCCTAATCTAATCTCCCCTGATCAATTATGACTATTTGAGGTGTACCTTGAAGTTGTACTATAGGAATAGATGCATCAATCTATCCTATTTTCCCTATTGTTGTGTCTTTTCCTTCTTCTGCACTTGGCTTCTACTGCATGGTATCAACCGTGTCAACTATTGCTGATGTGTCAATACCAATTGTTGGAAATGGTGATGGAAGAATTAGAATTTGAACATTTGTAGCTGTAGAGATGGTGGAAGGTGGTTCTTGTGGATTCACCTTATCTCTAATTGAATCAACTACTACCTTTTGTAACTCATCCACACTGACCAATATAGAATTTGTACATAAATTTGCTTGTTGTGTAGATTGGTCAAGGATCTTTGTGAGATCCTCTATAGTTAATGGATTGATGTTCTAGCAAGATTTTTCAGGAACATCTTTCATAGTTATTGTTTCTACAGATGTGGTGATGACACGTGGAGGGATAGGAGATGACAATTGTGTGTCTTGCACACTCTGTTCTTCTTGCTATTGTTGTTGATTAGTTGTTGCCATTTCATCTCCTTTTTCAGTCTCCTCTGCTTCTCCTTTTTCCTTTTCCTTTTCCTCTTCCTCTTTCTTCTCTTCTTCACCTTTCTCTTCTTCTCTTCTTCTCCTTTTTTTTTTCCTTTTCCTCATTTTTTCTCTCTACCTTCTCCTTTTCACTAGCCTTAGCTTTATTTGCATCTTCACCCTCTCCCTCTTCTTCTCCATCCTTGTCATTAGTCAAGTTATATATTAACTTCCACAATCTTGGGGATTTATTTACAACTTCAATTTTATTTTGCTAAATGTAGAAGGTTCTATATTTTGGTGCAAACTTGCCCCCACGTTTCTTATTTTCCTTAGCAATTTGACCTCTAGTCAATTCTGGCATCACTTATGCCAAAGTGGATTCTCTTATTTCCTTTTCCATCTTCAAACAATAATGCCACTTATTTTCAATAATTTTATACAACTCCTTAGGCATTTTATTGTCCAATTCAAGAGGAGTGTTCTTGAATTCTACCATCATGGCATATACAGATTCTTCAAACTTACTTTGATCTTCTCTACTTAATTTATTGAAATCAATATTTTTCAAATCAAAAAAATTTGCATTCTTTCAAACATTATCATAGATTTTATCAATAACTATCTTGGGAGGACGGCTTACCACTCTAAACTGGTTGATGTCCTCTAATTCTATTTTCTCCTCATCATCAAATTTTGGTTGTGCAACATATTTCCTTCTTGGTTTCTTTTGTACTTTACTAGTGTGCTCAGTAGCCTTATTATTCTCTTTCACTTGCTCCTTGGCCTTTTGATTTGAGGCCCTTGTGGTGGCTCTCATCACTAGTTTCTTTGGCTTAGCTTTGATTGGCTTCACAACCTTTTTGGCTTTAGGCTAGGTTGTAGGTTGAGTTTTAGCTTTTCTTTTCTTGAGCTTAGCTTGAACTAGTGCTTCCTTTGCTTCTTCTTCCTTGGTACCTTCTTCCTTTTCTTTATCCTCACCTAAGCCTTGAGTTATCTATAGTGGGCCTTGCCCTTGTTCATCTTCTTCACTATCATCTTCTTCTTCTTCAGCTGCCCCTTCAATACCTTCACCAAATCTTTTCTTCAGTTTCCTCACCAAGTTGTCTTTCCTCTTGATTATAGAGGTTGTCTTCAACTCCATCTCAACTTTGGATTTTACAACATCATATGTTCCAAAAGGTTTGGTAGTCTTATCAATTTCCTCTACTAGCAATGCTATGATTGCTACTAATGCTTCATCAATGTCTAGCTCATATCCCAATGGTCTTAGCCATCTAACCCTTGGAAGTACTACTTGGATATAGGTGTGATCAATATCAACTAAGAAGTAGATATCATTGATTTGTTGTTCCATTAGGGAAATTGGTATTCCAAGTCTTTGTTTCATGGATTTCTTGAAACCCTCAAAGTAACTTGTCATTTGGGCTTCAAAGTTGTCTCCCATTTGCTCAATGTACTCATTGATTTGAGTAATGGCTGACTAGTTTGATTTCTAGTTCACTTTTCCAATAGAAGGAAATTCTTCCAAAACATAGAAAAATATATAGACCAGAACTGATCCAAACTTACATTGAGCACCTTTTGATCTTCTAATTGCTCCCAGATTGTCCATGATCTTCCATAACAACAATTTTGCTAGATCATACGTATGATCCTTCTTGAAAAGTTTATAAGCCACATCCACAATAATACAAGGAACACTATTCAATTTGGTTGATTGATATAACTTGTGAGATATCATTGTCACTACAAAATCTAGAAGGGGATCTATGATTGTATCAATTGTCATGCCCCTTTTGTTCCATTTTGCACTAGTGCTCTTTTGAATGGCTTCTTTAGAATTCTCTTTGTTATCTTGATAGGTCCTCATTCCAACCATAAACAACCATCATGGATTCTACTTAGGACAATTCGTATCCACTTAGTTTTGAAAACTGTGGGGAAAACTAGGGCATGGGTTAAGCACTTTGTTTCAACTATTTGAAATTCTTCTTTTAACATCTATTATCACACATTTTATCATATGCTTGAAAAATCTCTAGGTCTCCTATTGCTCCTACCTTATAATTATAGCACTTCCTAACATCCTGCACCATCAAAATTTTGGGCAGAATAATGGAGAGTGTGCTGGCAGGGTCGTTCTTGTAAGCTACCTCTAGAATCAGCCCAAAGTTAGGTTGTTTAACCTCATTGCTAACCAATTGAACCTTGTGACCTTCCTTTTCCTTAGGGTTTTTAGAACTAGAACCCATTTTGTAAATCTAGGGTTTCAAAAGATATTGAACTTTATGACTATTCAACTTGACACTTGAAGAATACCTTAGATTGATGAAAATGGTGCTTGATCTTTGTTGAAATCTGTGCAAAAACTTCAATGTTGTTCTTCAATGACTTTTTCACTCTTCTCATTCTTTCTCTGCATTTGAATGGCATGAAATGATAAAAAAATTGACCTTATATGCTTCAGAACATAGCATTAAATGCTTAGTGCATATACAACTCTACACTTTGCTCTTAAATATTTCACCATAACTCGACTTCCATTGATTTTTCATCACTTGGCTTCCATTGAAAACTCACCTATGACCAATCACTCGGCTCCTACTAGTAGCTCAACATATATTGACATTAACTCGATAGTTCTTGCAAAAACTTCAAGTTTTGACTTAGCATCTTTACTTATACTATTTTCTTCTTTGTAGTGCTTGTTTTTCTTGGGACTGATGTATGATATAATTTTGTATATTAGTCCCATCCACCTTTCCATTTTTAGTTGGATGAAGTGTGAGCACTTGACGTCTTGGGAAAAGTGATTCCTCCATTGGATGTGCTAGCTCCATCCCTTCTCTTCCATGTTCTATTCATCTCTACTCTGATGTGTTTAACATCAACCTTTTCTTTTCCTTTGTTGACTTTAGAACTTGGTACCTTGGACCTTGTTGGACAAGACTTACTGATATGGCCAGTCTTCAAGCAACTAAAATATGTGTTTTGACTTAACCATCTACTGTAGTTCCCTCTAAAATGTGTTCTTATGCAGTTCTCAGGAATGTGCCCATACTCCTAATAGTAATGACAACTCTACCTGGTATTGTAGTCCCAATTGTAGTGATGTCCATGGCTTTTAGTCTTTGGAAGCTGATTAGGAGTCCACATAAGCTTTGATCTACACTCAAAAGCTCTATGACCATGCTTCTTGCAATTGTAGCAATGACCATCAAATCTTGGTGTTTTGATAGTCCTAGTCCTACAATTTTGTGTTTGGTGTCCCTACTTGTTGCATTTGTGATAGTGACTCTTGTTCTTGGGTTTTTCCTACCGATTGGTCTTCTTACTCCTGCATACATTAGAAGTATGTCCCTTTTTACCACAAAAATGACAAGTGGGTTTAGTGTTCTTACCTTTTTCACTTCTCTCCTCTACACTCTTTGATGAGTCTCCTTCTTCAGTGCTAGGGGAACCTAATCTAGAAGTTTCATTTTTGGATCTTGGTGATTTCAGTAGTTGTTCAAAATGCTTGATGGCTTCACTTGATTTGTTGAAGCTCTTTTCTATCTCCTTCTCTCTTTTCAATTCATTCTTCAATTGTTCATTTTTCATTTTCAGAGTGGAGATCTCAATGTCCTTGACATTTAGCTCATGATGAGTATTCATCATTTGGCTAAGGGTATCTAACTGCATGTTGGAGACTTTTGCAGGCTCTATTGACTTCTATTCTAGTCTATTGGCAAGGTTTCTTTTATCATCCTCAAGAATAGCCCTGTCCTCAATGGCTCTTTTCTTCTATTTTGTTATCTTACACAACATCATGGCTTGTGATTCTTACTCAATTTTGAGAGATCTTATCTCTTCTACTTGAGCTCTATTCCTTTCCATTAGTTCTACTATTACTACATCAAATTCTTTGGAATCTCCATTGGAAAACTCTTTTGTGGTATCAATCTCCTTGTAGAGTGAGGTGCACATCAATCACCTAATTCTCTATTATCTTCCCACGTTTGAAGACTTCCATCTTTAGAGCTTTTCTCTAAGCTTTTAGGCTTCTCCTTGTGAGAACCTTTGATACCAATTGTTGGAATAATCAAATGGGAAGAATAATTTTGAGAGTGGGAGGGGGGTGAATTAGAAATATCATAGTTTAACCTTAAAAAATTTTAATTGAAAATAAATTTCATGCATGTAAACATATCCAATAAGAATAAAATAAACACATGGATCAACACACATAACACCAAATTTGGTAACCCAGAAAGTCTAAAAAATGAGAAGGTAAAACTAGAGTGGGGATGATACCCAAAAAATATCTTTGTAGAAATAATGCTTGACCACTTCTGATGGTCTGCCCTATTAAAGGCTTTACACTATGTTAATAGTGACTTTTTAAAGGATTTACAAATACTTTACTTGAAGTGTCACCTTGTTAAAGGATTTTATCACCTTTTCAAAGGATCTACAACCTAGCTGTTAAGCTAACCTATCAACATAGGATTTTCCTTCTAATACATTTGCTAGAGAGTATTAGATTAATAAACTTGATAGCTTAAAATTCTTGTTTGCTAATTTTAGGCACTTGATCTACTCTCTCTAATCTGATCCTTGCTTGATTTGATATCTGTTTGATGCCCTTGCTCTGTTCTGATCAACTAAATATTGCAATGCTGATCCAATCACTAAGTATTTAACACCCCTACTACTTGCCATATTCTATAATTCACTCTTTTCAACTTTTCATCTGCTCAACAAATTCAAATCGAGGGGTCTATGCCTTTTTATAAAGGCTTTGAAGACTTAGGGTTAGGTATGAATCCATGAACTTTCTTTTCCTGCTCAAATCCGTAGATTTATCCTATTGGTTGCATGTAATCTCCATTTTTCTTATTGGCTACATGTTGATTGATAGGTAAAATAAAATATTTGAACTTATCTTTAAAATCCTTTGTGATTCATCCAAAAATGGTGTGCATCTGAGTTTGTGAAGGCACAAACTCATATGTTGATTGTGTGTTACTCGGCACATACTGGATTACTGGTGCTCGACACATATATGATTCTAGTTTGATTGGCACCTATAGTATTCCAGCTTGCTCGGCATCAACTGTGACTTGACACCTATAGATCACTCAGCTCATATGGTTCACTCGACACCTGAAGTCACTCGACACCTATTATAATTCTTTGCTTGGCACATATTGTGGCTCGACATATATAGTGTACTCAGCTTCTATATGAAAATTGGTTAAGTGTGTTGACACTCAGTTGTCAACACTAATCTAAGACCAACAGTATTCACAATTTTGCAGGGTTAAATGATGAATTAGAGTTTTAAGTTGCAAGCTTGTGAACGAGGTAATAGTTAAACTCAAAATGGTCATCCAACATCATAGATATTAAAGTTGACTTTCAATTTTATGTTGTGATAGGGTGAAGAGCATAAAATGGTAGTCAAAGGTAGCAAATCAATCTTCCATGGAATCATCATAGCATCGCAAGCTTTTAATGTTAACTCTCAAATAAGGTTGTGAGGGTGCAAAAAGGGTGCTATATGATGAGAAAGCATAAGGTGAACCCACAAGCATCAATATGAAGGATAAATCTCAGCTGTTGATAAAGAAAAAGATCAATGGTGTTCTTCATTTTGAGAAGTTTTCCTACAAGTGAAAACTCATTTAAGAAAATATCCCTAAAAGATGCCACATGTTGTCGCAATGAAGGTGAGTCCCTCTTTACTTTTCAAGAAATATCAAATGATGCATATTCACAGTCATCAAAAATTAAAAGATCAACACCTCTTGCTTTCTCTCTTTATAAAGTTGTACAAGAAATAACCAAAGTGAGAATGTCAGCATTGGCCACATGTGCATAGATGGACCCATGAAAGAAGTCATAAAGGGAAAAATAAGGAGGATTTATAGGTTTTAATCATGACCATTAATTCAATATTGATGGCCAAAATTCAAACTTATCGTGACCATTGAAATACCATTGGGTGTTGTGAGTTACCTAAATCCATTTTTCTTGAATTGTTTGTGTCTACTAGAAATTTGGTTAGTAGCCTCTTTTGTTCTTAGTTCAAGAGCTTATCTTTTAAACTAATGATTAAATAAAGACATCAATTCATTATATATCATTTCAAACTAAATGTAGTTGTACCTTGTAATTCAAAGGGCTATGATATAACACATATACTGACCCATTTGTTGGTGACATCCATTTGTTCTTGAAAACATTGGGCATTGAAAAGACTCAGGTTATAAACCTTAATAAGAGAAAAAATTGTTAACCAACAATGTACTACTATCAAGGCATGTCTACTAATGTTAATGATATTGTGAACCAAGCTACTAATCAACAAGAATCAATGACTGTCAAGTCACATACAATGGATGTCGAGTTGCATTCAAGAGTTGAGTTGCAATCAAAAGCTAAGGTACATTTCGATGCCAAAATTAGTTTACAGGAAAGAAATGTTGAGTTACTTGATAGATAAGTACATAGTGAACCTGAGATTGAACTTCATGAATGACCTCTTGTTGAAGAAAGAAGAATAGAGAAAATATTATCAAAATATGTCAGAAGACATCATCATGTTGAAAAAATCATTGGAGAAAAAGAGGATGGACCAATGAAAAGGAATAGATCAAGGAATGAAACATGTTTGTTAAGAATACATGAACCTAAATCAATGAAGGATGTAATAGAGAATGTAGATAGGAATCAAGCCATGAAAAAAGAAATTGATAAGATTGAGAAGAAAAAAACCTAGACACTAGTACTAAGGCTAGGGGACAAGAATGTTATTGGAACAAAGTGGGTATACCAAAACAAATTGGATGAGAATAGTGAAGTAACAAGGATAAGGAAAGATTAGTCTCCAAAGGTTATGCACAAGAAGATGGAATTGACTATGGAGAGACATTTTCCCTAGTTGCATGATTGGAAGAAGTAAGAACTCTGCTTTCTTATTTTTCTTATAAAGGATTCAAAGTTTATCAAATGGATGTTTAGTCAACATTTCTAAATGGTATACTAGAAGATGAGGTTTACATTGAACAATTTGAAGGATTTTTTGATCCAAACAATAAAAACATATTGTAGATTGTACAAAGCTTTATATGGTTTAAAACAAGCTCCTAGAGCATGGAATGAAAGATTGCATAATTATCTTGTGAAGATTGGTTTTGAGAAACTGATGAAAACAACAATTTGTACTAGAAGATAGAAGGAGGTAAAGGAATTTTACTAGCTGAATATTTGTTGATGATATCATATTTGGAGGACAAAACACATTGTGTATGACATTTGCAAATGAAATGATGAAAGACTTCGACATATCTATATATGCTATTTACATTACTAAGTCCAAGTATGTAAAAGGAATCTTGAAGAATTTTGGAATGGAATATTGAAGATGAGTTAGTACTCCCATGGTGATAGAACATAAAGTATCCAAAACTAATGATTCTGCTCAAGTAAATCAAACATTGTATAGGTCTATGATTGAAAATTGCAATATGCAGTTCATAGCAGACCATATATTGCTCTAGTTGTTGGGATTGTTGTAAGATTTTCTACAAATCCCAAGGAGAATCACTTAATAGTTGTTAAGAGGATTATGAGATACTTATAAGTTACAAAAGAATATGGTCTATATGACAAGAAGAATGACAAGTTTGAATTGAGAGCCTATACATATGTTAATTGCACTGGAAATATTGATGACAAGAAAAGTACAAGTGGTGGAGCATTTTTCTTAGGAAAAAGATTGGTTTCCTAGACTAGTAAGAAATTGAACTGTATTTCACAATCTACTATTGAAGTTGAATATGTGACTACTACAATGAATTATACAAATGTGGTATGGATCATACAATTACTCAAAGGAATAAAGGAAGCAATCATTGAACCTATGGTAATCTACTGTGACAATGCAAGTGCTATAAACATATCTAAGAACCTTGTGATGCATACAAAGACAAAGCACATTGTAGTCAAATATCATTATTTGAGAGAATTGGTTTAGGACAAGGAAGTGAGAATGGAATATATGAAAACAAAGGAATAGATAGAAGATATATTCACAAAGGCTCTACTTAAGGATGCACAGGACTATCTTAGAGGTAAACTAGAGGTGATACCCCTATCCAAAGCTACTTAAGAAGCACGAGTAGTGCCTTGCTTCAATTGAGTTGAATGGCATACTTTACAACTTGATGCAATGGATCTTACTTTAGCAACTGCCTAAAGTAAGGAAGGAGTTGAAACATAAGATTTATAGTCACGTACAAGGTTATAGAGGGAGAACTTGAATTATTGATATCTACATGAGAAGATAACAAGTCTTTGGCATTTTTTGTCAAAGAGGGAGAATATATAGGAAAAAATATAGCATTACCAAGAAAGAGGGAGATTAGTACCATAAAAGAGAGAAGATCAGAAACAAGGAGAAAGAGTTAAAAAGAAAGAGTTTACACTAAATATCTAAAGAAGAAGAGATATTGTAACCTATATAGAAGAAGGAAAGATACTAATAGAGGGAGAGATTTCTATACAAGGTATTAAGTTTCTTTTTGGTATTGTTGTTGGTATTGGCTTGCCATCAATGCCAAAGAGGGAGATTGTTGAAAAGAAGATTGTTGAAGTATAGAAATGAAGGAGATTGATGAAACCTATCATAGAACAATCATTATTTTTTCCATTGATGTCAAACCTTCTACTTGGTGGTGAGACAATTTCCAATTTGGCTAGAATGATATCATTTGATTAACAAGAGCACCTAGAGAAAGGTTGAGTTATATGGTGTATAAAAGGAGCACCAAGACCAAGTAAGACATTGATGATATAGTGTATTGTTTATCTACTTAAGTCTACAATGAAAAGATACTTGAGAAAAGACAAGAAGAATACTAAGAAAATAAATTTTTCTACTAAGCCTAACCAAGAAAATAGTGGAAGCTGAGGAATTTAGTTCAAACTGAGTAGAAATTTGGTTGTGACCAATCAAAGTAAAATTTGGTATGTGCCAAGCTAAGGAAGTTTAGTGTGTGTCATGCAAAAATAACACTTAGTTCATGCAAAGCAACCTAGTATTGACTGAGCATTATAGTTATTTCCAAGCAGAAATCATGTTATTGCCGAGTGATAGCATAAAGAGTTTGATCAAAGATTTGATGGATCTAAACCTACGAAGTTGATTTCTTTAATTATGTGAAGCATGTTGAAGATAAGTATGATGAGATGGTGGCACAAAATTCTAGATAAACCATTTGAAGCCAAATTTGAAGAGGGTTGTAAGAGAAATTTCTAGAAGGAAACAAAATGGAAAAGAGGGTAGATTCAATGATCTAACCTAACCCTAGGATGACCAATTGTGATGAAGTGGAAAATATCAAAGTTTTCTATATAAGGAGACACAAGGCCAAAAGAAAAGTGTGAAATGTGTGAGCGAGGTGTAGCTTCATTTTGTGGCCAAAGGAATGAGCCTGCAATTAGCATACTAAGCATGAAGGCTTGAAGGGTGAACAAGAAATTAGAGATGAAGGGGAATGAATGTCAAGAAAAATGAAGAGCTGAATGAGATATCTGTAATCTATAAGTGAGTTGTTTTGTTATCAGATTAAGTTCTTTTGTTACTTTCGAGTAATTGTATCAATCTAGATAACTCCTCTAGATTAAGGTTGACATAATAGTCATGAGTAAATCCTTTAACTAGATGAAATTCTCATGAAATATTCTAAAGTGATCTAGCAAGGCTCACTCCTAATAGGGTGATTAAAATCATTTAATCAAGGTCACATTTAACAGTGTGCATTGTAACCTTTAATAGGGTTGGTTCCTCATAAGGCTCACTTTAGAAGAGTAAAAATTGGTAACATGTTACTAGTGGTTTTTCCCAAATTGGGTTTCCAACTTAAATCCTTGTGTCAAATTGTGTGATTGAATTTTTGGTATTTCATGTTTACATTTCTGCAAAGTTTATTTGACCCAAGATAATAATATACTAAGGTTTGAGATATTGGATGATCTAATCAATGCATACACATGTATCTATTGAGTACTAAAAAGTTTTATCTTTACATTTGGACCTTGGATAATTGATTCAACCCCTAGCCCCTCTCATTTATTCTAAATTGTTCCAACAAAAATTCCTTTACAACTGCAAGCCATTTCTATTTTTAGTTAATATAAGAAACAAAATCATCTAAACACTTTGAAAAAGAAATACCTCTTCCCTAAAGTCAAAAGAAAAATGAGTGATCTATTAGATGTGTCAAGAAAGATTCTTGATTACACCTAACCCTTGGATTGACAGGAAGTGATAGACACAACTTTAAAGCAAACAAACAACTTGAAATAAACACAACTGAAAGTAAACACACTTGTAGAAAGTAAATTTAAAAAAAAAATCTTTTATATATATTTTTGAAATATTTTTCTCTTTTAGGCCTCAAAATAATGTTTTAAAAATTGCTCACTGATTGGAAATGGAACTAATTCCCCATTTAAAGAGCTTAGCCTAAAAGTATTTTCTATCAAAATCTATGCAACTTGATAAGGGAAAATCCACAAGTGTTGAAACTTAGTGTGACTACCTGACTTTTATTTCACCTTATCCCACAGGAGAACAAGGTTGGATATTCTAAAAAAATTTATTGTGGCCTACTTTTCAAACCATCATTTGATGATAGCCTAATGTTTCACAATATGCTCTAAAGTGAATGTCCTTTTCTCATACAATTCCAAGCGATTCATTAATATATTCTGAACTCTATCAACATCCTTAGCATACCCTCTCATGAATTTCAAAACTAGATTCCTCAAATTGAGTGGGAATACTAGTTTTTGTCCGTAGATGAGTAAGTATGGAGGTCTCCCAAAAGTATTTTAAATCCTGACTCTTCCCATCCATAATTCATATTTCAAGTGAGTGTGCTAATCATTTGGGTTTTCTTGTAACAATTTCTTTATCACTATGATCAAGTTCTTATTGGTGGACTTGGCCACACCATTTCCTTGGGGATTTTAATTAGATGAGAACTTGATTATGACCTGATTTTCTAATGCCCATTGAGTAAGGAATATTGATGCAAAAGATGACCCATTATCACATACAAGGAAGAACGACATACCAAAACTTGTGACAATGTGTTCTTCTAAGAAATTAGTAACCACTTTTGTATTGCAATTTTGAAAAGACTCAGCTTTTGTCTAGCATGTGCAATAGTTTGTAGCTATGAGGAAAAACATATGTCCTGTAGATGATGGTGGGTTTATTGGTACAATAAATTCTAGCCCCCACATGGAAAAATGGTGTAACTCAAACATTGGTTATAGTAGCATAGTTGTATGTTTCTCTTTGTTAGAACTTGTCTTGAAAAGGTGGAAAGAATGTACATGTTCAAATGTATCCTTAAAGATGATAGGCCAAAAGTAACCTAATCTCAAAATGATGTGGGTTGTAAGCTCAACTGATCCATGTCTCGTGCCATACATATCATGATATTATTCTAATACCTCCTTCACTTCTTCACATCCCAAACACTTCAAATTAATTCCCTCGTAGTTTCTTTTATAAATTTTTCTATCTTGAAGCATACATAATTTACATTTAATCTTGAGTCCTTTATGTTGGAAAATATTCACCTAGTAAGGGTATTGATTCTGCAAAATATAATGGACAATATCTTGATACCATACATCTATAATTATTGCTTGAACAATATCCATTTGAGATACTATGACCTTTTGCTGATTGTTAGTGTTGATTTCTTCATTAAATCTAATTTCATTGTCTGCATCGATCTCATTATCAACTATTATCTTAGTTAGTCTTTGTCCTCTCACTAGCTTCATTGGTTGAATCCCTAAATCAAACTCTTGTGATATAGCCATCCATTTTCCTCATCTTTCATGTAACTCATTGTGCATTAGTAATATTTTAATGATAGGATCTGGCACAATTGCACATACCTTGCTCCCGAGTATTGAATGACAAAATTTCTTGACTGGCTTTATTAGAGAGAAGGATTATTTGTCAAGATTTGAATAGTATAATTCAAAATTCTTTAGTGGAAAACTCATGAATGCAATATGATTTTCATCCTCTTTGTCTTTCTTTTGAGTGAGAATCTCAACACATGAATGTTTTGAAGCAGATGAGAAATTTTTGAAAGGCAAGTCATAATTTGGACTTACCAATATGGGAGCTATGGATATAGCTACTTTAATGTCCTCAAAATATTTATTTATTTTAGGAACCCATTCATTTTTTGCTTCCTTTTTCATCAAGTCATTAAGACAACACGTACTATCTTTGCAAATCTACTAATGAATTTGCACACAAATTTGATCTTCTTGAAGAAAGATTTCAACTCTTAATAACTATGAGGAGGTGACAAATTAAGAATCACTTCCATCATTTTAGGATCAATGGATATCTCAACTTTATAAATAATATGACTGATAAGCTTTCCTTTTGTGACCCTAAATGAACACTTCTTGGGATTAAGTAACATGCCATGCCTTTGACATCGGTTGAATACTTGTATCAAATCTACAATATGAGTACACTGATATTTCAAAAAGATTGTTAAGCCATCCATATAGATAACTATGCATTTGTTTATCATCCCTTTGAATGCTTCATCCATCACTCTTTGGAATGTGGCTCCTACATTGATTATCCAAAAGGCATCCTTTAGTATGCAAAGGTTCCCCATTTTTTTGTAAATGAAGTCTTCAATCTATCTTGTTCATCTACCATTACTTGGTTGTATCTGGAATATCCATCTAGAAAAGACATCATTTTAGACTTGTTCACAATTTGCAATACTTTATCAAGTGAGGGAAAAGGGTAGTTATCCTTCTGGGAAGCTAGGTTCAAATTGCAAAAATCCACACAAAGAAAAATTTCTCGACTCTTTTTTCCTTACTAGAACCAAGTTAGCAACCCATGAAGCATGTTAGATTGGGAAGATAATTTTACCATCAAGTAAATTTTGGACTTGTTTCATTATCAAAGGCTCAATTATGGGATTCAGTGGTCTTTGTCTTTCACTAAAAGGTTTGGCATTAGGATTCAACAGAATGTCATGAGTGATTATTTTAGAATTGTATGTCTTGAGTTCTTCATAACTCCATGCTATGAAATCTTTGTATTATGTAAGTAATTGAAGCATACTTTCTCATTCTTAAGAGTCACATTCCTTTCCAATTCTCACCATCTTAGGATCTTCTTCTGTACCCAGATTATATGAATCATATTCTTCGATCCCCTTTTCTTCAATGGTTCTTTTACTACATATTGATTCATCCAGATCAAAGATAGATTCCAACTCTACCATCCCCTTAGGAATAGTATTGGTCTTCAAATTTATAATCCCATCTTCATCCTCTATCTCATTGTCTTCAGGATTATTATCAGGAGTATCATCAATTTCTTGTCCTTTGAATATGTCATCAGACATAATGAAATAACCAATATGTTGGTCATCTCAGAAGACTTGGAAGTTCATATTATTTTCTAGAATAGATGGGGCACCAACCAATTCAACTGAAAACCTCTTTAGTTCTATTCTTTCAATAGGTTGCAATGCACTTGCTAAAATGGTAAGGGCATTGGATACCATTTTCTTCTTCTTTGAAATGGACCTTATGTTCAAGGCATAAAAATCTTCCAATAAGTCCCAAACCCTTTTTTGGTATGTAAGTAATCTTGTATCATTGCAAGAATAAACTAATTTCACCAATCTACTGATCAACTGAGAGTCTCCTTCAATTATGAGAGCTTTGAAATCTTTCTCCAATGCAAAGATAAGTTTATGAATCAAGGTTTTATACTCTACAAAATTATTAGTACATCTAAATTGTAAGTGATATGCTACATAAGAAGACCTATTTTTAGGATTAATTAAATCAATGCTTGCACCAAATCCTAATTTGCATTTAGAGTCTTCAAACTCGAGTGTCCAAATTGATTGTTCTTTGGGCTTTTTGGACTTGTGTTTATTCATTCAAAATTTTTCTTTCACTTGAACTTCAAAGGATTATTCCTTTGGGATCCATTGTAATATTTCATGTGGTGGACTTGGCAAGCTACTATTGTCTACCTTTGATATTGGGTTTGCCTATTTTTCTTGTTGATTTTGAATATCCATAATTAATTATGTGATTTTATCAATTTATAGTTTAGGACGAATAAATACCAAGGTCCAGCCTTGGCCTTTTATAAAATGTCTTCTCCTTAGTACTTTGATCATCTCTAGTGGAGGACAAGATAAACCCCCACAATATGAAGAGGTGTCACTATATGACGCATTAGAATCTTATGTTTCCTCTTCAAATTTGTTAATGACTTCAAATATGTACATGGAACTTGATTTTTCCTCTTGTATCTCCCTCAGAGTTTGGCCATTTGTTAATTGCATTATTTGAGTTAGTATTTGAGTGATTGCTTCTTAGAAATGTGAGCACTCAAATTCTAAATGACTTACTTTGTGCAGACTACAAAATCCTAGAAGAAGCAAAAAATTTGGGTCTACTTCTTTAGCTAAGCATTGTAAGTTCATAACCATGTTGTCTATGAATCGAGTCATGACCTCTTCTTTTGGGGTAGGGATCATATATTCTTTTCAGTCTCTTGGTTGAAGTTATGTCAAGAGCCATCACTTTGTATGAACCTAAATTAGCTTGAAAAAATGCTACCTTAATTGGTGTGTTGTACTATGTGATCATCAACTTCAGTTTTGGCTTAGTGTTAATCTTGATCTAATTATTCAGTTCTTTACAAGGTATCCATAGTTGAGTAAAGTTAGTTAAGAACCATCCTCTTAAGCATTTTTTCCATTCTGTACTGAGCAACAATCTATATGTTTCTAGAATCTCCACCACATGTATATCTATGATGTATTGGATTCTAGGGTTTCTAGTCAACTGTATTTGAACATCTTTAAATACCCCAATAACTTTTACTTTCATCTTGTCAAGTTGAATCACTATTAGACTCATAGGTTGAGGAGTAACTCCCAACCTTTGAGCTATCAAAAGTGGCATGATGTTAAATGAAGCTTCTAAATCAATGAGACAATTGCAAATATTTCTTCCAAATATTCTGATGTGGAGTAAGAAAGTAAGCACTTCAACCTTGTCTTTATACATGGTTGGCATAGCCTTAGAAGTGTTGACTTGTTGTAATATTATGTTTTGAGGCCTACACTAGGCATTACCTTTGTATAATGGAGAGTGTTTATCAGTGTTTCCCTTTAACTATGACAATTTCGTAGCATGTCAAACAACGATATATTGGCCTTCGTTCTTCTTAAATTTTCCACTGCACTATACTTTTTAGTTGACCAAGCAGGATTCTTGTGGATTGTAGGCACATTTCCTTAGTTTTGATTTTTTTGTCCAACATAGGGTGCTCTAGTAGGTACTAAATTTTTATTATCCCTTGGATCTAGAAGCATTAGTTGTAAAGTAGGAGGAATCCCATCAGTCATGGGTTCCCTTTGGTTCTACAAATTGTAAGTATTTTGATTGTCATTTTGAAAAGAAAGCATCTCTTCTGGTTGAGGATCTAATTCTTGATTGAATGGAAAAGTAAATTACTCATTGACTTATTCTTCCATCCCTAAATTCTATGGAGAATCATAATATTCTAACATCATAGTGTTGAACTACATAGGAGGCTCATTATTATTGCCTTGTGAATTTTGGTTCACTTCTTGATTTCCATTGAAATATGAGCCATCATCATT
Source organism: Cupressus sempervirens (assembly GCA_028749045.1). NCBI lineage: Eukaryota > Viridiplantae > Streptophyta > Pinopsida > Cupressales > Cupressaceae > Cupressus > Cupressus sempervirens. The sequence goes on from CM053785.1 coordinate 721,850,731, forward strand.
GGATACATTTTTATTACTATCATATTGATTTATGCCTAAAAACTAAGCATTATTATTGTTATCTGTAGGGATGCTTCCATTGTTTGGGCAAGTGTTCCATTGTCGATTCTGTCTTTGGAAACCATTGTTTTGTTTTGGAGGATTGAAACTATTCCCTACATTATTATTTCCTACATTGTTATTTCTGCTGAAATTATTATTGTAATTTCAACCATATTTGTTGTTGTAAGGGCCTACATTCATTCTTTGAAAGTTATTGTTCTTCCCTTGTGATAACCTCAAATGGGTTAACTTTTGGTAATTTGAGACACGATCTTCTTCATTTGGCCAATCTCAGATGCAACATTATTTTTTGGTTTAGTGAATGTGGTTACCTTCTACTCAAAGAAAGCAACTTTTGGAGGATCATATCCTAGATAAGTTATGGTTGGAATTGGTAGGACTAGTCCTTGTTGTAGTGGAATTGGATTCATTGGAGTGAATTGACTAGGCATCACTTGTGCTCTAGTAGGATATGTTGATACTATTGTAATAGATTAAGTTGGGACCATCAATCCTCCTTTATTAGGATTAGATTGTTTAGTAAAGGTAACTACTTCCAAGAAAACTTTGTCCAACGTGTCAATGTCTGCAGTAGGCAGTCTTCTTAGGAAATAGTCATAAGATGGTTCATAGCATTTAAATAAATTTTGATTGTAGCTTCAACTAGTATGGTGTAGGGTGTCTCCAACTTGCCGTAAGCCATGTGAAATTGATGGTTGAAATGTGAAATGGTTTTTGTTGGATCCCTCTTCATTGATATAAACTAATGATGTATTACAACTGAGTTGATGAATGTTTTAAATTGCTCAAGGAACAAGTTTCAAAGGCAACCCAATTTTGGATACTTCCTAGTGGAAAATTCATGTACTAGTTAAAGGAAACTTCTTTTAATGAGTATGAGAATAAACAAAGGACCACATTCTCTTCTTGAACCAATTTGCAATTGCATATTTCTTTGAATACCTTGATATGGTTTTCAATTGTTCATGTTTCTCTATAGATGAACCTTGGGCAAAATTTCTCAAGATTGTTGGGAAGGTCATTAAGTACACCTTGCAAGTTAATTGGTGAATTTACTATGTTAGCAAAGAAGGCCATCAATGGAGGATTTTGCAAAATGATAGGTGGAGGTTGATTTAGAGGTGGAACTGAAGAAGATGATTAAATTTGAAATGGAAGTGGTAGAATTATTGGTAATCCTTTATCACTACAAGGCTTGCAAAAATGGTTGAGTTCTAGGAACTTGTGTACCTTGGGTGAAGATCTCAAAGCTCACTAAAATGGGGATGGGGGATTAGGATCTTCCAATTTGTGTCAATCTTAGAAAAGAGAACCTCTACAAAAGTGGACTCTTTCAAAAAAACACCCTACACACCTTTTGATAGTGTCAGATGAATTTTTTTTTGAACTTACAAAAACTACAAAATTTCAAAACAACAAGTTGTTTTACTTATCTGAATGGCTTGTAGGCCCTCCTTTTAGCACCACTTCTATTGAGTTGTTGTTTTGCATGATGTTGAATGAAATGAATCCTTTTGAACTCCTCTCTTGAAAAGCTAATTTTGGATCAACTCCAAGGATCTAGGTGATCTTGTAACCTACTAAAATCCACTCAATTGAAGATAAACGTGTATGTTCATGAAGAGGCCTTTAGTGGTTCTAAACAATTTCAGATAATCTATTTGATCTATTTTTATTTGAAAACATAACCACAAATTAGATATATTTTTAGTATTTTATATTTTATGATGAATGCAATTTATTAATGCAACTATATGAATTCTTGTTGTAACCAAGTGTTAGAAAAGAAAATAACAAAGATAAGGTAATGAGAGATTAAAGAAAATAACTTGAAAGAGAAATTCTTAATAGACGTAAACCACGATAACAACATGTCTACAGATTAAATTGTCAAAAAATATTAGGTGGGAAACTAATAAAATTAGGAGTAGTGCTTCCTCAACTTCATTGATGCAATCATCTTCTAGAACTCAATAATAACTGAAAGATGTTTCACGTTTCATCAAATTGCAAGGCCATAGAAAGTGCTCTCATGCAAGATAAGACGTTATGTAAGAAAAATAGGTGACCTTTTCTCTAATTTTTATTGTTAGTAGAATTCATTAACACAAGGAAAACACCATAAATAAAAGGTCACACAATCATAACAACGCAATAAAACCATTGGCTCCATTATTATTCATGAACATACATTCACACAAATAACACACTCTGGCAAGAATAAATACACTCAGAATGAGAGCACAAATATAATATATTATTGCATGAAAATCATGTCATGGAGTTCATATTAAATCCATGTATTTATAATAAATCAGCTCCTCCCTTTGTGTTAGGAGTGAGAATTCTTAAAATAAGAACACATTGTTGTGATTTGATTTTTGGATTTGATTGTGTGAACAATTTTTTACATCAACGTTTCGGATCACACTTCATGATCCATCATCAGGATGCATGCAAGAGAAGAGAAGGAGAAAGGAGATAGATAGCAGACTAGACTCCCAATAAAAGGAGGGGGGAAGGGGGGGAGGAGAGGAGGAAGACTACACACGAAATGAGGACAAAAACCAACAAAGGAGACCCCTAAAACAAAAAGTTCAAAACATAAAAGACCAAGAATGGAGATAAGAAGGCACAAAGAGAAGGCCATAGTTAGCAACCCAAAGACCCCAATTAAAATAGAAATAAAAATTATAAATTTTAATAACAACAATGAATGAAAAAATAGTGGATTGATTACTAAATAAATAGATGAATGAAAAGGGGGCATAACGTAAATTATTAAAATAGATAAATATTTAAATATTTAAATATTTATTAAGTTGAATAAATAGTTAAATAATTAATTAATCAATTAATCAATTGATTAATTGATTAGATAATTGATTAATTAGATAATTAATTAATCAATTAATCAATTGATTTAATGATTAGTTAATTAATTAATCAATTGATTAGTTGATTAATTAATAAGTTAATTAATTAATCAATAAAAAAATTGATTGATTAAATAATTAATTGATAAATTGATAGTTAATTGATTAATCAACTAATTTCCAGCATCTGGGTTTTCTTCCCCTTTATACCAAAATAATGTTTGGATGTTTTCTATTAAAATTCTCTATTATTTCTTCCACTTGGGTAGCCTCTACAAAATCCAAAGTTCTATATTTATCCTTTACTGATTATCAATAATTACTAACTTCAATCTGAGTTGTCACAAAATCTTCAATCTTTGTATGCAACTCCAAGAATACCTCTTAAGTCTTGAATGATTTTCTTATGTCTTCATCTAACGAAGCATCCTTGAATGTTCCTCAAAATTTTTGGACCACTAATTATGTCACAAAAAGCTTGATCTTAGCCTCATGTTCAAAAATCTCAAGGCAAACGACATTGTAGTAGGTTTCTACTTCCAAAAATTTCTATTAAGTCCAATCCTTAAAGCTCTAGATCTCTACGTGTAATCCTTACATTACTTTATTGTCAGCTAATATCTTATCAATCCATTTGTCAAGCTTGTCTATCTCCTTAGCAATATATACTTCCATCAACATTTGATACCTTTAACCTTTGATTGATTTCAAGGCTTGTACATCATTTTCCTAGGTATGAACTTCATCCATTAGCCCAAAAATATTGTTTCACTATGGCAACCAACTTGTCAGCATCAAACTGGATGTGGTGCAATATGTTCAAATTACCATGTACTATTTGTGCACCTTTCCCCTCAAAATTTTCATATCATTTCTAAAATGCTTCCAAATGGATCTATTTGTATTGTCCTTGTTCATCTTTTCTCTAATGTCACTGGAAGAGTGATCTCTAGATTTTATGGGTCAATTGGACCCACAACTTCATGTAGATAGCCTCTTAATAGCTCTTCTTGCTTCCACAATGCTATCAACTCGAACTCATCTCGGTCCATATTCTTGAACACCTCTTTCATAACTGTAGTGATCATCACTTTGGCTATGTCTATCATCACTCTTCCCAACATGACCTCCTTGATTTCATAGTCTATAGGATTCATTTGTTTAGTGTCAATTTTCAGAAGAGGAATGGCTATATGTGCAAGAAAGTCATGATCTTGGTTCTTCATTATGTAGGCCATTGTTCATGCATCACCCATAGGTGGCTTAGGCTCCTTGATTGCCTTTACTAATTCCTTCATTCCCTCATTAGTTGTTAGGTCCAATTGCCTCTTTTGGTGAAGCATAACCTCTCTCTTCAGCCATGTTGGTGTGGTCCACATGGGAGACATGTTCTTGGCTAAAGTCCTACTTCAGGTTCCTTTCCCTTATTATTCCTCTCTGAGGTCTTCCCCTATTGATAAAAATCTTTAGTTTGAGTCTCTGTATTTGTTTAGGATAAGGTCCTAGCCTTTGTACCTAGAGGAGTTTGTAGCAGCTCTTCAACTATTTTCCCTTCTTTAGATACTTCATCAACATGGAGTTGTTGGGGCTCTCCTTCCTTGGTCACTTTTTCTTCTTCTTGTGTAAGCTGGGGAAGTGGAATCATTGAACCTTTATCCTAAAATCCCAAATCATGATATGTTGGTGGTGGAATACCCAGATGTCTTTGAGGTAGAGGCGATAATTGATTCCTATCCTCTCTTGAGGTTTCACTCATTGGAGTTTTTCTTATTTTCTCTCCCACCATCTTAGTGCCCACTGGCATGAAGTCAAAGTTAGAGAGGTCAAAGACATCAATTTCTTGACCTTCCATATCATCTATACATTTTTGTTGCTCTTCTTCTAATGTTGATACCTAGATAGGCTCCCTTGGAGAAGATGGAGGTGTCACTATGGAGCTTCTTCTCCTCTCTTCCTATGTGGCCCTATCCAAGTGGGTCCTTTCGGTTAAGGGGACAAATTAATTTGCCTCCCCTTGTTCTTCATCCTCTACTTCTAGGATGATCTTAGGAACTTGTGGAAATGGAGTGTTTTTCTTCTTTAGTCTCCTTCTCCATTTTGCCACCATAGTTGATTCAATTCTTTCATTCTATGTACGAAAGGGAGAGGCTTATTTATTTCAAGTTGCTATTGGTGGCACCTTTTTCTCTTCTACCTATTCTTCCTCCATTTATTCTAGTTGTGGAGATTCTTGTGGTTCTTGGGCTAGCTCTTGTGTAGGCTTAGCTTGAGGCTCTGCTTGTTGAGGTTGTACCTATTATTGCTGCTCTTGAGCTTGAATTGTTTGCTCCCTTTCCTTAGATGGTATTATCTTCCTTTTTGTTCCCTTTCCATCTTCAAAGTACTCAATCTCCTTCTCATGTTGGCGTACTATTTCTGACCTTAATAGGGATTGAGCAAGGAAGGTTGGTACTATGACTTTCACACCTTTACCTTTAATTGGTCATGTTGTTGCTTATAGGGGTATGGCCCATGGAACTATATCTAGAATGAATAGATTTTTGATCCATCCCTTTGTCAAATTGATTATGTTCCTAGCTTGATGATTTATATCAGCATTCTCATCCCTCCCTATTTTAGCATTCATTATAGGTTGGTCATAAATTTTATCCATGTTGTATAATTCATCCATGACATATTCGATGTCCTTTTCCATAGCCTTAAGAGGGATATTTATCTTCAACACCTTTTCTACTAAGTATAGAGTCATCGTATAATAGACCCTTATACAGACATCCTAGTTATCTACAAAATTCATCTAGTGATTCTCCAATGCATCTTGACCCCAAGGGATATTGACCCCACTCTAAGTCAAAGGTAGAAATATCTTTCTTTTGCTTCATCTCGAAAGCACCAATTGTGATGGGCCAGACCCATGTTTTCTTATGTTGTCTTCTCACTTTGTTATATGAAAAAGTGAGTTGTCATGAAATTTTGAGTAGGATGAGCTTATCAAATGGGTATCTTGGGATATTATTTGGGAATAGTAGAGTACCAACTACCCTAAGATAGGTGAAGGTTTTGAGTTGTAATAGGTGCCAATTTATCTAATCTTGGTGACTACCTCTACTAACATTCTTTTGGCGTAATCACCTTCAATGAACCTAATGATTATGAAGATGAAATTGTCATTCACCACCAGGTATTCCACACTTTGCAATGGGATCTTCTTCTTTATCAATTGTGGATATACCACATAGGGCCAAGCATTTGTATCCTACATGCTTCCTTTTTTGTAAAGGCCTAGGTAATCTATAGTTCTAACCACTAAAAAATACACCATGTATGATATGTGGAAATGTGGATCAACTTTGATGGCTACTAATTGTTCATCCAAGTTGTCACTTAGGATGCTAGCCCAATCGATTGACATCTTTTCTGTTATGATGGTTTCAATAAAATAGACCATCCAGGTTTGAAGGTATCCTATTGTAGGAAGTCACATACCTCTTCTCAAAAGAATAATTTCATATTTGATGTCATCCTTCATGTACCCCCTTGTTATATCAACTTTACCGACTCTACAACCAACTAGTGTTTTGTGCCCCTTGGTGTCTTTTATCTCTGAATGTCTATCTTGAAACCTTGATTTCCTTGTTGCCCCTTGGTACTTTAATGCTACTAGTTTCAAAGCCATCTTTTTTGCCATTGAAGAGGATGATTATGTCATCTTATTAGCACAAGAAAATCAATCATTAGTCGAAAGGTTAAAAATTGACCTAAACAAGACTTTAACTGACTCCAAAATAGGCCAGGATCAATCAAAACATTATAAAAAATAGTTAATCCCCCCAAAATATCCTTGCATTGGTTTCAAAACACCTAGCACACCCTTACATGGGCACAAAATCTCCTATTTGGGCCTTTGAATAGCCTTAAGGCACAATTGCACACTTGTACATGTGCACACCTATGTGAGGTATGTACATGCGTAGTGAAATTAGGGGCAATGAAGTCTTAAGATTGTTTCTTCATAAGTAGTGGAGTTGCGCACACACACACCTTTATTTGGCCTAGAAAGTTTGACATTTGTTCTTAATGTTTTGTCTTTTTTGTTGGAAGGTGTCTTGTGGAGGTGCACATGTGTGCACCTTCATTTTGGTTTAAGTGTTAGGTTTAATTTTTTTAGGTCTTTCTTAAATGTGCGCACCTCATGGAGGTGCACATGTTTGCACCTTTACTGAGTGCTAACCTTATGCTAGTTGTAAGTGCAAGGAAGTGGTAGGATTTAGATTAGCACAACAAGGACAAGTGCAGAGATAGGCACTAAAGAGGATGTAGGAGTGTAGTGAGGAGAAGGGAGGGGGTTTGGGGTCTTATATAGACCTCAGGCTCAGTGCACACCTTCATGGGTGCACATCTTTATAGGTGTAAACCCTTTGGATTTGTGTAGGTGCACATCTCTAGAAGGAGGTTCAGTGCACACTTGTGCACTAAGCACACATTCATAGGTGTGCATGTGTGCAAGTGTACTAGTGCACACTTAAAGAACTTTGTTCCTTAGAATTTCTCTTTTTCCTTCTTTTTTGACATTGTAGACCTCCCCAATTGGATACTAGGGTTTGACCTAGATTCTTGGGGGAGTCAATAAGTAACCCAGACTCTAGAATAGGAGCCTAGCAAGAACAAAACTAGTAAGGGGTCCCCATTTCTAGGAGAAATAGGGTGTGGATTATGAGACCACAACAATGTAAAAATCTATGTTATCCTAAACATAATCCTAAGCTCACAAAGCTTAACCTATTAGGTGCGAACTTCACTGACCAAATAATCTATTGTGATGTACATAATGTCTATATGTCATCAACTCAAACATATATATTGTCATCAATGACAAAAAAAGGTCACCAATACAACACATAATTAGCATATCCAAGTATTAGCCAGACCCATAATCCTAACAACATCTAGACTTAAGTTCATACATATTTTTTAAACTCAAAAACTTAGAACTTGTTGTAAATCTTGATCATTTCATCTCCACTTATTGAAGCTACAAAAAATGATCATTTATCTCATCCAATTGTCTTTGGTATCTTGCTCCATATTTATGGTTAACTTTCATTTATGAACATAAAAACATTAATTCAAAAAACATTTCTAAGTTAAACACTAGAGGATATGCCTCCTTATGAAAATAGTGATTATAAAATTATGCATAACACTACTTTTGTTGGCAGATATAAGTATTTGCATGCTTGAATTTGTTATCATGCACATAATATTGATATTCAACATATGTTTATGGAAAATTTACAAAAAGACATTAGAGATAAGAGTTTTCTTACTTTGTTTAACTCATTTTCATAACTTTGTGCAGTGCTTCATCGTTATCAATTACAAGTAATTCAATCTGAGAGAATCACTCTAATGACTCTTGTACCTATTGATAAGAGTGATATCGCACATAATCCTAACAAATTCCACAAACCTAAAAATTATGTCAAGATCAAAAAAGCCACAAATAGAATAGATGATCAAGTAGTTGTTGCATCTTAGAGTGTCACTACTTCTTCCTCTATTTTTTGGATGAATTTTAAGTTTACTACTCATTCTGAGTCTTTACATTATAATATGACTAGGTTGGTTAGTGCTAATATTATTACCCCTCCATCCTATTAAACTACTTTTTCATTTTACTACATCAAGTCTGCATTTTAATCTTAATATTTTTGCCAATTTCATTGCCATCTTGGACATGACATTAAGGCTTATTGATCTTTGAAACATAAGATTTGGGATTTGATTGATGCTAATGCCTTATCTATTGAGGATCAAGATAATGGGAAGAAATATGCTACACCTCTGAATCAAAACCTTTAAATCTACACTAATTGTTTGCCTCAGCATACTACTTATACTATTGTTCAACATCCTTCTTCTTTTGCTCCTCTTGAAGTGAATGTTTCTTATAATACCTTATAACAAGAGAATGATAATATTGTTGATTTTGTGGAACATGCAGTTCAACATCCACCTCCACCTAAAGAAGACATTATCTCTACATCTAATGCTCAACCAAAACCTAAACCAAATCATAAGCGTACTATATCCCTTACTATCTCATTCACTAATGTTGATAGGTTGAGGACTCCATATGGTCTTATTTATATTGCTATTTGGATCACTAAATATCCTTCTTATGGGTGTCTTATTGATCCTACTTCTATGGTAAATATCATCACAAAGGAACATCTTTATAAGAAGAGGAAACATCATGACTACTATGACTCAACTATACTTGTATTCAGACTTGTAATGTTTTCTTGTATCCTTTGCAAGGTTCCATCTCTTTTCCATTTGAGTTCTATGGTAAATTGTTGGTAAAGTGTCAAGAATAGTACCTTTGTTGTTATTCCTACTTCTAATGAGTTCCAAGTGAAGCTTGGTTTACCTTTGTTGACTACCATGCATTAAAATTTCTTATGAAGGTGAGATTAATATTTAAAATCATAGTCTTTATCATCCTTCTAGACCTTTACATTGCACTAGTCTTTATTTATTTTGGCCTTCTCTTCCTACTACTCCTACTTGTCTAGACTAAATATGTTTTGTCATATCAAGAATATAAATGCTGAAATATTTCTGATTTAATTATTCCTTGTGGTATTTTCTAAGATGTCCCTTTACTGATTTTATATGATATTTCAAACCTCTAATCAGATCTTTAAGATCAAAGAACCAATATTTCAAAGATCCACCAATTTCTCAATAAACCCCAAATCGTGTATGCCGAAAATAGTGCCAAAAACTTCACAGCTTCACATATTATTAATAAATCTAAAAGTGGAAATTTTTTATAGAAATTTCAGCAACATAAAAGCATACAAAATGAAATTTCTAGATCTATATAACATTTACACAACAGCTCCCAAACGGAGGATAAAAACAATGCTCATCGGGCTCCCAAAAACAACACAGAATAGCCCAAAAATACCTCAAAAACACTAATAATCTATCAAAAAAGTATAATCATGACCAAATAAATATATTAAGCTCTATTTTAATATCTAAAAGTCTGAAATACAGCAGCAACCCAAACTAATATGAAATACTCAACCGGAAACAACAAACTCTTACAAAAAAACACACCCGAAAACCCACAAATCTGCACTGTTCAGCACAAAGGCAAACTCTACATGAGAATGCACATGGAAAGGCTTCAAACTACCATCCTTAGCCTTACTAGAAACCTGAAAACTTCCTTTATTAGGTCTCCTTCTCCACAGGTTTGGTAGCCTCTGAAGAACAACAAAGAAATGAGCAAAAATCAAGTTCTGGAATCAGCCCAAAATACCTCCAAACCCCTTTAAAGAGGGAATAACCCTAACTCACATCCAAGAGGGGTTAATAAAACATATTTTAATAATAATTTTCATTTATTAGTCCATTAGCTTCCAAAGATTATCCCCTTTTTCTGAAACTTCACCTTTTTGGGCCTGCCTGCCTTAGAAAAGATTATTATTTTTAATTATTTGAGAAGGGGACATGAAATTTTCCCTACAACTTCTATGACTATTTCTTCTAATTATTCGATTTCTAATGGTAGATCCTCCTAGTGTGGTTCCTTCTGCTAATATGGACCCTTTTCCTAGTATGGCTCCTCTTAATGTGGTTCCTCCTTCTACATATCATTCTTCTATTGTTCCTTCTCTTGTGTCATCAAAAGGTAAGGATCCTATGGTTGTTGATCATCATTCATCTTCTCAACAAATTTCTAATAAAACTAAGTGTATCAACATGCTCATGAACATCAAAAAAACTATCAAGCTTGTGCTAAAGTTCATATGAATTTTTGTCACCAGACCATGTCTATTGAGGAATTTAATGTGCCCTTGAAGATTATACTTCACCCCTGAAGATCCAATTCACCAGTAATAGTTAGGCGAAAGATTTTTGGGTTTTGTTTGTTGTGTAGTTTCAAACCTATATTTGACGATCTCCACTCATTTTGATTTGAACATCAAGCACAAAATAGATTTTAAAGGAGTGTTCATTTTCATCCTTTGTCTTTTAAATAGATCTACATATATCTAGTTTCTATTACACACACATACACAAAGGTTTTTAATGGAATTGGATTTCTTTCCTCTATTCTTCCTAGATCTAGTTTGCATTAGTGAGCTCCTTGTTCATTCAGTTAGCACTAATCTCCCTAAACCTAGTTCTCTAGAATTGTAATTGAAAGGATTCTTTTCCTTATCTTATCTCCTCCTATATCATATACTAGTATATGAAAGTAGGTTATGTGATGAACGTAGGTTTTGTATCCTTAATTTACATTTCCTACCCCATAGAGAGATGCTCCCCTTTATCAATGACAAACCTTTTTATCCAAGAAGCCAATGCTAAGACCCACCATCATATGGAGGAAATATCCCTCTCTCAAGATGTTGAATAATGAGATAACAAGATAAGGATCATTTATCTTAACTTCTTGTAAAAATACAACATCAAGCTTTCACTTTGCAATGGTCTTTTTAATCCCAAATTCTCTATGAGAGAGGGACAACCCTATTATATTCCAAGATAGAGTTTTATAATTCATAGTTAGACTGAGGTAGAAGAGTTATCCTCATGTGGCAAGACATCAAAATGATTTTCATGCACAATTGACTTCTCAACATTCTCATTTTCCTTGATATTAGGATTGGGAGACCTTGATCTTTGTCTCCTAGTTTGAATAAAAGAATTAAGTATTTTTTAAGTGGAGTGAGATTTGTGTCTTTCAGAAGGACTTTACAAAGTTTTCCCCTTGTTCTTGGCACTAGATCTAGTGGGAGATGAAGAATGATTACAAAAGTAATGCAACCTCATATTTTGTGTAGTAATAGATCTTGGAGGATCTTTTATCTCTCTAACCATCCCCCAACTACCTGTCATCATAGTATCTTTATTAGGTGGGAGATGAAATATTGTCATTTGTGTTTTTGATGAGAAAAATAGGTTTTGAAGGGAATCTAAAACTCTTTACAAATCAAGAAATTTTCAATGAAGCCCAAACCAAATAGAACAATAGACCTAAGGTGAAACAGGTCACCCAAAAAGACACAATGACCAGAGTGACATCAAAGATAACATAGTACTCATCAACCACACAAAAAAGTTTTAAACGAGCATCTGTAACCTGAAACACATTTTGTAGGGTACCTAAAACCCTATACAAATCAACAACTCAAGGTGAAACATGCCACCAAACAAAAGGTGACCAAGGTGGAAACACATAAAAAATAGAACACAACAAATACAAAAATAAGTTTTAACTAGGCTTATGAAACCCCATGGTGAAAAACACTAAAAAGAATAGTAGGCCAAAAGAGCTAGGGGAAAATTGGCCAAAAGCTAGGAGAAAGGCCAGCCATACTAGACTTTCCCTTTTGAACCCTTCTTATTAGACCATAGTGCCATATCAAAAGAGGGAATGGATGGCTTTATCTTTTTTACTTTTACTGTGGTCCATCCATCCTTCACCAAACTAGCAGCCTTCTGCCACTAAAAATCAAAACCATCTAAAACCCCCAAAGCCAGGGAAAAGGTCATAGAAGAGGAAGTGACAGTAGAAGCTTGAGACTGAATAGTGGCAGCTAGAAAAGGAACCACAGGAGGAACTGCCTTGGAAACACTAGAAGATGGACCAACAACCACCACAAAAGGAGCCAACAACAGGGATAGACTAACAATAATAGCTACAAAATCCACACCAAAAACCAAGATAGCAAAATCCAGAGACAAACTAGCTACCACACAAAAGGAGCCAAAGGAGGGGATAGAATAATAGTAGTAGCTACAGAATCCACACTAGAAACCAAGACAAAAGAATCTAGAGATGAACTAGTTGCCACTACAAAAGGAGCCAAAGGAGGGGATAGACTAACAATAATAGCTACAGAATTTGCACCACAAACTAGGATGGTAGAATCTAGAGATGGACCAGCTGCAACCATAGAAGGAGCCAAAGGAGGATCTTTCATTAAGATGCCAGGAGAAGATAGTCTATCAGAGATAGAAGTAGAATCCACCACCAAAATATCTTGTGAAGAGTCACCACTCCCTACAGAAAGCAGGTACATGTAGTGGTCATCTAAGACCCCCTTCCACCAAGAAGGGGACATTTTCTATCTAGATTTACCGAAAGAGAAACTAGGGGCCAAGTGGTCAGTGAAGTGACATTTCCTACAATGGAAGGGATACCCTCATAGTCAAGGAGTATATTCCATGAACCAAGAGGAGAATCCAATGAAATCATTTTTGGGAGTCCCTTAGTAATGTCAAACTCAAATAAAATGTGAGCATACACCATCTAAACCAATTTCAAAGAAGTTGTATTAGTCATCATGAATACACCAAGGGCCTTACCCACCTCCTCTAGGACCGAATCATTCCAAAGATGAAGGAGTAAATTCAGAAGCCTAACCCATAAAGGGAACCTACTAAAAGATTCTGTCAACGGGTTGAAATCCTTATGCCAAGGTTTAAACATCAAACGATACTTCTCAACCCAATTGAAACCATAGTCAAAAATGGATTTTTTTATCTTCAAAAGATTCAAATTTCACAATGAAAAAACCCCTTGCAAAAGGGTAAATTTGGGTAGTCCAAGAAATGAGGGACTCCCAAGAATAGGATATCCATACATGTAGATCTAATAGAGAAGGCCAAAAATCCTTGAAATGAAAGATAGCAGTAGTGGCCAAGAAATTAACCATATTCCTAGAAATTTTATCAACTAGAGAAGATTTCAAATTAAACCTAAACAAATTACATACTGCAACCAGCACAGTTTCTCGATGCCCCAAATGCACTCAAAACCCTGAACATAAAGTCTAACCCTCAATCCCTACCTCATAGGTAGCCACATCAGCATAGGAAATGGCCAAACCACCCTTAGCACTAGGTAAACGAGCATGCCCACCAAGATCAAGTGAAGCCCTAGCCTGGAAAGAAGAAGTTGAAGATGTCGCCATAAAGCTAGACACAGGAGTAGAAGCCAAAATGACCATCAAAAGATGGATAGAAAAATATGAATCCAGACATGGGAGATAGTGTTGGACTTAGGAGCCAAAGCTGAAGCTAGGCATAGAAGCCAAATCCAAAGCCAAAGCTAGGCATAGTAAACCAAGTGGGGAATTTTTTCAAAATGGCCCCTCTCCTAGGAACATATATGTTATACATTATACAAGCCTAGGAATTTTTCCTTTTAAAATTTATTAACCCTTGGTTGTAAGCACGATAGGAAAGAAGCCCCACTATTTCACCAAGGGTTAATGGAAAAGCATTCTCAATTAAGATCCACAATAGAGAATTGCCCTATGGGGACTTGAACCATGGTTGTAGGCCCCAAAGGCTAGAAGCCCCACCATTTCACCAAAGGGACAAGCCCAACATTGTCATTTGTGTTATTATGGTTCACTAGTGGATTTTTTTTACTAGGGGAGAGCATATTTGACCTCACCATAGGTAGAGAATCTTGACTACAATAGGGACAACTATGGCTTAACTTTTACTTATTATTAAATTAAGACTTTAGTTATTTTTTAAAGAAATAAAGTTATTTCATAACAAATTGGTTGGTTATTTTTCTTTAAAAAGTTTATTTTTAGTATTCAAAATACTATTTCCTTTAAAAGTGTTGGTATTATTCTTATTGGTAGTAATTGTCGATAGGCTAAATACTATTGCAATTAGTTTTTCAAAACTCATTATTAAAATAATTTATGTCAATCAACTATGAAAAAGTATGTTTTCATTCATAATTTTGTTATTTTCTTTGCAAAGTATACATGCACATTTTTTAAGTCACTAAATTATGAAATTAATTTTCTTCATGTTGATTCACTGCAAAATTGAAGTTCTTATACATGAGTATTTTAGAAGTAATATAATTATTCCAAAAATACTTGTCACTACATGATACTTGTTAGATATCATTTTTTCCTAATTTATTTTGTTTCTTTATATAATATAAATATGGTAAAATTATATAGATATTTTTGGTAGCTCTAACTATTGTTGTCTATTAGTGTCACACACTTAGTCATATACTAGGTAGAGTCAGACAGTCATCACTACAACCAAGATACTCTATATAGGCTGAGTCATGAGAGATACTTGTATATAAATATGTATATACCAAGCTCTATAGGACTCAAGCAAGTATTTGGTTGTCAATTATTCTTAATGTAAGCTGAGTTTAATGATTACTAAGAAGTTCAAGCTGGGCATAGTAAAGATTGAGCATAGTAAATATCGTGTGTTATCAGTATACATAGTGAATGTTGAGTACCATAGATAGTAAGTTTCGAGTAACACAGAACGAATATTTAAGTCAGGAATGATACAAACTTTGAGGTAAATCATTTCAAGATGATATGGACAAGATATTTAATACTTTTAGAGGTTGTTACAGAGAGTTTTATGCATGTTATGACATGGATCACAAATCCCTATTTTCTATGATGAACTAATTAGATGAAGAGATAAAATCAAGGAACATCTAGAAAACTCTTTATCAAATATTTAAATAGAGTAGATCTTAATCTAGTTTGATATATAGGACACAGAGAAGTGTATGGAGATGTGAAGGAGTGAACAAGTTATTTGTGTGATCACAAAGCAGATTAAGTGTGATAGTGTAAGATTGCAAAAGAGGAAAAGAGTTTAGAGAAGTGACTTAGTCAAGTAGTGAAGGACAATAAAGATAAATCAGATCATATAGAAGAGAGGAGATCCAAGAATAAATTATTAGAGAAAAATGAGGAACAAATACTGAATCAATTTTAATAGATTGAGTCAAGGATATTCTCTTAGCATAGTGGTCTTAATAGATCTTTGTAAATCTCTTAATTGAGTCCTTACTTTGTTTTAAGTGTAAAATCCTCTAATAGGGTGAGACCTAACACTCTCAAATGCTTTTTAATAGGGCATACCCCTCATAGGGTAGATCATTGGCTATGGTAAAATATTGTAACCCTAACAAGTTAAATTTACTACTACAGTAGTGAAGATTTATGGGTGCCATCCCCACCTTAGTTTTACCTTCACCTTGGAGGATTTCCAGGTAACCAAATCTTTGTGTCATGTAATTATTTTTCATACATGTGATTGATAGACTAGATCTATATGTTATTATAGTTTGATTTTATAAGTTCTACATGCATAGGACATTAGATATGAGATGGTAAGGTGGTGAATGCACTATGAATTATTGAAATGGTTTAAGTGTTACAAATCCTGATTCACCCCCACCCCCACCCCACCCCCTCTTAGTATCTCTATTTTCAATTAAGACTTCCAACTATATATATATATATATATATATATATATATATATATATATATATATATATATATATATATATATATATATATATATATATATATATATATATATATATATATATATATATATATATAGAGAGAGAGAGAGAGAGAGAGAGAGAGAGAGAGAGAGAGAGAGAGATGGTAATCTCTACAATAGGGCACTATGATCAATTCTGGAAGTGATGAACCCTTAGTTCTTAATTCATATTTCTATATTGGCAAGACATTGTTTGGTCCTTAAATGGGTGTGGTGCCTATAGAATGGCTTAAGAATGTAACCTCTTACTTTATGTAACCAACAACTGCATAAGTTATTCTTAATTAATTGTTGGACATTATGTAAATATTTACTTGTACATGATAAAAGTTACCTCTTAGAGCTTTCATGAAATTAGATATGGTATTGATCTATTGCTTCTTAAACTTCTCACAATATTATTGACACCTCTTCAAAACATATAATGGATGGGAACATATGTTAAAATTTACTTGAATGATTGTTGAATGTGACTTGTTCTAGCTCAATTCAAGAATTTGAATTTTTATTTAATGTTGAATGTGACCTTTTTTTAGTTAAGTTCACAAATTTGAAGTGTTATTATTGTTGATTGTAACCTTGTTTCAGTCATGTTCATGAATGAAGTGTTAATTATATTGAATATGAACTGTAGATTTAGAGTTACACTCATGAAATATGGTTTACTTTTTACCAAGTTGGTTGTTCATGCTAAAACTCGATTATTATTGAGTTAGATTTGTGAATTTGGATATTCTTGTCTTGTTTTTGTGTGTACGATGTCCACTACCTCATGGAAGGGTATAATATGGCATAAGGGAGGGTGAGATGGATGCATTATGTTTTTGTTTCTCTAAATTTATCAAGTTCTAAAATGTAGGATTCATTATGCTTTTATCTCTCTTTTTTAGTATCATTGATGAATCTTTATCTTGGCCAAGCCATTTATTCAATGCATTTAAGTATGTTGTTTACTAACATGTAGCATATTTGTGTGACTATGCTTACTTTCATTTTTGCATATGTGTAGATATGCATTAGTTAAAAAAAAATGTACATGTGGCTAGATATGTTACATTTTTTCTTTCACTGAATATGGGTATATATATAGTGTTCTTATTTTTTCCCTACCATATTCTGTAATTAGACTGCTAGGTACATGGATGCATGTAGTATGTTTCATGGTTGCACCAGATCCATATGATTTATCTTGTTCCATGAAGTTAGGCTTCTCCTAGCAAGGTCATGGCATTCTTCATGTCAAGAAGAATCCCATGGGAGTAAACACTCCATGGTTGGTGAGGTAAAACCTCCTAGGCCACACTCCCATCTTAGATAGAAGATGGATGACGTATGATGGCTTTAGAGTCTAAATACATTCTCAGGACACTTGTCAAGTTTCAGAACCTATCATATGGTCTTGTATCTTCATCTTAAATGATGATGTTCAATAACACTCAATTGATGTAATCTTGATTATCAGATAATGTAAACCTAAAAGTTGGGTGTATTAATATTCATGTATATGATGGACATGTGATGTATACACATTGTACTTCAACACCATAGCTCATGTGATGTAATGTTCTTGCTAATATATAATCAACCACCTAGTGTTATGCCAAATTTGTTGATTAACTAATCATATCATTATTTAGTTAATGGACAGTGAATGAGATTTGACTTTTCAACGTTGGTTGTGATTGGTTTCTTTTCTGCATTTTTCATTCTCATGTGATAGTGAATTTTTTTTGTTAGGACATGGTTCTTACATATGGTATTAGAGCAGAGTTTAAACCCTAGGGCCTTGGGCTACTATGATAATGTGTGCAAATGTGTATGGGTGTAGGTGTTTGATCTATCACTATGAACACTATAGCTCTTGGTTCAACACTAGGACATTTAGTTCACCTTGCTAAGTTGTGACCCTAGGTTTCACAATTATAAATCAACTAAGCTTAGTCTATGGGTATAGGTATAGACTCGTGGGTTGTCTATTGTCTTTTTGAGATGTGATTACTTTTGACAAGTTTTGGTTAACAGTTTGTCCTCTAGTTAGATTTGCAATCTCTGAATCTTTTAGTACCCAAGGTGAAGAACAAAAGGATGTCACCAATAATTGGGTCAGTGTATTCTTCTATCATTACCCTTGAATTGACAGGTACAACTCCCTGATTGTGTTTAATTTTCAATGAATATGTTTTTCTTACTGATCATCAAATTATCTTTTATGGTTTTAACCAAATTTCTTGTAGACACAAATAATTTAGGCAAGGATAAAGTGAAAATAATCTACAACGCTCAATAGAATGCTGATTATAGATCATCAGAAAGACTATCTTCTAACTAAACCTATCTATTCTAAGAATGCATAATCTACTAATGAGAATAGGAGCAGAATTATACATGAACAAAAAATGGAATTTCTTATGCTAAAAACTCTAATCATGAAATGGAATCCAAGCAGAAATCACAATTTCATATACAATTGTACTTTCTATCTGAATGAATCTAACTTACAGAATGAATAGGAGAAGAGTTATACATGATGGGTAAATAGAATTACTTTACTGCAACCATAGACGTGAAATGGAATTCAATATGCAATTACAATTTCATGCACAACTATTCTTTCTATCCAAAATGAAAATATGAACTAAATGGAACAACAAACAAGAGAACCCAACCTCTGTAAATGGAATTACTTCTACTATATTATCTAGTTTTCTGACCCTCTATACTGAATTCTTTACAGAATTTATAGATCTTTACAATACCAAGCTTGTAGGAGCCAATGACCTTCCCTCTTCTTTGAATACAAAGAGACACAATACAAAGAAAAAGACTTTTCAAATCTGAGAACTCGAACAGTCACCATGGATGAAGACACTGATTGATTATTGATGATTGGCGATCTATATCACCTTTTATCATTGCATTACCAAATAAGAACTCTTTTCTGATTCCTTGTAACATCTGAATACCATTGCCTGAAAAGAAACATCCATTGAAACACAAGTCTCTACCGGGTTAGGATCTACAACCTACCTAAAATAATGAAACTCTGATAGCAACCCACCCGACTAATCATGAAGGCAAGGAGAGGGGAACCTGACAAAGACTCCCTATCCTAGGGAAGACTTAGACCTAGACACCAGACTGACCAGGCTGACTTGACATGACCATATGACTCCAAAAATGCCAAAAAAATGGGTGACTAAAAGTCAGACAACAACAAGAAAGGATATTATGCTCTTTAAGTATTTTGTGATCTTGGGTTGACCTTGTACTCTTTTAATTATGGTCAAAATGGAACTTTCCTAAAATGATTGGTAAGTTGAGTACCTCCTATGAATGTGATTGTATAAATTATATGCCTATGCACAAAAGGCATATTGTTTCTACTAGAGTTAAAAATGAAGTACTTAGTTTTTGCATAAGTGAGGCAAGGAGGATGAAAATTTCTATTACCCATTGAGGTAGAGGATTGATGGTATGAATGTCTACAAGATTTTAAACTTGGCCTATGATAACAAGTAAATATTTCCTATATTATGAATGGACACATGTTTCATAGGTGGTGCAATTTATGATATTAGATTTATGATATTCTTGGAACAATTTAGCATGATATATGGGAAGAACATCAATTTTTTCTACAAATGTAATGTATGTTGCATTTTACTTTTAGAATGTGTAAGATTATAGAAGGAAAATATGTGATTGTCCAGATGCATTATATATGATGCATGGTGAAGTTTGGTTATGTTCTTAGCGCTCATTGGATGCAAGGTGTCATGACAAATCTACTCCCTCTTGGTGATTAGGGAAAGTCAATGTATTTTATGTGAATTTGTTTTAAAAGATCTTTTAGTTTTTAATGAACTTTAAAGTGATGAAAGGATGGCTTGAAAATTTTATATCTTCCTTGTGATTGCCTAGCCACTTGTTTTTCTTGGTGCTCTATCTTTTGTGACTCTTATTCACATTTATTTTTATTTTTGGTTTTGTTCCTTCTTTTGGGACTTTGAATTGGAATTGTAATTCTTGATTTTAGGATTTCTTTGATTCTTGAGGTGGCTAGGGTGTATGTTTTATGATGCTAGTCTTGTGTTTTGAAGTGATGTCATCTATCATCTTCTATCTGAAACATTGATAGGATTTGTAAGAGAGTACATTGTGAAGAACATGTCATAATTCCTCTTGCATTGAATTTTTATCATTTTTATATGCTTGGTTTGGAAATCTTACCTTTTGGTGTGGGTGCAATCATACTAGCATTATCCACCAGATACCTCCTAATTTATGTATTATTGGGCCTTGTGACTATGGGAATTCTATGCATTAGGTAGGATCCCAAAGAAAGTACCTTTTGTACTATGTGGCCATTGCTAGGTTGGGAATTTTACATGTTAGGTAGGATCCCAAGGAAGTATAAGGCTTCATGGTTGGATAGGAAAGCACCTCAACCATATCTAATGTGATGATTGAATGGTGAGAAGGCTATACATCACAGCTTATGCTTATATGTTGGTTAAGCACACTTATATAAATGAAATTGTTAATGCATATTAACTTATGATGTAACAATAGTTGACTTTAAAAAAAAAATCTTGCAAATTGTGGTGACGAGTTTGGCTTGAGAGTCTAAGTCACAAGAAAGAGAAAAGTGGGTCTACTAATCTTTGCACATGATTGTTGGAAATGAGAATAGAGTAACTGAGAGGGGGAGGGGGGTGAATAAGTTACTACACAACTTTCCACAATCCCTAAGATGTCTGAATATACCCTTGATTTGATTAATATAAAATGCTGAAACTTGATAAAGCGGTAAATGATAAATATTAAGAACTGATATGTTATCATGCACAAAGTAATTCAGCAATTAAGAACACAAGAGACACCGGTTTTAACGTGGAAACCCAATATGGGAAAAACCACCAATGTAACTAGATACTATTTTTCACTCTTCTGAAGTGAGCCTTGTTAGGAGCCAACTCTGTTAAAGGTTACAAAAACACACTGTTAGGTGTGAACCTGTTAAAGGATTTAATCACCTTGTTAGGAGTGGCCTTGCTAGAGGTCTTTAGAACAATTCAACTGAACTGTCACCTTGTTAGAGGATTTATTGAATGGTTGTTAAACCAACTCCGTTAAGAGATTTTGAATTCACTGTTACAATGGTTAGAAAGCAACAATGAAGTGACCTGATATAAAGTACAACTTATCTTTGCTGATTACAGATCTCTGTTATGCTTGGCTGGATCCTCACTAATCAAATGCAACTTTACAGCTCCTTCAAGACATCTGATCCTTCATTAGACTTTTCTCAACATTCGCCTTATCATTTCATACTATAATTCGCATTCATAACTTCTTTTTCACAATCTCACACTTTTAATTCACAACTGGAATGATCATATATACCTTTCAGATTATCTAAGTCGGCTCAAATCACTAACTAAACAAACAATTACAACAGTTGGCTGGAAGTAATTAATTTGCAAATCCCTATACTGGCCGACCCTGCACGGTAAACTTTGTTTAGAAAATAATTCCTGTGTTAACCGACTGAGCTTGGTTAATACAACGAACTTCATGACAATCCTTCAATCGCCGGGAGAACTCGGTAAGTACTGAGTTTCCTGAGATAATCGAGTGAGCTCGGTGTAAACTATCCTTTGGAGACTGAGTGAAGCTCGGTTAATACTGAATTCTTCATGATTTCATTGATGACTGAGTGAGCTCGGTGGAAACTACGCTTTGGAGACTGAGTGAAGCTCAGTTAATACTGACTTCTTCATGATTTCTTTGATGACCGAGTGAGCTCGGTGAACACTGTCTTCTCCATGATTCCTTTAATGATCGAGTGAGCTCATTTGGAACTGTAGATTGCATTGCAGACTATCTGAGCTCGGTGAACTTGAGACTAATGACTGATATGACATTTGTGTGACATCAAGGACAACATTATCCAACAATGATAAGTGAAAATCCCTAGTTGATTTACTTAATTGTACATATCACCTAGCAAATGGTATGGTATTTGTACCTATTGTACTGTCTAACATGTAGGTTGACATTTTATATAATGCTCATTGAGGTACGACATCTGAGCTTATGTTTGATGTAAACTTATGATGAAATAAAGTTTGACTTGTAGGTCAACTTCATGACTATATTCTTTTATGACATGGTCATGTTATGACATGTTGTGCTCGATAGTTTGGTCGATAATCAACATATGAAATAAAATCATTGTTGTATATATCATTTTGACATATAGGTCAAAAACTAGTATTACATAATTAATTAGGAGATATTTAACTACTAGTTGATTTGATTATAAATAGCCAACTTTTGACTTGACTAATATGACATGAATATAGAAATTCTTTTTTTAATCAGAGCTTAATCTAAAGGAAAGTGGATATTGTGACTCCTAATTTATAGGAATTCATTGACATGTTTGACTTAGTCCACTTAGTCATTAAATGTGGACCGACGAATTAGTCAATTTGAGTTGTTTCTTTTGGACTCCTAGTTGAGATGTTATTTAACATAGGCCTGGGCATTATGTATTCGACTTAGACCTTAGGTCAATAGGTGTGATTGGGATATGGTTATATTATCTACTTAGATATAGAAGCTTTGGGTCAATGTTTCTTGATACATTTGACTGTGTGGCTTTTTATCTTTCATCTTCTTATCAAACTGGTAATTATATGTTGTTAATTTTAAACTAAATGATGCATTTTGATGTAAGATGTTGACTTTTACTAGAATTCATACACATAATGATGATTAAATGTTAATGAGTACATTGATGATGTTGTATGTGGATGTCATGATATTTAATGGTGATGAATTGGATGTAACATGATTTCTTTACTCAATTATGTTTCATAAATACTAGCCTAATGTTTTGGTTGCTTACTCAGTGAACAACACATGTTAGATGGTAGATATGGTTGATTATTTTGTTACTCTTGATTAAGGTGTGATTAAAGATGAGTTTAAAGGAAAATGAAGGAAAATGTTGACTATTAATGATTATAATTGAATACTTATCTTCTTGATCTATTGACACTCGGAATGAACTAAAAGTATTGTGAGTGTATATGTATAAGTATGGTAGGAAGTGGATATGAAGTACCTACTAGTGGGATCCACTACATGTGAGTACCAAGGTATGATAAGTGAGCACATGTATGAATGTGATATCATATAATTTAAGGTAATATGTTACTTAAATTTGAGAATCCTTGAGATAAGGAAGTGTTTGATTCGATATTTCTTTATAAATTGATTTGATTAATTATATATGATGGACTGATGCATCTAATCATGTTTATATGAGTACTAACTTACTGATGTGGTTTTTAGTGTCTAATTGGTTGTAGGGAGAAGGAGAGAGTGTGGTTGAGGTAGAGAAGGATAGCCCCCTCGAAAGGGAATGGTCAAATCATTTGGTAGCCCACACGCACCACATCATTATATCTTTTATTGGCTTACTGACTTTTGTTTCTCCCTTATCTCAAGTAAAATTTGAGTTTTGTTTCTACTTAAAGCTCTTGTGATGGAAAAATAAAATGGCAAAGAGTAAATCACTTATTTTATGAATTTTGATATATGATGATCGATAAATTACATTATTTGATAGAGTAGGTACAATTGACGTATATTGTGCTAGAATGAATTCCATTGGATTTCAATTTAGCATATATCTTATTATGAGTAATGGAATTGATTTTCTTAACTATCCTTGGATATGATTGCAATTCTTATATATCAATGCATCGAGACAATGCATTTTATAAGTGGGAGGGGATATCACAACTCATTTTCCCATATCCCAAACAAAGTGGCAAATTCTAGGTCATGTGGATTTATCCATTAAATCAATAGTCACATTTTCTAATTAATGAGATAACTAATGGGTTCATCTTAATCAGGAAAATAGGAAATCAGGTGAGTTATGATAACTGAAGTATCTTGGAAAAAGAAAAGAAAATATGAAGATAACATTTGTGAATGGGGGTTAGAGAATTTGTATTAGGCATACTGAATATAGGAATTAGGGAAAAACCTGTATTAGAAGTTTTAATCGTAGCCAATTCAAAACCCCAACTCGGCACATTCTTCAAAGTGGATGATGCAACAGCTCACAAAATGGAAGCGTGCGGTTGTACCAAAAAGATACATTCAACCTCTACAAGAGAGCACTGGATATACAACACTAAGTGCCCCTCTTGGTCTTCATGTCCCTCACGTTGACCTGACCAACATTTTCTCATGAAACCATTCGACCAGAAAGCATGAGATGGACAGGCTTGTTAGTGCTTGTAAAGAATGGGGTTCTTCAAGGAGGCAACGGTTAGGAAAAGAGGAGACAAAGAAGGAATAGTAAAAGGCAATAGAGAGGGAAGGAAGACACATAGAAAGTAGTCTAGATTTGCAGTTGGCACAATTTGACTCAATTCCAGGTTCCATGTCTCATATTGAGTTTCTTTCTCACTGAATCCTGATTTTCTATTCATAGCCATGCACATAGATGTGAAAATAATCAGTTAAGCACAGGTAGATTTAATTTAATGAATGAATAATCAGTATGGTGTAATATCAAACATTATATTTGATTGAATTCATATATGAGCCTTGAATAAGATTGCACTACCTAGACCCTTACCAAGAAGTAATGAAAGGCTCACTCTAAACCATTACCAGTTTGGTGTCCAACTAAAGCCCTACATTATTCCAGTACTTGCTGATGAGATAGTAATTGCAATAAGTTTAGAACCTTTAATTATATCATCAAGTTGCCTTGTCTTGTAGACTGTTACCAGATGTGGGCAAATTTGTAGCCTATTTAAGAATCTTATGGTCCTCCCAGTTTCCCCCTTCTTTCTGTACTATCACGATATATCGTTTACCTTCAATTTTAATTTTCAAATTAAAAAATTTCTACTTATGGCATGAGCATTTATTTTATATACAAGTTATGACTTGCTAGTATGATCATACTCTTGATAATTTCTCTGTTGCTAATTATGGGTATGTTGTTGTTTTCTGCGACTAATTGATTAGTGGGATGGTGTTCTCACATATCGGTGATAGAATAATCTATACATACATAAATCCCATCTTTAGCTACATTACATTCACCCACTTCAAAATAACGATATGAGTTTTTACTTATTTTCCTTATAACAACAATGATACTATAGGTGATTGGCAAATCAAATTTTAGTTAGGAGACCAACTTTATGTTTAATTATCCTTCCTTTTGAATGGGCTATTTTTATAAGTGAGGTTTTTCTTGTAGTGCCCATGCTATTGAGAATGTATTAATGGTTTTCCTTACTATCGATGACAATAGAGTGGAGCAGTTACCTAACTCACCACCTCTCATTCTTGAAACATAGCAGTTACATTTTGGAATGTTGAATAACATAGAACAATAGGTTGAACATAGTTATTCTCTCCTCTACTTACTAGTATCAGGAACTGAGATTCGTGTGACGGAACTATAGACATGTTGACTCCAAATAAAAATATTAACTGTCACTAGATCATTCTTGTATGATATACATTGGAGTTAGGAGTGAAAGAAAATTTTGTTGTAACTTGAATGCGTAGTAAGAATGTGGTTGAAATTTAGTCACAATACATCCTTACCACAAGTGGATCTTTAGTTCATTCTATGATTCACCTTATTGCATAGTCTGGGAATATCTATTAGAAATATTTTCATGTTATAAGGCATTCAAGAGTATATGCATTGAGATCTGTTACAAAATCTATGGGCTATACCTCTGAAATTTATTGAAATTGAATATTTTAATAGTAAAAACTTATGGTAATGTCTATGAAAGGCCACTATGATCAAATCTGGAAGTTTTGAACCCTAAGTACTTAATCCATATCTTTATACCGGCAGGACAATGTCTGGTCCTTAAATGAGTGTGGTTTTTGTAGAATGGCTTAAGAATGTAACCTCTTACTTTATATAACCATAACCAACAAGTGCACAAGCTATTCTTAATTAATTATTGGACATTACATAAATATTTACTTGTACATGATAAAAGTTACCTCTTAGAATTTTTATGAAATTAGACATGGTATTGATATGTTGCTTCTTAAACTTCTCACAATGTATATTGACACTTCTTCAAAACATATTATGGATGGGAACAAATGTTAAACTTTACTTGAATGATTATTGAGTGTGTCTTGTTTCATCTGGGTTCAAGAATTCTAATTGTTATTTAATGTTGAATGTGATTTTGTTTTAGTTAAGTTCTCAAATTCAAAGTTCTATTTACTATTGAATGTGACATTGTCTCGGTCATGTTCATGAATGAAGTGTTAATTATGCTGAATATGAAATGTAGATTTAGAGTTACACTCATGAAATATGGTTACTTTTTACCAAGTTGGTTGATCATTCTGAAACCCATTTATTATTGAGTTAGATTTGTGAATTTGGATATTCTTGTCTTGTTTTCATGTGTATGATGTTCACTACCTCATAGAAGGGTGTAGTGTGGCATAAGGGAGGGTGAGATGGAAGCATTATGTTTTTGTTTATCTCAACCCATCAAGTTCTAAAAAGTAGGTTTCATTGTGTTTTTGTCTCTCTTTTCAGTATCGTTGATGAATCTAGAGCTTGGCCAAGTCATTTATTCAATGCATTTAAGTATGTTTACTACTAAAATGTAGGATATGTGTGTGACTATGCTTGCTTTCATTTTTGCATATGTGTAGATATGCATTAGTTAAAAGAAATGTACATGTGGGTAGATATGTTACAATTTTTCTTTCAATGCATATGGATAGATGTGTAGTGTTCTTTTCTTTTCCCTACTACATTCTATGATTAAGCTGATGTTGGCTAAATTTGCCTTCTCAACAAATTGCCATTTTTTAAATTCAAATGTTAAACAGTCACTTCCCAATTTTAAAATATTTTAATGTTAATGGGAATATAAAATAAATGGAATTAAAACCTTATATATTTCCATATTCTCCTAAGCTTACTTTTAGGCTCCCTCAACTTTTTAGACAATCAAATCTTGCATTGATCCACGACAAGTACTTTCCTGCTTTCTCAAAGTGAATGGCCTTTAAATAAAGTGGGCAAGCACCTTGTTGCCATTTTTCCTTGTGGGTCATAGGCATAGTAAAGATGTTAGTCAAGTTGGCATAGGAAAGGTTGTTGGTTGGCTGAGTTACTAACACAGGTTGTTAGTGGATCACTTATTTCCATCCACCATCATATCGAAGATGATTGATGGTGGGCGCTTTCCTATTTTATCAAGATGCAAGATTTTTTGAAAATGCAGGCAAGTGCCTTGCTGCCATGTAGATTATGTGGACCTTTTCCTATTAGAGCCACAAAAGTAAACTTGTTAGAATAATTGAGCAGTTGTTAGGGCACATTAGCGCTTGTTGACAATTTGGATACATGTAATTAGTTAAAATGTTGAATGTGCAGTCAGTGGGCTGGTTCTATTTTTGTTGATGAATGAAAGAATATTTGCAGTTGGCACTTCCTTGCTTTGTGAAGTTGTGAGGATTTTAGGCGATGTGGGAAAGCAACACGAGGACATGTGTCCTTGTGGGCCTGACTGGAGAGTAGTAGTTTGCAATGGCAATTAAGTTGGTAGTTTTATAAGCCTTCACAATTAAGTTAAGAAGGTGGTGCGGTTAGTTGGTCGATGGGATAGTCAACTTATGAAGACCTTGCAAGGTGAAAAAAGAAAATAATGTTATTGGTTCGTATGGCTTGTCTTGGTTGCAGGGCTTTGTTTGACTGCTGAACTTGTTGATTTGTAAGTCAAAAATGAAGGAAAATTGAGTTTTCTTGCACAATTTGATCTTTTTGATCGATCTGAACCACTCCAAGTTAATGCTAGGTTTTAACAGTGCAAAGGAAACTCTTTCCATGGTATGTTCATCCATTTTGAGGAGTTTTATCATTGATTAATGTCATTTCCATCATTTCAGGTTCTACTCCAGTTAGGGTTTCAATGAATTTCATGCTTTTGCAAGTGTACCAAATCAAATGTATTGTTTGGATCATCTTAATGGTAGAGTTTGTGGAGTAACTTTAGTTAGAAATATCTTAATTATGCTTGAGATATAAAGGTAGATTTTGTGATCTTTGTAAGGGTTGATCTTTCTTTGATTCTCTAGTATTGAATCTATACATACTACTATAATTTCTCATGCCTTTGAGTCATTGTAACCCTCTTTCGAGTCTCTTTTAGCGATTAACATATTGTGAAATATTCATTTGCCTCAGGTTAATATCTTTTTTCTATATTTTTCAGTTTGCATGATTGTATCAACTATTAACATTTGATTGATATTAAGTGAAGTCTCTTCCTATATCATTCTTTTGTTGTCTGATCCATATGTGGTTTATTGAATTAAGAAAAGTGTGAATTTGTATTCTTTTAGGTTATAACTAGTTAACTATGTATTTATGGGCAGAGATAAGGTTAAACTCTCTATTTTGGTGCATCACCCCTTAGATTAGAGTAGGTAGATTTGCGTTCATGTATTCATTCTCCCTTTTCCTCTCCAAGTGTAGTTAGGTGCACCATGATAGTAAAGGAATCCAACCTTCTCTAGAGACTCAACCTCATAGTTCAACTCCCATAGCTTGGAGGTTGTTTCCATGTTTCACAATGTTGTTCTTAGGTAAAAACTTTGGACAAGGGTGCATACTTTTGTGACAACAATTTTTGGCATGCTTGGTGGGACTCTATAACAAGAAGCTTTCAAGTCTGTTGCTGTTGAGAAGAAGAAATTTTCATGATTACACTAAAGAGATAGTACTAGCTTTAGTATTAAAGCCTTTAAGAGGCTCATTCTTCAAGTACTTGGTGACTCCAAACTTCAAATACATCTAGTTTCAGAGCTCGTTGCAGTGATTCATGCCCAATCCTTAAACAAGGGCATCTTCTAGAGGTAAGTTTCAATACCAAGAGCTTTCTTTTTCCAATCCTAGATGAAGAAAGACTAGAGTATCTTTAGCACTAGTTAGGACTACAAAGAAATACATAACCCTACAAGGTCAATTCCCACTCCTCCTGTTGTGAGATCTCAACCTAGGTTGCCATCAACTCATATCAATAGATCACTTGCTTATATGGCCAAAGCTCATTCTTTTTCCACCTTTAATGGTGGAAGTCCTCTTTTATTGGCCCAAAACATGACATACCAATAGCTACACTTAAAAGTGTACCTAAATTTACTGGTGAAACTTCTACCTCTCCCTTAGAACACATTCAAGAGGTTGAAATATCTGCAATATCCATGGTATTACAAAAGATGATGTAATCATTATAATCCTAGCTTCATCTTTGAAAGGGAAAGCTCTACAATGGTATAGGGTCCTATCACATGGTTCTATAATGGATTGTGCTGGATTAGGAGCAGGACTATGTAAACACTTTGAGGACAAAAGTGACTATTTGTCACTTTTAGAACAACTAACTACTATAAAAAGAACCCCCCATGAATGTATGATTGATTTCAACTATAGATTTCAAAAGACATGGACAAAATACCTACTTCAATGAGGCCTACCCCTAGTAATGCCTTCTTGCATTACCTCAGAGCTTTTAATAGTGATATTGCCACTACAATCCAAACCATGGAAGGGGATACCTTATCTAATTCTTATGAAATAAAAATAAGGGAAGAAAACATAATGAAATGAGGAGGAAAGTTAGCTACAAGGCCTCCTATGCCTTTTTACCCTAATATCCCAAATCACCAATCAACAATGGTCCCTATTCACACAACTTCCACATGACAATCCCTTGCTCTAGTCCCTCAAGCTTCCACAGCTTCAAATGGAATGGATGAAATCAAGGAGATGATGTTGCCTATGATGTTGAACATAGAGAAAATATTGCGAGGCTGAGAGAAGAATTTGGAAGATAGCTTCCCTTGCAGAAAGTGAGCAACGAAGAGGTGACTTTGGAAAGGCAACAAGGTAATAAGGCTCACCAATTGCAATATCAAACTCTAGACAATGGTAGGCCTCCAAATAACAATCATGGGAATACTTATTTCGATCAAAGTAGGTAGAATACCTATGCTTCTACCTCGAATGAAAATCAATGTAGGGCCATCATCCCTCAAAACAATATGGCTCAAGATCAAGACTTTTGTCCCTCCTACAACTACTCCTATGCTTATTACATGTGTCAAAAGGTTGAATCCCATGTAGCTTTGACCACCCAAGAGCCTGTAATAGGATAATCATATAATGAGAACCAACCCAAAGATGCCTCACATATGCAAAGACTAGGTGATTTCTCTTTCATGAATCATCAGGAGGAACATTGTAATGTAGACAAGGATTCCATTGCTCACAACACTAGGAGAAAAAGAAGAGAGATTGAAGATGCTATCCCTCCTCCTCCTAATCAAGCTTCAACATCAAAAGTAGTGCCTCGTATACAAGAAGAAAATGATCAAGCAAATGCCCTCCAACAACAAAAATAGAGTAATTCTAAAGAAGATATGAATTTCCCCCAGGTTATTCCAACTCAACCCCCTACACATGTAGTTCCTTATTCTTCTACCAAAGCACCTAATGCCTCATTTGGTGTGGTATAGGAGATGAAGAAGAAAAATGTGAATAATTCCATGTGGGATTTTGTTGCTACTATACCTATGGAAAAGAGTTTGTTGCAACAAGAATTGGAAAGTATTGAACCGAAGGATCAACCACCTAACATGAAAAATGCCACAAGCCTAGTACAACCATCAAGGGAGGTAGAAACAAGTAAAAATGTTAGACCTCCTCCATTTTATGTTTCTCTAACTATAGGGGATAAACTAGCCCACAATTGCATGATTGATTAAGGGGCTAGTAGTTCAGTGATGCCTAGGTGTGTTGTTGATGCTTTAGAAATGAAATATAAGCCCATTGTTAGGGATGTATTACAGTTGGATGGTAGTATTGTTAAGACTCTAGGATCCTTAAGAATGTTGAAATGGCCCTACATTCATGCCCAAGTTGTACTGTAACTCAAGATATATTAGTTGTTGAGGTCAAACTACTTTTCTATTTGTCTACCAATAAACTTCACTACCCAAATAGGTGGTTACATATATTTTGATTGGTCATATATGTCTTTTAGAACAAGATATGTGACCAAGGCTTTAATCAGAGTAGAACCTCTAATCCTCCATCATATTGAGCCCTACACCCTTAATCTCATCAATATGAATTGCACTATCCTAGAAATGGATGAGAATGACATAGTAAATGAGCCTCCCACTTCTCTAACAGAGATACTTGATTTTCTTTTAGGTGAATGGGCTAATGCATATCAATTTGATTCCATATCAGAAACCCTTGAGATAGGTCTTAGTACATACTATGTGTTAGAAAAGGATGCTCTTGTCCCTAACCTTATGAAAACCAAAGAAGATATGAGTGGGATATGGAGTATGTATTTTGATGGATCAAGGAATTAAAATGGTTCAGGGGTGGGTGTGATGTTGATTTCTCCTACACAAGTAAGGTACTACTTCTCCTTTAGGCTTCAATTAAGTTGTACCGATAATGTGGCCAAGTATGAATCCTTGATCCAAGGTCTTCTACTTGCTCAAAAAAGAGAAATCCAAGCATTAAGAATATATGGAGACAAGAAGTTGGTGGTCAATCAGGTAAGAAACCAAAATATCATTAGGAATGGCTTCTAAAGTCTTATAAACATAGAGTATGGGATTTTCTTGAAAGTTTCAATGAATTTAACATTTAGAGCAATCCTAGAAAAGAAAATAGACATAGTGGTAGTTAGGCCTCTTATGGCATGCCAAGGAATCTTGAGGAAGAGAAGAAGCAACAAACATAGTGGTAGTTAGGCTTGCTATTCCTCAAAACAACACCAATTGGAAAGTTTTTGGGTCTAATGCTATAAGTTTCTAATAGAATAAAGTAGAATTCTTAGATAGAAACCAATCTAAGTTGCATGACCAATATGGAGATCAAATCATCAATCTCAGTTCCAACAAGTTTCCTAAGGCTCTCATTACCTTAGAGAGTGTCTTCAACCCTGATGACCAAGCAAGAGATAGAGGCATGAACTTAATTGCTGACAAAGATGATTATACACCAATTGTCATTACTGATGAAAAGTCCTTAAACATGGGAAAGGTATGTTCTGAAATTGAGCAAGAAAATTTCATTCATCTATGTCAAGAACTTAATGATATATTTTCTTGTACATATGATGATTTAAAGGGTTTTGACCCAAGTTTCTTGTAGCATACCATAGACCTAATTGATAGTTTCAAACTAGTAAGACAAAAATAGAGGCTAGTGAATCCTAAGATTGAACCATTAATGAGAAAAGAGCTATCCAAGTTAATTAAGACTAATATAATTTTCCCTATCAAACATTCATCATGGGCATCAAACCTTGTCCCTATTAGGAAGAAGAATGGAGAAATCAGATTATGTGTGGATTTTAGGGATCTTAACCAAGCTTCCCTTAAAAAATCATCATCCCCTTCCTTCCATGGAGAAAATACTATCCAAGCTTAGTGGTTCAGAGAGTTTCTCATTTCTTGATGGATTCTCTAGTTACAATAAAGTGCTAGTCAAGGAGTCTAATAGATACAAAATTGCATTCCCCACCAAATGGGGTACCTATGCTTATAGTAAGATTCCTTTTGGGCTAACAAATGTAGGTGCCACATTTCAAAACCCAATGGAGATGGCCGTCAAAACATAATTGAAAGGTTTATATTGGTGTACCTTGATGATATAACAATATATTCAAAAAATATAAAAGATCATTTTGGTTATCTCAGACAAGTGTTCATAAGGTGTAGAGAATTTGGGGTATCCCTTAATCCAAGCAAATGTGTCTTTTCCAACAATCAAGGAAAATTATTAGGACACATCGTATGAAAGGATGGTTTGACCATTAATCCAGAGAGAATAAAGGCAATACTTTCTCTCTCCCTTCCTTGTCATAAGAAAGGTTTGCAAAGTTTTTCTGGTAGAATAAACTTTGTGAGGAGACTTGTCCCTAATTTAGCTACCATGGTGAAATCTCTTATGACAATACTTAAGAAGAATATGGTCTTCTTGTGGACCAAGTAAGGGATTAAAGAGATCAAAGCAACAATAGCCTTAGCCCATACTCTCATCAATATAAATCTTGAGAAGGATTTAACTCTTTATACCTTAGGTGGTGAGTCAAGCATTTATGTTTTCTTGACTCAAGAAAATGATAAGAATGGAGAAAAACCTATTGTCTTCTTTAATGAAGGGCTTAAGGAACATGAAGATATATATAGTTATGTAGAGAAGAAAACCCTCACAACCATAAGAGCTTTGAAGAAATTTAGACACCTTTTGTCTCATAACAAGATCCATTTTTAGTACCCCATGCAAGTGTGAAGGATTTTCTTTTGACCAAAGATATTAGTGAGAAGAAATTTGGATGGATCACTAAGGTAATGGAGTATGATGTTAACATCTAGATTACCAAGTTGGTAAGAGGGAAGAGATTGTAGAAACAAATGATCTTGTCTCAAGAGTCTGATGAGGAAGTTGTCTTGGTATTGACAAAACAACAAGAAGAAAGAAATGATAATCCAAGGAATTGGATGGATGATATCATGACCTTCTTGTCAGGAAATAAGTATCCTCAAGGATTGGATAGAACTAAAAGGAGATAGTATAAGTTGTAGTCAATTCCTTATGCCATAGTTGATGGTATCCTTTTCAAGAGGGATTTCAATGGATCCCTATTGAGATGCATTGATGCAGACCAAGTTGAAAGAATGCTCAAAGAGCTTCATGATGGCCATGATGGTGGCCACTTTTTAGTAAGGACAACTGCAATGAAGATCATGAGAGTTGGTTACTACTAGTCATCCTTGCTCCATGATTGTAATAAGTATGTGAGGAGGTGTGAAGAATGTGCCTTCTTCTTTTGTAAGCAAAGACTTGCAACTCGTCCTCTTTATCCCATTCAGGTGGATCAGTCGTTTGCTCAATGGGGATTGGATTTCATAGGCCCCATCAATCCTCCTTCTAGCTCTAGTCACAAATGGATTCTAGCTACTATAGATTACTTTACCAAATGGATAGAGGCAATAGTATTGAAAGATGCCACATAATCTTTAGTTGTTGAATTTATTGATGGAATTATTACTAGGTTTGGTGTCCCTTCAACCATTATTTCTAGGTAATGCAAAATCTTTTGTTGGAGCTCAGATTTGTGCATGGGTGGTTGATCATAATATCTACTTGAGCAGATCTTCAAACTACTATCCTCAAGGCAATGGATTTACTGAGTCATCCAACAAAAAACTAATCAAGATTATGAAAAGGATTGTAGAGGGTAATCAAAGGTGTTGGCATAAAAAATTCAAGACAACACCATGGGCTGATAGAATAATGCCTAAGAGGCCAATAGGGAATTCACCCTTTGTGTTGACATATGGAAGGGAAGCAAGACTTCCAATTTCATTAGAATTCCCATCTCTAGAACTAGCTCGTTAGTTGGAGCTAATGGAAAATGATGCCATGATAGTAAGAATGGTAGAGCTGATAGAGCTGGAAGAGAAAAGAAAATAGGCCATGCAAACCTTAGAAATATAGTAGCAACAAATGAAAGGGAGCTTTGGTAGGAAGGCCAAGGTTAGAATCTTCAAAGAAGGTGATTTGGTATTAAAATTAGATGCAAATAGGGAAAAACAAGGGAGGCACTCAAAATTTGATGAACTATGGAGTGGTCCCTACAGGATTCTCAGTTGCAAACAGGTCAATGCTTTTCAATTAAGAAGGCCTAATGGTGAAATTTTGCGTATTCCAATTAATGAGATATATCTTAAGTCCTTCTTCTGATAAAAGATGAGTATTTCATGTATATAGTTAGGTTAGTTTCCTTCCTATGGTTTCCTATTTTCCAAGAAGTGCATGTGCACATTTTTTTGCAAAGGTTGCAAAGGATTTTGGTTCCTAGTTGTAGTCCCAGAGAGGTAGTTTTTGAGGTTTCTAGGAATGTTTTCTAAAATTGTGGGGTTTTTTGTTGGATGGGTTCTCATGATTTCTATGACTCTATTGCCCAATGGATGCACATGCTATTGATCTATACGTAGCTGGCTTGCACCACCTTGAGTTGCCAAAATTGTTGGCCAAATTTGCCTTCTCACCAAATTGCCATTTTTAAAATTCAAAAGTTAAACAGTCACTTCCCATTTTAAAAATATTTTAATGCTAATCGAAATATGAAATAAATGGAATTAAAACTTTATATATTTCCATCTTCTCCTAAGTTTACTTTTGGGCTCCCACAAATTTCTAGACCGTCAGATCTTGCATAGATCCACAATGGGCGCTTTCCCACTTTCTCAAAATGAACAAAATTTAAATAAAGTGGGAAAGCACCTCACTTCCATGTGGCATGTGGGTCCTATTTCCTTGTGGGCCACAAGAAAATTAAATTTGTCAATCAGGTTAGCATACGAAAGGCTCTTAGTTGGCTCGACAATGGGTGCTTTCCTATTTTATCAAGATGCAACTTTTTTTGTGAATACGGGAAAGCGTCTTGCCACCACGTGAATTCTTTGGACCTTTTCCTATTAGAGCCACAAAGGTATAATTGTTAGAATAACTAGTCATTTGTTAAAGCACGTTGGCATGCATTGGTAGGTTGGGTACATTTCATTGGTCGAGATGTTGATTGTGTAGCTAGTGGACTAGTTCTATTTTTTATCAATAGATGAGGGAAGATCTACAGTTGGCACTTCCCTACTTTGTAGAGTTGTGAAGATTTTAGACGATGTAGTGAAGCAACATGAGGATACATTTTCTTGCAAGCCCAAGTGGAGAGAAGTAATTTGTAACGATGGTTAAGTTGGTAGTTTCATAAGCCTTTGCAATCAAGTTAAGAAGGTGGCATAATTAGTTGGCCGATGGGGTAGTCAAATTATGAAGACTTTATAAAGGTAGTCAAAAGGTAATAAATCTATTGGTCCACATGGCTCATCTTGGTTGCAGGGCTTTGTTTGACTATTGACCTTACCGATTTGTAAGCGAGAAGCAAAGGAAAATTGGGTTTTCTTACAATCTGATTTTTCTAAAAGATCCTAACCATTCCAAGTCAATGTTAGGTTTTAACGACAGAAAGGAAACTCTTCCTATGGTTTGATCATCCATTTTGAGGAGTTTTAGCATTGATTGGCATCATTTCCATCACTTTTGGTTTTTCTCCAATTAGGGTTTCCATAATTTTTATGCTTCTACAAGTGTACCAAATCAAATTTACTATTTAGATCATCTTAATGGTAGTAGTTGTGGAGTAATTGCAGTTATAAATATCTCAGTTATGCCTAAGCTATAAAGGCAGATTTTCTTATCTTTGTAACCTGGTTGATCTTTCTTTGATTCTCTAGTATTACATCTATGCATACTACTATAATTTCTCATGCCTCTAAGTCTTTGTGACCCTCTATTGAGTCTCTTTTAGCCATTAACACTGCTTGAGATGTTGATTGTGAGGTTGGTGGGTCAGTTCAATTTTTTGTCAATAGATGTAGGAAGATTTGCAGTTGGTGTTTCCCCTCTTTGTGAAGTTGTGAGGAATTTAGATGATGCAAGGAACTGACATGAGGACACATGTCCTTGTGGACCCAAGTGGAGAATAATATTTTGCAATGGCTATTAAATTGGCAGTTTCATAAGCCTTTGCAGTTAAGTTAAGAAGGTGGCACGGTTAGTTGGTCGATGGGGTAGTCAACTTATGAATACCTTGTGAGGTGGAAAAAGGAAATAAATTTATTGGTTCACATGACTCATCTTGGTTGTAGGGCTTTGTTTAACTGTTGATCTTGTTGATTTGTAAGCCATAAACGAAGGAAAATTGGGTTTTCTTACAATCTAATCTTTCTAATCAATCCTAACCACTCCAAGTTAATGCTAGGTTTTAACAATGCAAAGAACACTTCCAACAGTTTGATCATCAATTTTGAGGATTTTTAGCATTAATTGGCATCATTTCTATCACTTCTAGTTTTTATCCAATTAGGGTTTCCATGATTTTCATACTTCTACAAGTGTACCAAATCAAATCTACTATTTGGATCATCTTAATGGTAGTAGTTATGGAGTGACTTCAGTTAGAAATATCTCAATTATGATTGAGCTACAAAGGAAATTTTTTTGATCTTTTTAACCTGGTTGATATTTCTTTGATTCTCTAGTATTGCTTCTACGCATACTACTCTAATTTCTCATGCATCTAAGTCTTTGCAACCCTCTGTCGACTCTCTTTCAGCCATTAACATACCGTGCAAGATTCCTTTGCCTTTGGTTAATGTCTTTTGTCTATATTCTACAATTTGCATGACTGTATCTACTTTGAAATTTCAATGATATTAAGTGAAGTCTCTTCCTATAGCATTCTTTTGTTGTCTAATCTATATGTGGTTGTTGAATTAAGCAAAGTCTAAATTTGTATTCTTTGAGGTTATAACTAGTTTAGTATGCATTTATGGGCAGAGATAAGGTCAATAACTCTATTTTGGTGCATCACCCCTTAGATTAGAGTAGGTAGATTTTATTTCATGCATTCTTTCTCCCTTTTCCTCCCCAAGTGTAGTTGGGTGCACCCTGATAGTAAAGGAAGTCAACCTTCTCCAAAGACTCAACCTTATAGTTCAAGTCCCACAGCTTGGAGATTGTTTCCATGTTTCACAAGGTTGTCCTTAGGTAAAAACTTTGGACAAGGGTGCAAACTTTTGTGACAACAATTACCAGGCATATGAATACATGTATTATGTTTCATGTATGCACTAGATCCATCTGATCCATCTTGTTTTGAGAAGCTGGGCTTCTTGTACTAGGGTCGGTGCATTGTTCATGCCAAGAAGAATCCTAGGAGAGTAAACACTTTGTGGTTGGTGAGGTAAAAGTTCTTGGGCCACACTCCCATCTCATATAAAAAATGGATGACATTCGATGACTTTGGAGATTGAATACACTTTCACGACAACTGTCAAGTTGTAGAACCTATCATATGGTCTCATATCTTCATCTTAAATGATGATGTTTGGTAACATTCAATTGATGTAATCTTTATTATCAGATAATGTAAACTTATAAAAGTTGGGTGTATTATCATTCATGTATATAATGGGCATGTGATATATACACATTGTACTTCAACACCATATCTTATGTGATGTAATATTCTTGCTAGTATATAATCAATCACCTAGTGTTATGCTAATTTTTTTGATAAACTAAACTGTATCATTTATTTAGTTAATGGATAATGAATGAGATTTGACTTTTCAATGTTGGTTGTGATTGGTTTCTTTTCCACATTTTTCATTCTCATGTGATGTGGCATTTTTTTAGGACATGGTTCCTACACCTAGTGAATTCAATCTCATGGTCCACCTTCTTTCATGTATTCACTGATGTTAATGGGCAACAAATGTAATGCCTTGCTAGGGAAAAGAAAAGAACTTAACCTAAAGTTTCACTAAGTTTGTCAAACTTTTTTTTTGAAAGATATTAATTAAACAACAAAAGATATAATATCAGAAGCATTAACTCACATACATGGGTATGTGTAGGATCATGGTCAACCAAACTATGGCCTTAAGTGGTAGTGAAAAACCAACAAATCAGGGTTATGTTAACTTGATATGTAATTTTAAAGTAGTTATGGGCTTAATATCAAAATTTTGTAAGAAAAGAATCTATAGGAAATTGAATGTAATTCTAAACTACTAGGCTTTATCTGGAGAAAAAATAATTTAATTTGTCAAAATTTTAGATTTTAATGTAGTACTACAAAATTTTTAAAGCAAAATAAAAAGTAGGTGTATGTCTGACCACCTTAATAAAAATCAAATGATAATATTTTTTACTATATTCTAGATAAAAAAGTAGGCTCATGGTCAGATGTGGTGCATATTTTTGGGTATTTTTATTCCAAATAAATAATTAAATATGAATTTTTTACTATAACTTTTCTAGAATAAAAAAAATCTCATGTTTGACTACCTTAACTAATTGAAAATTTTACCAAATCAAAAAATTTCCCCTTATACTAGGTGAAGCGTAGAATGTGACACAACTTTTGGATTTCAAAAATGTTGTACCATTTGAAAGTTATAGCTATTTTTCAATCAGTATGTCAATCAACACTTTATAGACATCTTCATTAAAAATTAACTAATAAATACTTATCAAACATAGAATTTGACATGAATTATATTGATGGAATCTTGAGAGTATTATAAAAAAAACCCTTTTCGTTTCATTGAATTTCGATGAAAATAATATTGTCAAATGACTACTCAAAATTTGCATGTCAGTGAAACCTTTCTCAAACACATTTTTTGAGTTGACCAAATAGGTTTGGTAAATACCAAGCCTAATCTGGTACTCGATTTCAAATTGGGTACCTGATATAAGATCAGGTACCCAATATGAAATCAGGTACCCAAAAAGTGACGGCCAAAATTCTTTCAAGCATTCATAGCCCAACCCAAATTTTGGAAATTTTAGAGGGAAACCACCCAAATTTTGGAAGGAAATCAAAACTTGGGAAGTGTGGGCATTATTATTAAATATAATATAGTAATAAACATGATTATTATTATAACTAAATATAATATAGTAATATATATGATAATTATTATTATTATCAAATATATATAGTAATATTATATGATTATTATCATAATACATAGTAATACATATGATTATTATTGTTATATTATCTAGTAATATATTATTATTATATTAAAATATACATTATTATAGTATTATTAAATATAATATTGTCATGAAATGCCTCGAAAGGGGTTATAGGTTAACCTATGACCCTTTCGATGCATTTGAACCAACCAAATAAGTCCCTAGGGGTCTTAGGGCCCCTAGGGACATATGTTGTCATGAAATACATTGAAAGGGGTCATAGGTTATCATATGACTCCTTTCGACGCATTCAAACCAACCAAATAGGTCCTTAGGGCTCCTAGGGCCCCTAGAGACATAGGTTGTCATCAAATGCATCGAAAGGGGTCATATTTTATTCTATGGCCCCTTTCGATGCATTTGAACCAATGAAATAGGCCTCAGGGTGTCCTACGACCCCTAGGGACATATGTTGTCATGAAATATGTCGAACTTTTGATGCATTTGAACCAACCAAATAGGTTCCTAGGGGTCCTAGGGCCCCTAGGGATATATGTTGTCATGAAATGCATCAAAAAGGGTCATAGGTTATCCTATGACCCATTTTGATGCATGCAAACTAGTCAAATAGGTCCCTAGGTACATATGTTGTCATGAAATATGTCGAAAGGGGTCAAAGATAAAGCTATGATCCCTTTTGACACATTCAAAGCAACCAAATAGGTCCCTAGGGGTCCTATGGCCCATAGAAAAATATGTTGTCATGAAATGTGTTGAAAGGGGTCATAGGTTATCCTATGGTGCCTTTTGATGCATTCAAACCAACCAAAAGGGCCCCTAGGGACATATGTTTTCATCAAATGCATCGCCATTTTGACACATTCGAACCAACCAAATA
The DNA here is from genome assembly GCA_028749045.1 of Cupressus sempervirens. NCBI lineage: Eukaryota > Viridiplantae > Streptophyta > Pinopsida > Cupressales > Cupressaceae > Cupressus > Cupressus sempervirens. The sequence goes on from CM053785.1 coordinate 721,891,653, forward strand.
GGCCCCTAGGGACATATGTTGTCATGAAATGCATCGAATGGGGTCATAGATTATCCTATGACCCCTTTCGATGCATTCAAACCAAGTAAGTCCCTTGGGGTCTTAGGGCCCCTAGGGACATATGGGTGAACCCACAATAATGGGTTCCAATTTTGTAAGATGAAGAAAATCCAAAAACTTTACAAAATGTGCTAATCACATTTATCATTTGTTCGCATGAACATTGTAAGCATGTTTGTAGCGAACATATATTACAAGAGTGTTCGCTACGAACAAATTTTAAATTTATTAGGTATGTTCGCTGCAAACATACCTAATTAATATATTCGTTGTGAACATATTTTACGGTGACTGTGAAGTTTTTAAACGTTGTTTTCTTAATTTCATTGTTCATTTTTATGGCCTATTGATTTTGACTTATATGTTGGAGCAAACGTGCTTTATTGGTTAGGATGCCCTGTCATTCTCCTCTAGATTCTCATTGTTTCACTATTTCAAGTATGTCTATATGTTATTATTTGAATATCTTTAATGTTTTCAAAGCATAAGGCATTGCCCTATAGTGCAGCGGTTGCCGCTTCTCTTTGTAATAAGAAGATCATGTGTTCGATTCCCGAAATGGGAGGTTAAATAAGCTTAATATTACAAAAATGTTTTCAAAGCATATTTTAATGTTTATTTATGTTACTTAATTCTATTCATTTAATGTTTATAATTTTTTTGTATATGTTCATTATATATTAGAAAAATATTAATATAACATTAGAAAACAAATTTAGAAAAAATTAGTGTTAAATTAGATAAATATTAGAAAAATAATAGTTTAGAATATTAGAAAAACACTAGAATTTTTTTTTTTTAAATGTTAATATCTAGAATATCAAAACATTAGAAAAAACATTACATAAAAAATATTAGAAAAAACATTACATTCAAATATTAGTTTTTATTAGAAAAATATTACATTTAAATATTAGAAAAACATGTTAGAAAATATATTTAAAAAATATCAGTTTGGAAAATATTAGACAACTATGAGAAAATATTAGGAAAAACATTAGAAGCTATCTTATTTATGGTTTAACTATGATATATGCTTCTAAGTGATCACTCCTTTTATACCAATAAATTATCATCACCTATATAAAGATTCTTAAATATTGATGTGAAACTTTTACATATACATAGGTTGCAATTCTTTCAATATTCTTGATGTGTCAAGTATAACTTTGATATCTTTTGATATCAAGTATTTTTGATCTTCGAGGACTTTTATTCTCCATACTCTAATTGTTTTGGTTAGAACTTAGCTAATAAGGTGAAATTATTTAAACAAATTGTGATCATTATAAAATAATCAAATAAAAATAAAACATAAAAATCTTACATATATAACCATTGAGACCTTTGCTCTAATATATAAATTTATATTACAATTATATAAATCAAATGAGAATGAAAGCCATCAAGGACATGTACCAGAGAAAGTTACACGAACCTCAATGTCAGAGCAAGCATAAATTCATTCTCTCATCACTCTTTGGCAGCCAAAAACTTCCATAGTGCAGAAACTTCTTAGCTTGCCAAGATTTATGTTAATTTGCTATTAATTTAAAATGGTATGCCGAGTGTGACAGCTAATTCATTGTATTATATAGATTTTATTTTGCATCAATGTATTTTATTTCTCACAATAATTTATAATAATGTATATTTGTATGTGTAGGAAACTCTGGTAGAATATGAAGCTAGTGAGGAAGAAGGAGAATTTTCCCAAAAAGATAGCCTTCAAATTCACGAAGTATTACCTCTAAGACAAATAGCTCCCGACAAAATTGAAAATGAAGAATTTGTTCCCAAAATTACGTATGAAGATTTTTCTACAAATGCAAACCAAGTCTCATTTTTCTTTGTTCTCTTTTATATTGTCGTTTTATAGAGGTATTTTTTGAGATAGTAAGAATTTGAGCAATGTGTTTTAGAGATAGGGTGGGTTCCATTGTATGGAAGACTTATTAGGTTCAATTCTTGAGTTGTTGACTCGATTCTTGGGAAGAGCTTAAAAATGTAGTGTAATGTGCAATGGGATGCCTTGTGGGAATTGCCTAGGTTCTATTATTATGAAACTTGTGTGAAAAAATCTGAAATAGAAAATGTTTTAACTGTTAAGTTTCTAGGGATTTTATCAAATGAAGGGGGAATTGAGCATGCAAGAGAATAATAAGCTCTAGCTAAAATTTCTAGAGTATTAACCTAATTATGATATGGGGGCCTTTTCAAATTTAATTTAGCTGAGAGAAGTTTAGAGTCTTAAATATTTTATGCCCCATTACATCAATTTTCACAAATTTCACATAAATAAAATAGTTGAAGCCTTAGCATTGGAAAATTATTGTTACCATTGTGTGGAAGGGATTTTAGGAACATCTCACTGGTAAACTAATCCGATCATACATCAATTTAGATTTTAAGCCTTATCACTGGACTATTAGATAATGATCATTACAAAACTTTATTGTGAACATATTTAAATTTTAGATTTTAGATTTTATTGTGATTATTATAAAATAATCAAATAATGTATTTCATGTGTTTAATTTCACCATGGTAATTAATATTATTATTAATGTAATTAATATTAAAATGTAAAAGGTGAAATTAATTAACATGTTAAAGATGAAATTAAACACATGAAAATACTCTTGAGAATGTAGGGAGATCAAATGTAACATTCATTAATACACAAACCCTAACCAAGTGCATTCTATTCCAAATGTGCGAGATTAGAGTAGTTCTAGTTGGAATGCACATAATAAAAGGACATATGCATATAGATAAGGGTTATGCATAGCAAGATTAGATGTATGCATGAGAAAATAGCCATATGTGTAGTTCTATCTAGTTTGAGGTGCAAAATACATAAATCTAACTACGGATACCAATGTGTAACCTATATCTACACCAAGGAGTACCAAATAAACTAAATTAAGGTGAATTACACTTAATTACATCTATAAACATTATATAAACATAATTTGGTAATTAGAATTATAATATGGGTATATAATTAGAAAAGAGGGAGGACAAGAGAGAAAGAGAAGAAATAACAATCCATTTCACACAAAGTCTCTCAATAAAGTTCATCATCTATGCATTGGTCCCTAATATTTGTTGGTTGTGTCACTAGACCATGTGGAACCCACATGCTCACCCTACCATGCTTACAGAGATAGTTTCACAAACTAAATAAGGAATAAATCACACAAGGGGATATACTGGAGATAAAACTCAATATGATGATGACAACAACATGTTTCAAACACTTTGTTTGACCTCAAAAAGTATGGCTTCAATTTTCAAAAAACGTTTGCCCAACTTTTACATTAGGATGTTCACTAAAAAATGACACATATAACTCATGTTGTGTTGTGTCCAACCAATGTTTTGTATGATGTTCATATTGACCAGATGCAATCCTATGCCTGATAACATCTCTACTATTTGATGAAGGATGAGCATTATCAATCCAAAATGATATGACTAAATTTTTTGATAACTCTTCAACCCTATCAGAACAAGGTGCTCTACACATGATTGCCCAATTGCCCTCCATAGTACTATCATCCACAATTAATCTTTTGATAACATATTCTCTCATTGTTTTCCTACTAAAATCTATTTTAGCTAAAATTGAAGATATTTATCTATTTTGGGTCATATTGTTATTTACAATAGACATCAACATCACTTTTCTTGCCATGGACTTATTTTTAGTTCAGGAATGTTTTCCTATGTTTCTCAAACCTTGTTTAACATCTTCAATCACATCAGTTTGCATGTTAGAAAATCTTCTCTTCTTTGATGTTGTGTCTACACCTAAAAATTTCAATGCCTCTTACAACTTCTTTTGTGTAAGAAAAAGTGAAAGCAACTGAGCTTGTTCAAGTGTTTCAGTGTTATCAAATTTAGTCATAATTTCTTTTATCTTCTTATTCATTGACCTTTTCTTAGACAAACTTAAGGGCCAAATAGTAGCTACAACTCTTCTCGATTCATCCACATCCATTTTAAGTAAATGATCTAAATTTTTATGAGAAATACCATTCCTTATAAATTGGGCAATATTTAGGAGTTCATCCATCCCAGTTCCTATACGTGATTTTGACCCTTTGCTAGCTTCTATTACTAGAATTTCTACGAGGAGCAATCTTGAGCCTTCTCCAACATTCATTTTTTGAGATTTTGTAGTGAAAGATTCTAACTGTACTCTGACTTCTATTATTTGAACCTCTTTAGGGAGTGATCTTGAACCTTCTTCAACATTCATTGTTTCAGATTCTGTAGGGAGTGTTCCTGAGCTTTCTCCCATATGCACTTCTTCTACTTCTATTGAGCCTTCTTCAACATTTCCTTCACCTTGTTGATTATATGTAACAAATTTATAAATAAATCAAATTAGATAAAAAATAAGATTGAAACATAATTAAATTTAAGAGCATAAAAAAATTAATATATAAAATTATACACTTCGTTTAATTCGATGATAATGTGCAACAGTCTTTTGAAGATTTCTTTGTTCTACTTTGTCAAATCTCTTCCTTACATATTTTCTTTTCCTTCCTTTATTGTTTCCCATTATAAAATCACTAAAAAAAATTTACCGCTTGCCTCAAGATAAATTTTGTACAATGACTATATAAAAATGTCGCCTGGTACAACTTTGCAAGTACAGCTTCACATTATTTTAAAACTGACTTGTCTGCTGGTGATGTCAGCATTTTTTGAATTTTCATGGGAACATAAACAATATGACATGTTCACACAAACATGCTAAATTGAATTTCTGACTACCAAAAAACTTAGCTATGTATGTTCGCTACGAACACATGTTCATAGCAAACTCATAAAACATGTCCACCACGAACACAATGTTCACAACGAACATATCAAATTATAAAATTTTGACCCTCTTATCTGAAAAATAAAATTGGCTCTTTTGACACCCAAAATTGAAAATGTTTGATCTCCTAATATAAAATAAAAATGCCAAATTGTGTTGCTCGAAGCAAGCTTTCCAACGACTATAATTGTAATACATATTATATTCATTAAGACTTTCAAATATGAGTTTAACTCATTATAGGTTCAATACCGATTGAACATCAACTGACTTCGACACTTCAAGAAAATTAGCAAATTGGGTTAACTTTTTTTTGAAAAATATCTAAGAAATAGGCTATTGAGATAGCTTTCTATTCAATTTTTTTAAAGATTTATGATAAATTGAGTTAAAGTTATATGTGTCAAAATGAACGTATGTCTAAATTATGATTGGTGTCACTTGAAAACTTGATAAACTATACAATATTCAACCAAATTATATTGATGTTACAAATCCGACATCAAAAGAATTACCTAATTATCTTTTCAAGAAAAAAAGTTATGTGTGTCAAATGGACTATCACTCTTTAAAAATATTTAATTTTAACATGTACCACTTTTTGGAGGAGAGGAAAAAATTGACATAAATTTAAAAAAAAAAAAAAAAAAAACATGGTTACAAAGTAGAAATAGAATACTACAAATCACTCGTTTATGTCATCTTTAAATTATTCATAGTTTTAAAGATATATTCACTCGAACATGATGTTTGTTTCAAAAATATTGATTTCAATCTCAAAATTGGTCAAAAAGTGGAACCCATTATTGTGGGATTACCCATATGTTGTCATGTAATGCATTGACAGGGGTCATAGGTTATCCTATAAACCCTTTTGATGCATTTGAACCAACCAAATACGTCCCTAGGGGTCTTAGGGCCCCTAGCGACATATGTTGACATGGGATATGTTGAAAGGGGTCATAGGTTATCCTATGGCCCCTTTCAATGCATTCAAACCAACCAAATAGGCCCTTAGGGGTCTTAGGACCTCTAGGGACATATGTTGTCATGAAATGTATTGAAACGGGTAATCGGAAAACCTATGACCCCTTTCGATTCATTCAAACCAACCAAATGGTTCCTTAGGGGTCCTAGGGCCCTTAGGGACATATGTTGTCATGAAATGTGTCAAAGGGGTCATAGGTTATGCTATGACCCCTTTCGATGCATTCAAATCAACCAAATAGTTCCCTAGGGGTCCTAAGGCCCATATGGATATATGTTGTCATGAAATGCATCAAAAGGGGTCTAGGATAACCTATGACCCTGTTCAACAAATTTGAACCAACCAAATGGGTCCCTAAGGTCCCTAGGGCCTATAGGGACATATGTTTTCATCAAATACATCAAAAGGGGTCATTGGATATCCCTATGGGCATATGTTGTCATGAAATGCATCGTATGACCCCTTTCAATACATTCAAACTAACCAAATAGGTCTCTAGGGGTTCTAGGACCCCTAGGGAAACATGTTGTCATGAATTGCATCAAAAGGGGTTATAGGTTATCCTATGACCCCTTTCAACACATTCGAACCAACCAAATAGGTCCCTAGGGGTTCTAGGGCCCCTAGAGACATATGTTGTCATGAAATGGATTGAAAGGGGCCATGCATTATTCTATGACCCCTTTTAACACATTCAAACCAACCAAATAGGTCTCTAAGGGTCCTAGGGCCCTTAGGGAAATATGTTATCATGAAATGCATCAACCTATGACCCCTTTCGATGTATTCAAACTAAACAAATAGGTCCCTAGAGGTCCTAGGGGCCCTAAGAACATATGTTTTCATCAAAAGCATCAAAAGGGGTCATAGGATAACCTATGACCCCTTTTGATACATTCAAACCAACCAAATAGGCCCTTGGGGGTCCTAGGGCCCCTTAGAACATATGTTGTCATAAAATAGATCTAAAGGGATCATAGGTTATCATATCACCCCTTTTGAAGCATTTAAACCAACCAAATAGGCCCTAGGGGTCCTAGAACCCCTAGGGACATATGTTGTCATGATATGTGTCAAAAGGGGTCATAGGATTGAAACCTATGACCCCTTTCAATGTATTCAAACCAACCAAAAGGCCCCTAGGGGTCCTAGGGCCTCTAAGAAAATATATTGTCATAAAATTCATTGAAAGGGGTCATAAGTTATCCTCTGACCCCTTTTGATGCATTTCAACCAACCAAATAGGTCCCTAAAGGTCTTAGGGCCCCCAGGGACATATGTTGTCATGAAATGCCTTGAAAGGGGTCAGAGGTTATCCTATGACACCTTTTTACGCATTCAAACCAACCAAATAGAACCCTAAGGACATATATTGTCATCAAATGCATCAAAAGGGGTCATAGGTTATCTTATGACCCCTTTTAATGCACTTGAACCAACCATATAACTTCCTAAGGGTCCTAGGGCCCATAGGGAGATATGTTGTCATGAAATGCATTGAAAGGGGTCATAGGTTATCCTGTGACTACTTTCCACAGATACAAACCAACAAAAAAGGTACCTAGGGGTCCTAGGGCTCCTAAGGACATATGTTGTAATGAAATGCATCGAAAGGGGTCATAGGTTATCCTATGACCCCTTTCAACACATTTGAACCAACTAAATAGGTTCCTAGAGGTCCAAGGGACCCTAGGGAAATATGTTCTAATCAAATGTGTTGAAAGGGGTTATAGGATAACCTATGACCCCTTTCAACGCATTTGAACCAACCAAATAGGTCCCTAGGTACATATGTTGTCATGAAATGCATCGAAAGAGCTATGACCACTTTCTACACATTCAAACCAACCAAATAGGTCACTAAGAGTCCTTAGGTGCCTAGGGACATGTGTTATCATCAAATGCATTGGAACTGGTCATAAGATAACCTATGACCATTTTTTATGCATTCAAACCAACCAAATGGGCCCCCAGGGGTCCTAGGGCCCTTAGCAACATATGTTGTCATGAAATGTGTTAAAAGGGGTCATAGATTAATCTATGACCCCATTCAACGCATTTGAACCAACCAAATAGGTCCCTATGGGTCCTAGGGCCCTTAGGGACATATGTTGTCATTAAATGCATTGAAAGGAGTCATAGGTTATCCTATGATTGATCCTTGTCAATGCATTCAAACCAACCAAATAGGTCCCTAGGGGTCCTATGGCCCTTAGGGACATATGTTTCTATGAAATGCATCGAAAGGGGTCATAGGATAACCTATGACCCCTTTCAATGTATTGAAACCAACCAAATAGGCCTCTAGGGACCTTAGGGCCCCTAGGGATATATGTTGTCATCAAATGTGTCAAAAGGGGTTGTAGGTTATACTATGACCCCTTTTGATGCATTTGAACCAACCAAATAGGTCCCTAGGGTTCCTAGGGCCCTGAGGGATATATGTTGTCTTCAAATGCATCGAAAGGCATCATAGGTTATCCTATCACACCTTCCTATGCATTTGAACCAACTAAATAGGTCCCTAAGGGTCCTGGGACCCCTAGGAACATATAATGTCATGAAATGCATCGAAAGGTGTCATAGGTTATCTTATGACACCTTTTGATGCATTCAAACCAACCAAATAGGTCCCTAGGGTCCTAAGGCCACTTGGGACATATGTTTTCATGAAATGTGTTGAAAGGGATCATAAGTTATCCCATGACCCATTTTGATGCATTTGAACAAACCAAATAGGCCCCTAGCAGTCCTAGGGCCCCTAGGGACATATGTTGTCATGAAATGTGTCAAAATGGGTCATAAGTCAACCTATGACCTCTTTTGATGCATTTAAACCAACTAAATAGGTCCCTAAGGAAATATGTTGTCATCAAATGCATCAAAAGGTGTCATATGTTATCCTATGACCCCTTTCAATGCACTTGAACCAACCAAATAGGTCTGTATGGGTCCTTGGGCCTCTATGAACATATGTTGTGATGAAATGCATTGAAAAAGGTCATATGTTATACTATGACCACTTTCGATGAATTTAAACCAACCAAATAGGTCATTAGGGGTCTTAGGGCCCCTAGGGATATATATTGTCATGAAATGTGTCGAAAGGGGTGATAGGTTATCCTATAACCCATTTCACCTATGACCCATTTCGATGCATTCGAACCAACCAAATAGGTCCCTAGGGGTCCTAGGGCCCCTACCAACATATGTTGTCATCAAATGCATCGAAAGGGGTGATAGAATAACCTATGACCCCTTTCAATGCATTTGAACCAACCAAATGGTTGCCTAGGGGTCTTAGGGCCCCTAGGGACATATGTTGTCAGAAATGTGTTGAAAGACCTGTGACCCCTTTTGAAACATTTGAACCAATCAAACAGGTGCCAAAGGATCCTAAGGCCCTAGCAACATACGTTGTCATGAAATACATCAAAAGGACCTATGACCCCTTTTGATGAAGTTTAACCAACCAAAAAGGTCCCTAGGGCTCCAATGGCCCCTAGGGACATATGGTGTCATGAAATGTATTGAAAGGGGTCATAGGTTATCCTATGACCTCTTTCGATGCATTCAAACCAACCAAATAGGCTGCTAGATGTCCTAGGGCCCTTAGGGACATATGTTCTCATCAAATCCATTGATAGGATTCATAGGTTGTGCTATGACCCCTTTTGATGCATTCTAACCAAACAAATAGGCCCCTACGGGTCCTAGGCACCCCTAGGGGCATTTGTTGTCATGAAATACATCAAAAAGGGTCATAAGTTATGCTATGAGCCCTTTCAATGCATTCAAACCAACCAAATAGGCCCCTAGGGATTCTAGGTCCCCTAGGGACATATGTTATCATGAAATGCATCAAAATGGGTCATAGGTTACCCTATGACACCTTTCGACACATTTAAACAAATCAAATAGGCCCATAGAAAAATATGTTGTCATGAAATGTGTTGAAAGGGGTCATAGGTTATCCTATGATGCCTCTTGATTCATTTGAACCATCCAAATAGGCCGTTTAAGGTCCTCGGGCTCCTAGGGACATATGTTGTGATCATAAGCATCAAAAGGGTTCATAGGTTATCCTATGAGACCTTTCGATGCATTCAAACCAACCAAATAGGCCCTAGGGGTCCTAGAGCCCCTAGGAACATATGTTGTCATGAAATGCATCAAAATGGTTCATAGGTTAGCCTATGATACCTTTTGACACATTCAAACCAAAGAAATAGGCCCCTAGGGATCCTAGGGCCCCTAGGGACATATGTTGTCTTGAAATGTGTCAAAAGTAGTCATAGGTTATCTTATGACCCCTTTTGATAGATTCAAACCAACCAAATAAGTCCCTAGTGGTCTTAGGGCCCCTAGGCACATATGTTCTCATGAAATGCTTCGAAAGGGGTCATAGGTTATCCTGTAACCCCTTTTGACGCATTCATACCTATCAAATACATCTCTATGGACATATGTTGTCATCAAATGCATTGAAAGGGGTCATAGGTTATCCTATGACCCCTTTCGATGCACTCAAACCAACCCTTAGAGACATATGTTGTCAAAAATGTGTTGAAAGACTTATGACCCCTTTTGACACATTTGAATCAATCAAATGGGTCCCTGAGGGTCCTAAGGCCTCTAGAGACATATGTTGTCATGAAATACATCAAAAGGGGTCATAGGTCATCCTATAACCCTTTTTGACAAAGTTTAACCAACCAAATAGGTCCCTAGGGGTCCAATGGCCCCTAGGGACATATGGTGTCATGAAATGCATCAAAAGGGGTCATAGATTATCCTATCACACCTTTCGATGCATTCAAACCAACTAAATAGGCCACTAGATGTCCTAGGGCCCTTAGGGATATATTTTGTCATCAAATGCATCAATAGGGTTCATACGTTGTGCTATGGCCCCTTTTGACGCATTCTAACCAAACAAATAGGCCCCTAGGGACATATGTTGTCATGAAATGCATTAAAAGACATCATAGGTTATGCTATGACCCCTTTCAACACATTTGAACCCACCAAATAGGCCCATAGGGATTTTAGGTCCCCTAGGGACATATGTTATCATGAAATGCATCAAAATGAGTGATAGGTTACCCTATGACACCTTTTGATGCATTCAAACAAACCAAATAGGCTTGTAGGTGTCCTAGGGCCCCTAGCAAAATATGTTGTCATGAAATATGTTGATAGGGGTCATATGTTATCCTATGATGCCTTTTGATTTAGTTGAACCAACCAAATAGGCCCCTTAAGATCCTAGAGCCCCTAGGGACATATATTGTCATCATATATGTCAAAAGTGTTCATAGGTTAACCTATGACACCTTTTGATGAATTCAAACCAACCAAATAGGCCCCCTAGGAACATATGTTGTCATTAAATACATCAAAAGGGTTCATAGGTTAGCCTATGACACCTTTTGATGCATTCAAACCAACCAAATAGGCTCCTGGGGGTCTTAGGACCCCTAGGGGTCATATATTGTCATGAAATGCATCAAAAGTAGTCATAGGTTATCCTATGACCGCTTTTGATAGATTTGAACCAACCAAATAGGTCTCAAATGGTCTTAAGACCCCTAGACGCATATGTTGTCAGGAAATGCTTCGAAAGGACCTATGACCCCTTTTGATGCATTCAAACCTATCAAATATATCCCTATGGACATATATTGTCATCAAATGCATTAAAAGGTGTCATAGGTTATCTTATGACCCCTTTCAACACACTCGAACAACCCAAATAGGACCCTAGGCGTCCTAGGGACCCTAGGGACATATTTTTTTATGAAATACATTGGAAGGGGTCATAGGTTATTCTATGACCACTTTTGATGCATTTGAACCAACCAAATAGGTCCCTAGGGGTCCTAGGGTCCCTAAGGACATATGTTGTCATGAAATATGTTGAAAGGGGTCCTAAAGACATATGTTTCAATGCATTCGAACAAACCAAATGGGTCCCTAAGTTTCCTAGGGCCACTTGGGACATATGTTGCCATGAAATGCATTGAAAGACCTATAACACCATTCGACACATTCTAAACAACCAAATAGGTCCGTAGGTGTCCCCGAACCCCTAGGGACATATTTTGTCTTCAGTTGTGTCGAAAGGGGTCATAAGATAACCTATGACCCCTTTCGATGCATTAAAACCAACCAAATGGGTCTTATGCCCCTTAGCATCATATGTTGTCATGAAATGTGTTGAAAGGGGTCATATGTTATCCAATGACCCCTTTCATTGCATATGAACCAAACAAATAGGCCCCAAGGTATTCTAGGGCTCTTGGGGACATATATTGTCATGAAATGCATCAAAAGGGGTTATAGGTTATGCTATGACTCCTTTCGATGCATTCAAACTAACCAAATAGTCCCATAGGGGTCCTAGAGCCCCTAGTGACCTATGTTGTGATGAAATACATCAAAAGGGTCATAGGTTATGCTATGAACCCTTTTGATGCCTTCGAATTAACCAAATAGGCCCCTAGGGGTCCTAGGGCCCCTAAGGACATATGTTATCAAGAAGTGCATCAAAAGGGGTCATAGGTTATCCATTGACCCCTTTTGATGCATTCAAACAAACCAAATAGGACCCTAGGTGTCTTAGGGCGCCTAGGGACATATATTGTCATGAAATGTATCAAAAATGGTCATAGGTTATCCTATAACCGCTTTCGATGCATTCGAACCAACCAAATAGGCCCCTTGGTGTCCTAGGGCCCCTATGTATATATGTTGTCATGAAATGTGTGAAAAGGGGTCATAGGTTATCCTATGATCCCTTTCGATGCATTTGAACCAACCAAATAGGTTCCTAGGGGTCGTAGGTCCCCTAGCGACATGTATTGTCATGAGATGCATCAAAAGGGGTCATAGATTATCCTATCACCCCTTACAAGGAATTTGAATGAACCAAAAAGGTACCTAGGGGTCCTAAGTACCCTAAGGAAATATGTTGTCATGAAATGTGTCAAAATGGGTCATAGGTTACTATATGACCCCATTCAATGCATTCAAACAAACAAAATGAGTCCCTAGGGGTCTTAAGGCCTCTAGCGACATATGTTGTCATGAAATGTGTCGAAAGGGTTCATAGGTTATCCTATGATCCCTTTCAATGTATTTGAACCAACAAAATATGTCTATAGAGGTCCTAGGGCCCTATGCACATATGTTGTGATGAAATGCATCAAAAGGGGTCATTGGATAACCTATGACCCCTTTTGATGCACTTAAACCAACCAAATGGGTCCCTAGGGGCCCTATGGACAAATATTGTCATGAAATACGTCAAAAGGACCTAAGATACCTTTTGATGGACTCAAACCAACCAAATGGATCCCTAGGGGTCTTAGGGCCCCTAACAACATATGTTGTCAATAAATGGGTTGAAAGCCTACGACCCCTTTCGATACATTTGAACCAACCAATTGGGTCTGTAGGAGTCCTAGGGCCTCTAGGGACATATGTTGTCATCAAATGCATCAAAAGGAGTCTTAGAGTCCCTAGGAACATATCTTGTCATGAAATGCATTGAAATAGGTCATCGGTTATCCTATTAGCATTTTCAAAGCATTCAAACCAACCAAATAGGTCCCTAGGAGTCCTAGGGCCCCTAGGTAAATATGTTATTCTAAAATGCATCGAAACAGGTCATAGGTTATTCTATGACCCCTTTTGACATATTTGAACCAACCAAATAGTTCCCTAGGGGTTCTAAAGCCCTTAGGGACATATTTTGTCATGAAATACAATGGAAGGGGTCATAGTTATCCTATGACCTCTTTTGATGCATTCGAACCAACCAAATAGGTCCCTAGAGACATATGTTGTCATCAAATGCATCAAAATTCACATGACCCCATTGGATGTATTCGAACCAATTGAATGGATCCCTAGGGTTCTTAGGGCCCTTAGGACTTGTTTTTATGAAATGCAAGAAAAAAGGTCATAGGTTATCTTATGACTTCTTTCGACGCATTTTAACCAACAAAATAGGTCCGTAGGGGTCCTAGGGCCCACAAGGATAGATTTTGTCATGAAGTGCATCGAAAGGTTTCATAGGTTATCCTATGACTCATTTTCACACATTTGAACCAACTAAATAGATCCCTAGGGGTCCTAGTGCCCCTAGGGACATATTTTGTCATGAATTCTATCGAAAGGGGTTATAGGTTATCCTACGATCCCTTTAAACACATTTAGACCAACCAAATAGTTTTCTAGGGGTCCTAAGGCCGATAGGGACATATGTTGTCTTGAAATGCATTGAAAGGAGTCATAGGTTATTTTATGACCCCTTTCTACACATTTGATCCAACGAAATAGGTCCCTAGGGGTCCTATGTTGCTTAGGGAAATTTTATGACACCTTTCGACTCATTCAAACTAATCAAATAGGTCCCTAGGAGTCCTAGGGACATATGTTGTCACAAAATGCATTGAAAGGGGTTATAGGATATCCTTTCACACATTTCAATGAATTTGAACCAACCAAATAGATCTTGATGGGTCTTCGTGCCCCTAGCATCATATGTTTTCATGTGATGCATTGAAAGGGATCATAGCTTATCCTATGACCCCTTTCAAAACATTCAGACTAGCCGAATAGGTCCCTAGGGGTCCTAGGGCTCCTAGGGACATATGTTATCATGAAATTTGTCGAAATAGGTCATAGGATAACCTATGACCCCTTACTATGCATTCAAACTAACCAAATGGGTCCCTAGGGGTCCGATGGCCCCTAGGGACATATTTTCTCATGAAATGTATTCAAATGAAACAAATAGGTCCTTAAAGGTCCTAGGGCCCCTAGGGACATATGTTGTCATCAAATGCGTTGAAAGGGGTCATAGGTTATCTCATGACCCATTTTGATGGATTTAAACCAACCAAATAGGCCCTTGGGGTTCCTAGGGCCCCGTGGGACATATGTTGTCATCAAATGTGTCAAAAGGGGTCATAGGTTATCCTGTGACCCCTTTTGATGCATTCAAACCAACCAAATAGCCCCTAGGAGTCCTAAGGCCCCTAGGGACATATTTTGTCATGAAATGGTTTAAAAGGAGTCATAGGATTGAAAGAGGTCATAAGTTATCCTTTGACACCTTTTGATGCATTCAAATCAACCAAATAGGCCTCTAAGGGTCTTAGAGCCCCTAGGGACATATGTTGTCATGAAATGCATCGAAAGGAGTCATAGGTTATCCTATGACCCATTTTGATGCATTCAAACCAACCAAATAGGTCCCTTTCGATACATTCAAACCAACCAAAAATGTCCCTAGCAGCCCTTGTCATGAAATGAGTTGAAAGGGGTCATAGGTTATCTTATGACCCCTTTTGATGCATTGAAACCAACCAAATAATTCCCTAAGGACATATGTTGTCATCAAATACATCAAAAGGGGTGATAAGTTATCATATGACCCCTTTCAATGCACTATGACCACTTTCGATGCATTCAAACCAACCAAATAGGTCATTAGGGGTCTTAGGTCCCCTAAGGACATATATTGTCATGAAATGTGTCGAAAGGGGTCATAGGTTATCCTATGACCCCTTTTGATGCATTTGAACAAACGAAATAGGTCCCTAGGGGTCTTAGGGCCCCTAAAGGCAGATGTTGTCATAAAATGCATCAAATGGGGTTATAGGATAACCTATGACCTCTTTCAATGCATTCAAACCAACCAAATTGGTCCCTAGGGTTCCTAGGGCCCCTAGCAAGATATGTTATCATGAAATGCATTGAAAGACCTATGACCCCTTTTGACATAGTCAAATCAACCAAATAGGTCCCTATCATTCCTTGGGCCCCTAGGGACATATGTTGTCATCAAACACATCAAAATGGGTCATAAGATAACCTATGACCCCTTTTGATGCATTCGAACCAACCAAATGGGTCCCCAAGGGTCTTAGGGCCCCTCGCAACATATGTTCTCATGAAATGTGTCAAAATGGGTCATAGGTTATCCTATAAATCCTTTCGATGAATTTTAACCAACCAAATAGGTCCTTAGGGGTCCTAGGGCCCTAGGGATATATGTTGTCATGAAATACATCAAAAGTGGTCATAGGTTATCTTATAACCGCTTTTGATGCATTTGAACCAACCAAATAGGCTATTATGTGTCCTAGGGCCCCTACGAACATATGTTTCTATGAAATGCATTGAAATGGGTGATAGGTTATCATGTGATCACTTTCAACACATACAAACCAACCAAATAGGTTTTAAGGTGTCCTAGGGCCCTTAGGGACATATGTTGTCATAAAATACATCGAAACGGTTCATACGATAACCTATGACCTCTTTCAACACATTCAAAACAACCAAATTGGTCCCTACGGGTCTTAGGGCCCCTAGGGACATATGTTGTCATGAAATGTAGTGAAAGGGGTCATAGGTTATTCTATGACCATTTTCAACAAATTCAAACAAAAAAAAAATGTCCCTAGGGGTCTTAGGGCCCTAGGAACACATGTTGTCATCAAATGTGTCAAAATGGGTCATAAGTTATCTTATGTCCCCTTTCGATGCATTCAAACCAACCAAATAGGCCCCTAGGGACATATGTTGATGTTAAATGCATTGAAAGGGGTCATAGGTTATCCTATGACCCCTTTCAAGACCCAACCAAATAAGTCCCTAGGGGTCTTAGGGACCCTATGTGAAGAACCTCCTTATAGCAATATCGTGAGAATGCTCGAAATAACAGAATACAAAGTGATAGCAGAACTCAGAATGAATCTACTGATCGCAGGCCACTTCGAGGGGGTAACCTCCTTTGAGCAAGCTCAATACAATAAATTCGTCCGTGCCCATCAAGGGCCTCAACCTATTCTTATATACTGAGTACGATCTAGAAAAGTAATACTACCTATGCATGTGGGATAATAAAATATACTCACGGGACGACTTACAAAGCATATGCGTCCAACAACACTACTCTAACAAAATAAACAGAAGGAACACACAGGTTCCTAACATCCCCTCTCCCTTAGAAAAAAGCTTTGTCCTCAAAGCTTAAGGTGTGGAAATTGTTGTTGAATCTGAAGAAGGGGTTCCCAGGTAGCATCCTCTGGTGGCATGCCATGCCACTGAATCAAGACCTCAGAGATGGAGCGAGAGCGAAGCTGGCGAGTGCGCTGGTCAATGATTGCCACCGGCTCCAGGATAATGGATCCTTCCGTATCCATTTCAGGGAGAGTAGTTTGTGCTCTGACAGTGGTACCCAGAACTTTCTTTAGACAAGAAACATGAAAGACTGGATGAATGCGGGAAGAAGGAGGAAGTTCCAGTTTATAAGCAACTGAACCAATCTTCTGCAGAACCTTATAAGGCCCATAAAATTTTGGGGCCAGCTTATGACACCCTTTCAGCTTTAGGGAGGATTGTTTGTATGGCTGTAGACGAAGAAAAACCATATCCCCAACTTGAAATGAGCGCTCAGAACGGTGTTGATCTGCTTGCTGTTTCATCCGATTACGGGCCATGTGAAGATTATCCTGTAAGGTACGAAGAATCTGATCCCTGCTGCGGAGAACTATGTCAACTGCCTGGACTAGTGAGCTGTTGGGAGTTTAGGGAAGGAGCACTGGAGGTGCCTGACCATAGACTGCTTCATATGGAGTCATTTTAGAGGCAGTGTGGTAAGAGGTATTGTACCACCATTCAGCTAAACGGAGCCACTTGGCCCACTGATGTTGCTGTTCGGAAGTGAAGCAACGAAGATAAGTTTCCAAGCATTTATTGACAATTTCAGTTTGACCATCAGTTTGTGGGTGATAGCTCGAACTCATCTTCAGTTTGGTGCTAGTTTTCTGAAACAGTTCAGTCCAAAAATGACTGGTAAAAGTTGCATCACGATCAGAGACAATGGAAGAAGGGAGTCCATGAAGACGAAATATCTGGTCCATGAAGATTTGTGCAACAGAGGAGGCAGTATAGGGGTGGCTGAGGGCACAAAAATGACTATATTTCGAGAGACGATCAACCACAATCAAGATCACTGTCTTGCCACCGGATTTAGGAAGCCCTTCAATGAAATCCATAGAAATATCAGTCCAAATCCGTGTAGGGATGGGCAATGGTTCGAGCAAGCCAGGAAGGAGGGTCGTTTCACCCTTGTGGCGTTGGCAAGTATCACATTCAGCCACCATCTGTTGAATCGTCTGTTTCATCCCTTTCCAAAAGAAGTTTCTCCTTGCTCGCTCATAAGTTTTGAGGAAGCCTGAGTGCCCTGCTGAAGGAGAAGCATGGAGTTCATAAAAAATAGCCTGATGTAGAGCTGGGTTCTGAGGAAGCACTAGCCGACCCTTGTATCGAAGAGAAGCACCATCCCAAGAGTAATGTGGTATAGCAGAAGGATTATTGGCTAGCTGGTGAATGATTTGAGATAAAGAAGAGTCACTGTCATAGCCCTGCTGAACAGACGCTAACCAATTGGGAATGGGCATAGAAATAGCGGAAAGGGAAGCTTGATTATCAAATGTGCGAGAAAGAGCATCTGCCACAATATTCTCCTTACCCTTCTTGTAGGTGATCTCATAATCATACCCCATGAGTTTGCTGACCCATTTCTGTTGTGTAGGAGAGGATACCCATTGTTCCAGGAAGTATTTCAGACTTTGGTGATCGGTTCTGATGCAAAAATGACTCCCTAAGAGGTATGGCCGCCACTTCTGTACAGCATGCAAAATAGCCATCATTTCTTTTTCATAAGTAGAGAGGGCTAGATTCTTACCAGAGAGGGCTTTGCTAGTGAACGCAATAGGATGGTCATCTTGCAGGAGAACAGCACCCAATCCATTGCCGCAAGCATCACTCTCAATAGTGAAGGGTTTGGAAAAATCTGGCATCGCGAGAACAGGTGTACTGCACATAGCCTGTTTCAGTTGTTCAAATGCAGTCTCAGCAACAGGAGTCCAGGAGAAGGCATCCTTTTTTAACAGAGCTGTCAATGGTGCTGCAATTTTCTCGTAATCTTTGACAAACTTGCGGTAGTAGCCAGTCAACCCCAAAAAACCTCGAAGGCTCTTGAGAGTTTTAGGATGCGGCCAAGTTTTCATGGCATCTATTTTTGTAGGATCCACCCGCACTCCATGGTGTGCAATAATATGCCCGAGATACTCCACTTCCTGCTGGCCAAACACACATTTAGATAGTTTTGCACAAAGTTGATGATCAGAGAGAAGTTGCAAGACAAGCTCCAGATGATGGAGATGCTCAGCCCAATTTTTGCTATATATGAGGATATCATCAAAGAAGACCAGAATGAATTTCCGGAGGTATGGTCGAAATATGTTATTCATCACTGCCTGAAATGTTGAAGGAGCATTCGTGAGGCCAAAGGGCATGACTAAAAATTCATAGTGACCATCATGTGTGCGGAAGGCAGTTTTAGGTATATCCTCCTCATTAACCCGAATTTGATGATACCCAGAACGAAGATCTAACTTGGAGAAAAAATGAGCCCCATGAAGTTCATCAAGAAGTTCATCAACAATTGGAATGGGAAACTTGTCCTTTATAGTGAGATGATTAAGTGCTCGAAAATCAATGCAGAGTCGCCATGACCCATCTTTTTTGCGAACAAGCAGAACCGGAGAAGAAAAGGAACTGGTACTAGGGCGAATAATACCTTGCTTCAGTAAGTCACGGACAAGTATCTCGATTTCGGTCTTCTGATGAAATGGGTAGCGATAGGGCCTGATGTTGGGCGGAACACTGCCAGGAAGGAGCTGAATACGGTGGTCCTCTGGACGAGAAGGAGGTAATCCCACAGGTTCAGCAAATACACCAGAATACTTGTCCAAAATGTGTTGGAGATCGGCAGGAGTGCTAGAGACTGCTGATGGCTGCATCTGAATGGAATGGAGCTGAGCGATGACACCATGTGAATTCTTCTTAAGAAGTTTTTTCATACGGTGTGAACTGATGATGCTGAGAGACCCTGGTTGTAAGCCTTTCAAAGTGTGTTGGTGCCCCTCGGCTGAAAACTGCATCCAAAGTTCAGCAAAATCCCAGAGAATGGGGCCAAGAGTGCGTAACCATTGGGCACCCAAAACCACATCACAACCACCTAAGGGTAAGGCAAACATGTCAGAGCGCATGTTATAATCTCCAATAGAGAGACGCACATTACGACATTTCCCTTTACAAGGTAAAGTGCCCCCATTGGCAATCATGACTTCAAAGCTAGAGCAGGGATGGATAAAGCAATCAGCCTGTTTGGCTATTCGTGGATCAATGAAGTTATGAGTGCTACCAGAATCAATGAGTATAGTAAGAGGGATCTTCTTGAAGAAACCCTGGAACCGCATGGTTTGTGGAGTAGTGACTCCTGCCAAAGCATGGACAGATATCTCTGGTGGAGCTTCTGGTGAAGGAGGTTCAGGCTGGTGAGGCTCAACCTCATCATCCACTGTTTCCTGAGCATCTACATATTCTTCCAGTTCCGGTGGAGAATCCACATCCAAGAGATAGAGCTTTTGCTGAACACATCTATGGCCCCGAGACCATTTCTCATCACAATTATAACAAAGCCCTTTGTCTCGCCTGACTCGCATCTCTGTTTCAGAAAAGTGCTTGATCGGAGTAGTTCTGGGAGCTGGTATGACTGGAGGGTTGTGAGAACCTGTATTTCTGAATGGAACAAAATTAGATCTGGAGCGTTGTAGAGCACTAATCTTGTCTTCCGCTAACTTAGCCAACCCAAGGGCTTCCATCATTGTAGTAGGTCGAAACATTTTGACTTCTGAGCGAAGTGCATCCTTCAGACCACTGACAAAACAACTACGAAAGAATTCATCAGACAAGCCCTCTGTGTAATTAGCTAATTTTTCAAACTCTGTCTGGTATTCTCTTACAGTGCCTGTTTGACGCAGTTTAGTGAGTGCTCCTGTGAAATCATCAAAGGAACTAGGGCCAAAGCGCTCCAAAATGAGGGTGCACAATTCTCTCCACGTTGGGCCTACATTAGCCTTGATGTACCAACGGAACCATTGAAGAGCTTCATGTTCCAAATGAAAAGATGCAAGGGGGACTTTGTGGTTATCCAAAGTATTATGCAAGCTGAAATACTGCTCTACCCTATAGATCCATCCAGTCGGATCAGAACCATCGAAGCGTGGAAAATCAAGCTTTGGTCCACGGAAATTGCCAGAAGAGGACCCAGTATCTCCTGAATGGTTTCGACTCATGGCTGACTGCTGAAAGTTAAGACCCAGAATTTTGTCATCCAGATCTTGAAGTTTGGTTTTGAGGGATGCAATTTCCTCTTCCATGATTTTTGCTCCTGTATGCGTAACAACCATAAAGCAAGGTTTTTTTTTTTTTTTGGAATGGGTAGAAGATGAGAAACAAAAACTTTTTTAGTTACGGCAAACTTGTATTTGGGTAAAACTCATATAGGAAATGGGTGTTCGACGGGTGGTGGGAGACTATTTGGGGACAAGGGAAAAAGAAAAATGAGGGTTTCAAGGGTAGGGAGGCGAAATGAGGTGAACAGTCCAAGAGGGATAAGGGAGCAAAATGAGGAATTGAATCTTGTGGCTCAGTTTGGTGGCGATTGGATGAGAGGTGAAAAAGATAGGGCAAACCCTAAAATTAGATAAATGAGGGATTTAGGGCTTTGATATGTAAAATTTGGGGTTGGGTCGCCAAGGAAGGAAGTATGCGAAATGATATTGCAGACATTCTGCGGAAGTATGAGCAGAAACAGAAAGCAAACAAGGAAGCTACGACCACTGAAAAGAGTTATTGCAATAACAAGAGATATTAGAAGTGAGAGGAACCTGAAGGCCACGACAGAAAAAAAATTTGATGTAATTTCCACCCAGCGAGCCCAAGAGAGTGCTCTGATACCAGATGTGAAGAACCTCCTTATAGCAATATCGTGAGAATGCTCGAAATAACAGAATACAAAGTGATAGCAGAACTCAGAATGAATCTACTGATCGCAGGCCACTTCGAGGGGGTAACCTCCTTTGAGCAAGCTCAATACAATAAATTCATCCGTGCCCATCAAGGGCCTCAACCTATTCTTATATACTGAGTACGATCTAGAAAAGTAATAGTACCTATGCATGTGGGATAATAAAATATACTCACGGGACGACTTACAAAGCATATGCGTCCAACAACACTACTCTAACAAAATAAACAGAAGGAACACACAGGTTCCTAACACCCTAGAGACATATGTTGTCATGAAATGCATTGAAAGCTGGCATAGGTTATTCTATGACCCCTTTCGACACATTTGACCCAAAAAAATAGGTTCCTAGGTGTCCTAGGGCCCTTAGGGACATATGTTATCATGAAATACATGTAAAGGGGTTATAGGTTATCTTATCCTTTCGACACATTCGAAACAAACAAATAGGTCCCTAGGGGTTCCAGGGCCCTTAGGGACATGTTAACATCAAATGCATTGAAAGGGGTCTAGGTTATCCTATTACCCCTTTCAATGCATTCAAACTAACCAAATAGGCCCTTGAGGGTCCTGGGGCCCCTAGGGACATATGTTGTCATGAAATTCATCGAAAGGGGCCATAGATTATCCTATGACCCCTTTTGATGCATTTAAATCAACCAAATAGGCCCCTAGGTGTCCTATAGCCCCTAGGGACATATGTTGTTATGAAATGCATCAAAAGAGAACACATGCTATCCTATGACCCCTTTCAACACATTTGAACTAACCAAATAGGTCCCTAGCTGTCCTAGGACTGCTAGCAACATTTCATGTCATAGGATGTGTCAAAAGGGGTCATAGGTTGTCCTATGACCCATTTTGATGCATTCAAACCAACCAAATAGGTCCCTAAGGGTCCTAAGGCTTGTAAGGACATATTTTGTCATCAAATGTGTCGAAATGAGTCATAGGATACCCCTAGGGACATATGTTGTCATCAAATGCATTGAACAGGGTCATAGGTTATCCTATTAACCCTTTTGATGCATTTGAGCCAACCAAATAGGTCCTTAGGGGTCATAGGGCCCTTAGGGATATATGTTGTAATGAAATGCACCGAAAGGGGTCATGGGTCATCCGATGACTCCTTTTGACACATTTGATGAAACCAAATACATTCATAAGGGTCCTAGGATCCCTAAAAAAATATTTTGTCATGAATTGCGTCAAAAGCGGTCATAGGTTACCCATAGTGACATATGTTGTCATGAACTACATTGAACGGGGTCATAGATTATCATATCAACCCTTTCAACTCATCTAAACCAACCAAATAGGTACCTAGGGGTCATAGGGCCCCTAGGGATATATGTTATCATGAAATGCATTGAAAGGGGTCATAGGTTACCCTATGACCCCTTTCAACACATTCAGATGAAACAAATACATCCCTAAGGGTCCTAGGGCCCCTAACAACATATATGGTCATGAATTGCATCGAAAGGCATCATAGGTTATCATATGACCCCTTTCAATGCATTCAAATGAACCAAATACATCCCTAGGGGTCCTAGGGCCCCTAGGGACATATATTGTCATGAAATGCATTATAAGGGGTCATAGATTATCATATGACTCCTTTCAATGCTTTCTAACCAAACGAATAGGTCCCAAGGGGTTCTTAGGGACCCTAAGGATATATGTTATCATCAAATGTGTCCAAAGGGGTTATAGGTTATCTTATGACCCCTTTTAATGCATTCAAGCCAACCAAATAGGGCCCTAAGGACATATATTGCCATCAAATGCATCAAAAGGGGTCGTAGGTTATCTTATGACCCCTTTGCAATGCACTCGAACTAAGAAAATTAGTCCCTAGGGGTACTAGGGCCCTAAGGGACATATGTTGTCATGAAATGCATCAAAAGGGGTCATAGGTTATCCTATGACTGCTTTCGACGTATTCCAACCAACCAAACATGTTCCTAGGGTTCCTAGGGCCCCTAAGGACATATGTTGTCATGAAATATGTCAAAAGGGGTCATAGGTTATCCTACGACCCCTTTTGATGCATTCGAACCAACCAAATAGGTCCCTAGGGGTACTAGGGTCCCTAGGGACATATGTTGTCATAAAATGCATCAAATGGGGTGATAGGATAACCTATGGCCCCTTTCAATGCATTCAAACCAACCAAATGGTTCCCTAGGGGTCCTAGGGCTGCTAGGGACATATGCTATCATGAAATGCATTGAAAGACCTATGACCCCTTTCAACATATTTGAACCAACCAAATAGGTCCCTATCATTGTTTGGGCCCCTAGGGACATATATTATCATCAAACACATTGAAAGGGGTCATGAGATAACCTGTGATGCCTTATGATGCATTTGAGCCAACCAAATGGGTCCCCAAGGGTCCTAGGGCCCCTCGCGACATATGTTGTCAATGCATTTGAACGAACCAAATAGGTCCCTAGGTGTCCTAAGTCTCCTAGAGACATATGTTGTCATGAAATGTTTTGAAAAGGGACATCAGTTATCCTATGACTGCTTTCGATGCATTCCAACCAACCAAATACATTCCTAGGGATCCTAGGGCCCTTAAGAAATTTTTTTGTCATGAAATGCATCAAAAGGGGTCCTAAGGACATATGTTTCAATGCATTCAAACAAACCAAATGGGTGCTTAGGGTTCCTAGGGCCCCTAAGCACATATGTTTTCATGAAATACTTTGAAAGGAGCCATAGGTTATCCTATGACCCCTTTCGACACTTTCAAACCTATCAAATAGTTCCCTAAGGACATATGTTGTCATCAAATATATTGAAGGGGTCATAGGTTATCCTGTGACCCCTTTCAAGATACTCAAACTAATCAAATAGGTCCATAGGTGTCCTACAGCCTGTAGGGACATATGATATTATCAAATACATTAGAAGGGGTCATCGGTTATCCTATGACCACTTTTGATGCATTTGAACCAACCAAATAGGTCCCTAGAGGTCCTAGGATCCCTAAGGACATATGTTGTCATGAAATATGTCAAAAGCGGTCCTAAGGACATATGTTTCAATGCATTCAAAAAAACCAAATGGGTTCCTAGTGTTCACAGGGCTCCTAGGGACATATATTGTCATGAAATGTGTCAAAAGACCTATAACCCCTTTTGTCGCATTCGAAATAATAAAATAGGTCCCTAGGGGTCCTTGGGCCCCTAGGGACATATGTTGTCATCAACTACATTGAAAGGGGTCATAAGATAACCTATGACCACTTTCGATGCACTCAAACTAACTAAATGGATCCCAAGGGGTCCTACAGCCCTTAGCGACATATGTTGTCATGAAATGTGTTGAAAGGGGTCCTAAATTATCCTATGAACCTTTTCGATGCATATCAACCAACCAAATAGGCTCCAAGGTATCGTAGGGCACTTGGAGACATATGTTGTCATTAAATGTGTCAAAAGGGGTTACAGGTTATGCTATAACTCTTTTCGACGTATTCAAACTAACCAAATAGGCCCATAGGGGTCCTAGGGCCCCTAGCAACATATGAAATGCATTGAAAGGGTCATATGTTATGCTGTGAACCCTTTTGATGCATTCTAACCAACCAAATAGGCCCCTAAGGGTCCTAGGGCCCCTAGCGACATGTGTTATCATGAAATCTATCAAAAGGGGTCATAGGTTATCCTATGACCCCTTTCGACGCATTCAAACCAACCAAATAGGACCCTAGGTGTTCTAGGACCTTCGGGGGCATATGTTGTCATGAAATGTATCAAAAATGATCATAGGTCATGACCCCTTTCCATGCATTCAAACCAACCAAATTGGCCCCTTGGTGTCCTAGGGCCCCTACAGATATATGTTGTCATGAAATGTGTCAAAAGTGGTCATAGGTTATCCTATGACCCCTTTCGATGCATTTGAGCCTACCAAATAGGTCCCTAGGGGTTGTAAGGACCTAGCAACATATGTTGTCATGGGATGCATCAAAAGGGGTCATAGATTATCCAATCAAACCTTTCGACAGGTTTGAACCAACCAAATAGGTCCCTAGGAGTCCTAGGGCCCATAAGGAAATATGTTATCATGAAATGCATCAAAATGGGTCACACATTCAAACCAACCAAATGGGTCCCTAGGGGTCTTAGGGCCCCTAGCGACATATGTTATCATGAAATGTGTTGAAAGGAGTCATAGGTTATCCTATGATCCCTTTCAATGCATTCAAACCAACCAAATAGGTCCATAGGGGTCCTAGGGCCCCTATGGACAAATGTTGTGACAAAATACGTCAAAAGGGGTCATAGGATAACCTATGACTATTTTCATGCATTGAAACCAACTGAATGGGTTCCGAGGGGCCCTATGGCCCCTTTTGTCAAATGTTGTCATGAAATACATCAAAAGGACCTAAGATCCCTTTCGACGCATTCAAACCAACCAAATGGGTCCCTAGGGGTTCTAGGGCCCTTGAGGACATATGTTGTCAAGAAATGTGTCGAAAGCCTATGGACCCTTTCGACACATTTGAACCAACTAATAGGGTCTATATGGGTCCTAGGGCCCCTAGGGACATATGTTGTCATGAAATGCATCAAAAAGAGTCTTAGAGTCCCTAAGGCCATATGCTGTCATAAAATGTGTCGAAAGGGGTCATATGTTATCCTCTTAGCCTTTTCAAATAAATTGAACCAACCAAATAGGCCCGTAGGGGTCCTAGGGCCCCTAGGGACATATCTTATTATAAAATTCATCAAAAGGGGTCATAGGTTATCCTATGACCCCTTTCAAAACATTCAAACCAGCTAAATAGGTCCCTAGGGGTGTTGGGGCTCCTAGAAACATATGTTGTCATGAAAAGCGTCAAAATGGGTCATAGGATAACGTATAACCCCTTTTGACACATTCAAACAAACGAAATGGATCCCTAGGGGTCCTATGGCCCCTAGGGACATATATTGTTATGAAATGCATTGAAATGGGTCATAGGTTATCTTATGACCCCTTTTGATGTATTCAAACAAAAAAAATAGGTCTCTAGGGGTCTTAGGGTACCTAGGGATATATGTTGTCATCAAATGCGTCGAAAGGGGTCATAGGTTATCTTATGACCCATTTCAATGCATTCAAACCAACCAAATAGGCCTTTAAGGGTCGAAGGGTCCCTAGGGACATATGTTGTCATCAAATGTGTCAAAAGGGGTCACAGGTTATGCTATGACCCCTTTTGATGCATTCAAACCAAACAAATAGGCCCTAGGGTTCCTAAGGCCCAAAAGGGGTCATAAATTATCTTATGACACCTTTCAACACATTTGAACGAACCAAATAGGCCGCTAGGGGTCCTCGGGCTCCTAAAGACATATGTTTTCATGGAATGCATTGAAAGGGGTCATAAGTTATCTTATGACCCCTTGTGATGCATTCGAACCTACCAAATAGGTCCCTTTCGATGCATTCAAACCAACAAAATATGTCCCTAGGGGCCCTTGTCATGAATTGAATTGAAAGGTGTCATAGGTTATCCTATGACCCCTTTTGATTCATTCAAACCAACTAAATAATTTCCTAGGGACATATGTTGTCATCAAATACATCGAAAGCGGTGATAAATTATCATATGACCACTTTCAATGCACTTGAACCAACCAAATAGGTTCCTAGGGATCCTAGGGCCCCTAGGGATATATGTTATTTTGAAATGCATTGAAAGAGGTCATAGGTTATACTATGACCGCTTTTGATGCATTCGAAGCAACCAAATAGGTCAGTAGGGGTGCTAGAGCCCCTAAGAATATATGTTGTCATGAATTGCATTGAAAGGGGTTATAGGTTATCTTATGACCCCTTTTGACACATTCAAACCAACCAAATAGGTCCCTAGGGTTCATAGGGCCCCTAGGGACATATGTGGTCATCAAATGTGTCAAAAAGGGTTATAGGATAACACATGACACATTTCAACACATTCAAACTAACCGAATGGGTCCCTAGGGGTGCTAAGGCCCTTAGTGACATATGTTGTCATGAAATGCATCGAAAGGGGTCACAGGTTATCCTATGAACCCTTTCGACACATTTGAACCAACCAAATAGGTCCATAGGGGTCCTAGGGCCCCTAGGGACATATGTTGTCATGAAATGTGTCGAAAGGGGTCATAGGTTATCCTATGACCCCTTTTGACACCCAACCAAATAAGTCCCTGGGGGTTCTAGGACCCCTAGAGACATATGTTGGTATGAAATGCATTGACAGTTGTCATAGGTCATTCTATGACCCCTTTAAACACATTCCAACCAAACAAATAGGTCCCTAGAAATCCTAGGGCCCTTATGGACATGTGTTGTCATGAAATGAGGTTATAGGTTATCCTATCCTTTCGACACATTCAAAACAAACAAATAGGCCCCTACGGGTCTTAGGGCCACTAGGGACAAATGTTGTCATCAAATGCATTAAAAGGGGTCATAGGTTATTCTATCACCCCTTTTGATGCATTCAAACTAACCAAATAGGCCACTGGGGATCCTAGGGCCCCTAAGGACATATGTTGCGATGAAATGCATCGAAAGGGGTCGTAGGTTATCCTATGAACCTTTGGATGTATTCGAACCAACCAAATAGGCCCCTAGGTTTCCTACAGCCCCTAGGGAAATATGTTGTCAGGAAATGCATTGAAAGGGGACATATGTTATACTATGACCCCTTTTGATGCATTTGAGACATCTAAATAGGTCCGTAGGGGTCCTAGGGCCCCTAGTGACATATGTTGTCATGGGATGTGTTGAAAGGGGTCATAGGTTATTTTATGACCCCTTTCGATGCAATCAAACCAATCAAATAGGTCCCTATGGCTCCTAGGGCCCGTAAGGACATATGTTGTCATCAAATCTGTGAAAAAAGGTTATAAGATACCCCTAGGGACATATGCTATCATAAGATGCATCGAATGGGGTCATAGGTTATCCTATTAACCCTTTCGATGCATTCAAAAAATCAAATAGGTGCCTAGGGGTCCTAGGGCCCAGAGGGATATATGTTGTCTTGAAATGCATCGAAAGGGATCATAGGTTATATTATGACCACTTTTGACACATTCAAACCAACCAAATACATCCCTAGGGGTCCTAGGGCCCATAGGGACATATGTTGTCATGAATTGCATTGAAAGGGGTCATAGGATACCCCTAGGGGCATATGTTTTCATGAAATGCATCAAACGGGTCATAGGTTATCCTATTAATCATTTTGATGCATTCAAACCAACCAAAATGGTCCCCAAAGATCCTGTGGCTTCTAGGGATATATGTTGTCATGAAATGCATCAAAAGGGGTCATAGGTCATCCTATTATAGCTTTGGACACATTTGGACAAACCAAATACATCCCTAGTGGCCCTAGGGCCCCTAGGGACATGTGTTGTCATGAATTGCATCAAAAGGGGTCATAACTTATCCTATGACCCCTAAAGATGCATTCAAACCAACCAAATAGGTTCCTAGGGGTCCTAGGGCCCCTAGGGACATATTTTTTCATGGAATACATCAAAAGGGGTCATAAATTATGCTATGACCCCTTTTGACACATTCGAACCAAACAAATAGGTCCCCTAGGGCCCCTTAGGACATATGTTATCATGAAATGCATTGAAAGTGGTCATAGGTTATCATATGACCCCTTTCAATGCATTCAAGCCAACCATATAGGTCCCTAAGAAAATATGTTTTCATAAAATGTATCAAAAGGGGTCATAGGTTATCTTATGACCCCTCTATGATGCACTTGAACTAAGAAAATCAGTCCCTAGGGGTCCTAGGGCCATTAGGAACATATGTTATTGTGAAATGGATAAAAAAGGGTCATAGGTAATCCTATGACCACTTTCGACATATTCCACCCAACCAAATATGTTCCTAGGGTTCCTAGGGCCCCTAAGGACATATGTTGTTATGAAATGTATCAAAAGGGATCATAGGTTATCCTAGGACCCCATTTGATGCATTCGAACCAACCAAATAGGTCCCTAGGGGTCCTAGGGCCCCTAGGGGAATATGTTGTCATTAAATGCATCAAATGGGGTGATAGGATAACCTATGACCCATTTTAATGCATTCAAATCAACCAAATAGGTTCCTAGGTGTCCTAGGGCCCCTAGGGACATATGTTGTCATGAAATTATTCGAACTAACCAAATAGGTCCCTATCATTCCTTGGGCTCCTAGGGACATATGTTGTCATCAAACACATTGAAAGGGGTCATAAGATAACCTATTATGCCTTCTGACACATTTGAGCACACCAAATGTGTCCCCAAGGGTCCTAGTGCCCCTCATGACATATGTTGTCATGAAATGTGTGGAATGGGGTTATAGGTTATCCTATAACCCCTTTTGATGCATTTGAACCAACCAAATATGTTCCTAGGGGTTCTATAGGCCTAGGGATATATATTGTCATGAAATGTGTTGAAAGAGGTCATAGGTTATCCTATGACTCCTTTTAACGCATTTGAAACAACCAAATAGGCTACTATGTATCCTAGGGCCCCTACAGAAATATGTTGTCATGAAATACATCGAAAAGTGTGATAGGTTATCCTATGACCACTTTCAACACATTCAAACCAACCAAATAGGTTTCTTGGTGTCCTAGGGCCCTTAGGGACATATGTTGTCATGAAATATGTCAAAACATTTCATAGGATAACTTATGAAGCCTTTCAATGCATTCAAACCAACCAAATGGGTCTCTAGGGGTCTTAGGGCCCCTAGGGACATATGTTGTCATCAAACCAACCAACTAGGCTCCTAAGGGTCTCGAGGCCCCTGATTATGAATGTTGTCATGAAATGCATTGAAAGGTGTCATTGGTTATCCTATGACTTCTTTCGATTCTTTCCAACCAACCAAATATGTCCCTTGGGGTCCTAGGGACCCTAAGCACATATGTTGTCATGAAATGTGTCGAAAGGGGTGATAGGTTATCCTACGACCCCTTTTGATGCATTCAAACCAACCAAATAGGTCCCTAGGGGTCCAAAGGCCCCTAGGGACATATGTTGTCATCAAATGTGTCAAAATGGGTTACAGGATAACCTATGACCCCTTTCAACACGTTCAAACCACCCAAATAGGCCTCTATGTGTACAAAGACCCTTAGGGACATATGTTGTCATGAAATGCATCAGAAAGGGTCATAAGATAACCTATGATCCCTTTCAATGCGTTTGAACCAAGAAAATAGGTCCCTAGGCGTCCTAAGGTCCATAGGGTCATATGTTATAATAAAATGTGTCAAAAGGAGTCATAGGTTATCCTATGACCACTTTTGATGCATTGGAACCAACCAAATAGACCCCTAGGTGTCCTAGTGCCCATAGTGACATATGTTGTCATGAAATGCATCGAAAGGGTTTATAGGTTAACCTATGACCCTTTTTGACACTTTTGATCCAACCAAATAGGTCCCTAAGGGTTCTAGGGCCCCTGGGGACATATATTGTCATGAAATGCATTAGAAGGTGTCATAGGTTATCTTATGACCCCTTTTGACGCATTCAAAAAAAACCAAATAGGTCCCTACGGATCCTAGGACCCCTAGAGACAAATGTTTTCATCAAATGCATCAAAATTCCTATGACCCCTTTTGATAAATTCTAACCAACCAAATGGGTCCCTAGGGGTCCTAGGGCCCCTAGGAACATATGTTGTCATGAATTGCATCAAAAGGGGTTATAGGTCATCCTATGACCCCTTTCAATGCATTCAAACCAACCAAATAGGTCCCAAGCGGTCCTAAGGCCTGAAGGGACATATGTCATCATCAAATACGTTGAAAGTGGTCATAGGATACCCATAGGGACATATGTTGTCATGAAATGTGTTGAAAGGGATCGTAGTTTATCCTATGATCTTTTTCGACACATTCAAACCAACCAAATAGGTTCCTAGGGGTCCTAGGACCCCTATCGACATATGTTGTCATGAAATGTGTCAAAATGTGTCATAGGTTATCCTATGATCCCTTTCAACACATTTGAACCAACCAAATAGATCCCTAAGGATTCTAGGTGCCCTAGGGACATATGTTGTAATGAATTGTGTCAAAAGGGGTTATAGGTTATCCTATGTCCCCATTCAACACATTCAAACCAACCAAATAGGTTACTAGGGGTCCTAAGGCCACTAGGGAGATATGTTATCATGAAATGCATTGAAAGCGGTCATAGGTTATTTTATGACCTATTTCAACACATTCGAACAAACCAAATAGGTTCATAAGGGTCCTAGGGCCCTTAGGTACATGTTGTCATGAAATGTATCTAAAGGGGTCATTCGAACCAACCAAATATGTCCTTAGGGGTCTTAGTTTCACTAGCAACATATGTTGTCATGGAATGCATTAAAAGGCCTATGACCCATTTCCATGCATTCAAACCAACCAAATAGGTCCCTAGGGTTTGTAGGGCTCCTAGGGACATATGTTGTCATGAAATATGTTGAAATGGGTTATAGGTTATGCTATGACTCCTTTTGATGGATTTGAACCAACCAAATAGCCCCATTGGTGTCCTAGGGACCTTGGGGACATATGTTGTCATCAAATGCATCGATAGGGGTCATAGGTTATCATATGACCCCTTTCCATGAATTCAAACCAGCCAAATGGGTCCCCAAGCATCCTAGGGCCCCTTGGGACATATGTTGTCATCAAATGCATCGAAAGGGGTCATAGCTTACCCTATAACCTCGTGCGGTGCATTCAAACTAACCAAATAGGTCCCTAGTCATCTTAAGGCCCATAGGGACATATATTGTCATCAAATGCATTGAAAAGGGTCATAGGATACCACTAGGGACATATGTTATCATGAAATGCATCAAAAGGGGGTCATAGGTCTATGGCCCCTTTTGATGCATTTGACTAAACCAAATAGGTCCCTAGGAGTCCTAGGGCCCCTAGAGACATATGTTGTCACGAAATGCATCAAAAGGGGTCATAGGTTATCCAATGACCCCTTTCGACACATTTAAACCTACCAAATAGGTCTAGAGGGGTTCAAGGGTCATATGTTTCCATGAATTGCATTGAAAGGGGTTATAAATTATCTTATGAACCCTTTCAATACATTCAAACCAACCAAATAGGTCCCTAGGGACATATGTTGTAATGAAATGCATTGAAAGGGGTCATAAGTTTATCTATGACCCCTTTTGACACATTCAAACAAACCAAAGAGGTCCCTAGGGGTCCTAGGGACATATGTTGTCATCAAATGTGTCAAAAGGTGTCATAAGTTATCCTATGAACCCTTTTGATGCATTTGAACCAACCAAAGAGGTCCCTAGGGGTCCTAGGGTCTCTAGCAACATATGTTCTTATGAGATGCATTGAAAGGGTTCATATCTTATCATATGACCGCTTCCGATTTATTCGAACCAACCAGATAGGTCCCTAGGTGTTGATGCATTGAAAGGGACCTATTTGGTTAGTTCAAATGCATTGAAAGGGGTCATGAGATAACCTAGGACCCCTTTTGACACATTTCATGACAACATCTATCGCTAGGGGCCCTAGGACTCCTAGGGGCCTATTTGGTTGGTTTGAATGAGTCAAAAGGTGTCATAGGATAACCTATGACCCCTTTCAATCCTATGACCCCTTTCAAAGCATTTCATGACAACATTTGTCCCTAGGGGCCTTAGGACTATTAGAGCCTATTTGGTTGGTTTGAATGTGTCAAAAGGTCACCTTTGATGACAACATATGTCCCTAGGGGCCCTATGAGCCTCAGGGGCCTATTTGGTTGGTTTGAATGCATCAAAAGGGGTCATAAGATAACTTATGACCCCTTTCGATGCTTTTGATGACAACATATGTCCCTAGCGACCCTAGGACCCCTAGGGACCTATTTTTTTTTGGTTCAAATGCATCAAAATGGGTCATAGGATAACTTATGACCATTTTCAATGCATCTCATGACAATATATGGACACATTTGATTGGTTTGAATGGATTAAATGTGGTTGTAGGTTATCCTATGACCCCTTTTGACACATATGAACCAACCAAAGAGGTCACTAGGGTTCCTAGGGCCCCTAACAACATATATTGTCATGAGATGTGTCAAAGGGGGTCATAGGTTATCATATGACCCCTTTCGACACATTTGAACCAACAAAATAGGTCCCTAGGGGTCCTGGGGAGCTTAAGAAAATATGTTGCAATGAAATGCATCAAAACATGTCATGGGTTATCCAAGAACCACGTTCAATGCATTTGAACCAACCAAATGGGCCCCTAAGGAAATATGTTGTTATGAAATGCATCAAAAGACCTCATAGATTATCCTATGATCCCTTTTGATGCATTTGAACCAACAAAATAGGTCCTTTGTAGCCCTAATATCCCTAGGGACATATGTTGTCATGAAATATATTGAAAGAGGTCATAGGTTATATTATGACCACTTTTGACATATTCAAACCAACCAAATAGGTCCTTAGGGGTCCTAGGGCCTCTAAAGACATATGTTGTCATGAAATTCATTAAAAGAGGATATAGGTTATCCTATGATGCCTTTCGATGCATTCGAACCAACCAAATAGGCCCTTGAGGGTCCTAGGGCCCCTAGGGACATATGTTGTCATCATATGCATCAAAAGGGTTCATAGATTATCCTATGACACCTTTTGATGCATTAAAACTAGCCAAATAGGCCTTAGGCATTCTAGGGCCCCTAGGGACATATATTGTCATGAGATGAAATGAAAGGGGTCATAGATAATCCTATCACCCCTTTTGATGCATTCAAACAAGCCAAATAGGTCCTATGGCCTTTAAAGAAATATGTTTTCATGAAATGCATTAAAATGGGTCATAGGTTACACTATAATCCCATTTGATGCATTGTAACCAACAAAATGGTTCCCTAGGGGTCCTAGGGCCCCTAGGGACATATATTGTCATGAAATGTTTTGAAAGGGCTCATAGATTATCCTATGATCCCTTTCAATGCATTCAAACTAACCAAATAGGTCCATAGGGATCCTAAGGCCCCTATGGACATATGTTGTTATGAAATGCGTTGAAAAGGGTCAAAGGTTTCAATGCATTCAAACCAACCAAATGGGTCCCTATGGGTCCTAGGGCCCCTATGGACAATGTTGTCATGAAATGCATCAAAAAAACCTAGAAACCCTTTCAATGCATTCAAACCAGCCAAATGGGTCCCTAGGTGTCCTAGGGCCCCTAAGGACATATGTTGTCATAAAATGCATCGGAAACCTATGACCCCTTTTGAAGCATTTGAACCAACCAATTAGGTCCTTAGGGGTCCTAAGGCCCCTAGGGACATGTGTTGTCATCAAATGCGTCGAAAGGGGTCTTAGGGATCCTAGGGACATATATTATTATGAAATGAGTCAAATTTTTGATGCATTTGAACTAACCAAATAGGTCCCTAGGTTTTTTACAGCCCTTAGGGACATATGTTATTACGAAATGCATCAAATGTGTCATAGGTTATCCTATGACCCCTTTTGATGCATTTGAACCAAACCAATAGGTCCCTAGGGGTCCAAGGGCCCATAGGGACATATGTTGTCATCAAATGTGTTAAAACGGGTGATAAGTTATCATACGACCCATTTCGATACATTCCAACCAACCAAATAGGCCCCTAGTGGTCCTAGGACCCCTAGCAACATATTTTGTCATGAAATGCATTGAAAAGGGTTATAGGTTATGTTATGACCCGATTCGATGCATTCTAACCAACCAAATAGGCCTTTGAGGGTCCTAGGGCCCCTACAGACATATGTTGTCATCATACATGTCGAAAGGGTTCATAGGTTATCCTATGACCCCTTTTGACACATTCGAACCAACAAAATAGGATCTAGGGGTCCAAGGGTCCCTAAGAACATATGCTGTCATGAAATATGTTGAAAGGGGTCATAGGTTATCTTATGCCACATTTTAATGCATTTGAACTAAACAAATAGGTCCCTAAGCATCCAAATAGGTCCCTAAGCATCCTAGGGCCCCTAGGGACATATGTTGTCATCAAATGCGTCGAAACATCTCATAGGTTATCGTATGATCCACTTCAATGCATTCCAACCAACCAAATATGCCCCTTGAGGTCCTAGGGCTCTTGGGGACATATTTGGCATCAAATGCATCTAAAGGGTTCATAGGCTATCCTTTGACCCCTTTTGATACATTTGAACTAACCAAATGGGTCCTTAGGGGTCCCAGGGCCCATAAGGACATATGTTGTCATAAAATAAATCAAAAGGGGTCATAGGCTATCCTATGAACCCTTTTGGTGCATTCAAACCAACAATATAGTTTCTTAGGTGTCCTAGGGCCTAGAGGGACATATGTTGTCATTGAATGCATTGAAAAGGGTCATAGGATACCCCTAGGGATATATATTGTCATGAAATGCATCAAAAGGGGCTATAGGTTATCCTATGACCTCTTTCGATCCATTTGAACCAACCGAATAGCTCCTTAGGGGCCATAGGGATCCTAGGGACATATGTTATCATGAAATGAATCAAAAGGGGTCATGGGATATCTGATGGCCCCTTTTGACACATTTGAACCAATCAAATAGGTCCCTAGGGGTCCTAGGCACATTTGTTGTCATGAATTGCATTGAAAGGGGTGACAGGTTATCCTATGACCCCTTTTGACACATTCAAACCAACCAAATAGGTCCCTAGGGGTCGTAAGACCCTTAGGGACATATGTTGTAATGAAATACATCGAAAGGGGTTATAGGTTATTATATTACCTCTTTTAACACATTTAAACCAACCAAATAGGTCCTTAGGGGTTGTAGGGCCCTTAGGGACATGTTAATGTGTGGACATTCAAACCAGCCAAATAGGTTCATAGGGGTCCTACAACCCCTAGCGACATATGTTGGCATGGGATGAGTCAAAAGGGGTCATAGGTTATGCTATGACCCCTTTTGATGAATTCAAACCAAACAAATGGGTCCTTAGGTGTCCTAGGGTCCCTAGTAACATATGTTGTCATTAAATGCATCGAAAGGGGTTATAGGTTATCTAATGATCCCTTTCGACACATTTGAACTAAACAAATAGATATGTTATCATCAAATGCATTGAAATGAGTCATAGGTTATCATATGACCCCTTTTTATACATTCCAACCAACCAAATAGGCCCTTAGAGGTCCTAGAGCCCCTGGGGACATATGTTGTCATCAAATGCATTGAAAGAGTTCATACATTATCCTCTGACCCCTTTTAACTCATTTGAATCAACCACATAGGCTTGAGGAGTCCTAGGGCCCCTACAGACATATGTTGTCATGAAATGTGTCGAAAGGGGTCATAGGCTTGAAAGGTGTCAAAGGTTATCCTATGACACCTTTTGATGCATTTGAACCAACCATATAGGTCCCTTGGGGTCCTAGGGCCCCTAGGGACATATGTTGCCGTGAAATGCATCCAAAAGGTTGATAGGTTATCCTATGACCCCTTTCGATGCATATGAACAAACCAAATGGGTCCCTAAGTGTCCTAAGGCCCCTAGGGATAGATGTTGTCATGAAATGCATTGAAAGGGGTCATAGGTTATCCTATGACCGATTTCGATGCATTTAAACCAACCAAACAAGGCCCTGAGGACATATGTTGTCATCAAATGCATCGAAAGGGGATATAGGTTATTCTATTACCTTTTTGATACATTCAAACCAACCAAATGGGTCCCTAGGGGTGCTAGGGCCCCTAAGGACATATATTTTCATGAAATGCTTTGAAACCTATGACCCCTTTCGAGTCATTCGAACTAACCAAATAGGTCCCTTTGGGTCCTAGGGTCCCTAGTAACATATGTTGTCATCAAATGCATTGAAAGGGATTATAAAATAACATATGACCCCTTTCAACTCATTTGAACTAACCAAATGTGTCCCTAAGTGTCATAGGGCCCCTAGGGACATATGTTGTCATGAAATGCATTGAAAGACCTATGATCCCTTTTAATGCCTTCAAGCCAACCAAATGGGTTCCTAGGGGTCCTAAGGCCCCTAGCAACATACGTTGTCATAGAATGCATCAAAAATTGTTATCCTATGACCCCTTTCGATGAAATGCATTGAAAGGGTTCATAGGTTATCTATGACTATTTCGAAGCATTCGAACCAACCAAATAGGTTTTTATGGTTCCTAGGGCCCCTAGGGATAAATGTTGTCATGAAATGTGTCGAAAGAGGTCATAGGTTATGCTATGATACCTTTCAATGCATTCAAACTAACCAAATAGGCCCCTAGCAGTCCTAGGGCCCTTAGGGACACATGTGATCATGAAATGTGTCGAAAGAGGTCATATGTTATCCTATGACCCCTTTCAATGCATTCAAACCAACCAAATAGGAACTTATGTGTCCTAAGACCACCTAGGGACATATGTTGTCATGAAATGTGTCAAAAGGGGTCATAGGTTATCCTATGACCCCTTTCGAAGAATTCAAACTTGCAAATAGGCCTCTACGTGTCTTAGGGCCCCTAGGGACATATATTGTCATGAAATGTGTTGAAAAGCATCATAGGTTATCCTATGGCCCCTTTTGACTCATTTGAACCAACCAAATAGGTCCCTAGGGGTCCTAGGGCCCCTAGTGACATATGTTGTCATGAGATGCATCGAGAGAGGTTAAAGGTTATCCTATGATCTCTTTCGATGCATTCGAACGAACTAAATAGGTCCCTAAGGGTGCTAGGAACCCTAGGGACATATGTTGTCATGAAATGTGTCAAAGTGGGTCATAGGATAACCATTGAACCCTTTCAACACATTCAAACCAACCAAATGGGTCTCTAGTTGTCTTAGGGCCCCTAAGGACATATTTAGTCAAGAAATGTGTCAAAAGTGGTTATAGGTTATCCTATGACCCCTTTCGATGCATTCAAATTGACCAAATAGGTCCCTATGGGTCCTAGGGCCCCTATGGACATATGTTGTCATGAAATGCATCGAAAGGGGTCATAGGATAACCTGTGACCCCTTTCAACACATTCAAACAAACCAAATGGGTCCCTAGGGGTCCTAGAGCACATATGGACATATGTTGTCATGAAATGCATTGAAAAGATCTATGACCCCTTTCGACACATTCAAACCAACCAAATGGGTCCCTAAGTGTCCTAGGGTCCCTAGGGACATATGTTGTCATGAAATGCGTCGAAAGCCTATGACCCCTTCTGAAGCATTCAAACCAAACAAATGGGTCCCTAGGGGTCCTAGGGCCCCTAGGGACATATGTTCTCATGAAATGCGTCAAAGCTATGACCCATTTCAATGCATTTGAACTAATTAAATTGGTCCCTAGGGGTCCTAGGGACCATAGGGACATATGTTGTTATGAAATGCATCAAAATGGGTCATAGGTTATCCTATGACTCTTTTCGAGGCATTTGAACTAACCAAATATGTTCCTAGACCCCTAGGGACATATGTTATCTCTAAATGTGTTTAAAGGGGCCATAGGTTATCCTATGACCCCCTTTAATGCATTCAAATCAACCAAATAGACCCCTAGGTGTCTTAGGGACCCGAGTGACATATGTTGTCATGAAATGTATCAAAAAGGGTCATAGGTTATCCTATGACCCCTTTAGACACATTTGAACCAACCAAATATGTCCCCAGTGATTCTAGGGCCCTTAAGGGCATATGTTGTCATGAAATGAATTGGAAGGGGTCATAGATTATCTTATGACCCCTTTCGATGCATTTGAACCAACCAAACAAGTCTATATGGGTCCTAGGGCCCTTAGGGACATATGTTGTCATCAATTGCATCGAAAATCCTATCACCCCTTTCGATGCATTTGAACCAACCAAATGTGTCCATAGGTGTCATAGGGTCCCTAGGGACATATGTTGTCATGAAATGCATTGAAATGGGTCATAGGTTATCCTATGACCCCTTTCGATGCATTCAAACCAACCAAATAGGTCCTAGGGGCCCTAGGGCCCCTAGGGGCATATGTTATCAAATGCATCAAAAGGAGTCATAGGATACCCCTAGGGACATATGTGTTGGAAATATGACCAATCAATCCAATAAGGTGAGTTATGTGGTTGTCATTTATGGGAACATATTTGTTTTATATTTTAGTCATGATTATTTATCAACGAAAATTGTCTAAGTGCTAGATAGTATTTGGTGCAGGAGCACCCAACCAAAACTAAGTGGTCATAAGGTCTTCTAGGCCTTCACACCTTTTGATTCTAGCATATTTACTAATTAGGCTCTTTCTTTGTGTGTTGACGCTATTTGTGTGATCCTTGAACAACCTTTGGTGTTTATATAAACCAATTGTTTCATGAGGTCACAAGGATCTAGTAGTCTTCCAGGATCATGTCTAAAGGTCTTAGGAAGTGTTAGTCTTTAGAAGTCATGTTAGAATCATAAAACCAAAATAAGTTGCATAACTATGACAATAATGCATCATTTACATTATATTTGTAACTTTTTGTTTGTAATAGTTCCCTCAAATGGTCACAACCTTCAAATTTTGGTTGGATCAGTTGGGTGAAGGTCTTCATAAGCCCTTACAGGCAAGCGGAAGACAAATGGATGAAATATTTTCTTTGGAATCAATAAAAATCTACTATTTTCCCTCAAAAATGTTGTTTCTTTGGTTATTGTATAGATTGTATAGATACTGGTGATTGGAGGATTAGATGCTGACAATGTTTGAAGAGTCAGCTTTCATTTAAGCCTACGTTGAGCCCTTGAAACGACAGGAGATTGCAAATACATGGATTTTTTTAAAAGTTGTTTACAAACCCTAATGACCTAGGGTTTTAGTTAGAAATGACAATATCTCGCATTCCCATTGGTGGAAAAATCTGATTTTCAAGGAAATGGCATATATGCAAGTGTACTATATGATTCTAGAGGTTTTAGGATAGGAGCACTTGGTGGTGGTACAATACAAGGAAGATTGAGTTGACATCTCCATGTGACAACTCTGTTGAATACTGTAATTTCCTAAAATGCATGCCTTGGGGTTGAGCTAGGTCACAAAACTTTTGAATACTTCCATTTATGATCCAATCTAACTATTCCTTACTTTGTTCTTGCACTGCACTTCCTACTTCTAGTAGCTCCTTTGTGAAATAGACCTAATTGGGGACAATTAGGCATGTCATGAATTGTTGTTTTTGAAGGTTGAAATGTGAAACTAGAACTTGCCTTCTTGGGAGTATGTTAAACTCAATAAAGGGTGCTAGGAATTGTGATTTGATCTTAGGATCTTTTGGAAAGTTTTCCATTTAAGGAACAATTTGGTTTTAGGAGGGTTACTAGGCCTTGTTGCATTCTTAGGATAGAATAATGGAAGTTGGGTCTAACTTGTTGATATGCAATGATTCCTTGA
Source organism: Cupressus sempervirens (assembly GCA_028749045.1). Classification (NCBI taxonomy): domain Eukaryota; kingdom Viridiplantae; phylum Streptophyta; class Pinopsida; order Cupressales; family Cupressaceae; genus Cupressus; species Cupressus sempervirens. The sequence goes on from CM053785.1 coordinate 721,932,935, forward strand.
TCCTTTGAGCATGTGTTCAACCCCTAACACATTGATAGATTCAAGATGTGTGAATGCACCATTTGTGGGTGAAAAGTCAAGTTTTGTCAAACCATTGTTGCATGTATTAGGAATGGTCCTTTAATCTTGTTCTTGTTCAGAGGTGTAGAAGTTTGGGTGTTTTACTAGACATGTTGGATTGGTGATTAGCATACCCTAGGTTTTTTGTTGTTAACCCTTACCTTTGCATCAATATTACAACAGTATGACAAGATTTGTTGATAGAAAAATATTCCCTTGGAATATTCTCTGGCACAACTAACCAAAGATGCATGATTTCATCTTGATGATGCATACCTATGTGTATGTCCATATGATCAACCGAGTTCAAGTTATGAAGGAACTAGTCATGTAATGATGTTAGAATATAGAATAGAGCATGTCAGCAAAATGAGTTAAATGACTTGAATAATTATCTTAATTATTAATTCTTGATGAGCCGATTCTGAGGATGATATGTGAGTTGACAAAGGAAGAATTATTGATAAGCTTGGAATAAATCAGGAACTTCATTTGTGAAGTTAATGTGTAACTAGTAATTGTGAAGTAATATGAATATTGTGAAATATAAGTGACTACTAAATGTGATGTTATGATTTGTGATGCGAAGCAATGTTATTCAAGATATGACGCAGATTGATATGTGTGTAGTCACTCTTTATATAAAGTATTGACAAGAAAAAGATTTGCAAAGTACAAAAAGTAATCTAGTATTTTATTTATATCTATTTTCTTGAAGAACTTATTGTATAGTTGCATGTTAGGGCAGTGGGCTCTTCTTTCACATATTTGTAAATGATCTACCAAATCCTAACAGGGTTGAGGCTTCTAACAAGGCCTAGTCTCCTAACAGGGACTCGAGACACTATACATTCTTCATAGACTCCTAACAGGGTCAATATCCTTAACTAGATCCTTTATATAGTGAATCATCTAGGGGTTTCCATCCCCATCAGGGTTTTCCCTTGGCAGGGTTTCCCGAGTAAAAAAAATGGTGTTATGAGTTCTCTTCTTGTATGGTTGTTTACATTGTTTAGCAATATTGGTTTTCTTTCTTATGCATGTGGAAAAGTAATTAATAATATATATTTGTCGGTAAAAAGATTGAAAATAAAAATTCAAACCCCCCCCCCCCCCAACCTTAGCAGTATCTATTTTCTAACAATTGGTATTAGAGCCTACTTATTGAGAAGAGGCTTAACAACTTGAATAAGATCCCTATGGACATGGAACAATTGAAAAAAAATCTTGAAGAATCACTTTAATAGATTGATCTCCCTTCTAATGAAAGAGATGGCCTTAAATATATATACAAAGATGCAAAGGCTTACATTGGTAAGTTAAAGGACAAGATATATGACCTAAAGAAAAAAAGACCTTGTGAGCAAAATAGTGATGATGATATTGAAGATCTAAAGAAAAAAAAGTGTTAGGTGAGTTGGTGCAAACCAAAAAACAATTTGAAAAATTATATACTAGCAGTGAAAAGATTGAAGAACAAATATCTGTAAAAAAATTCAGTTATGACAAGAATGGACTTGGATTCTTTCTTGGACAATCTGCCAAGAAATCTATTGAGAGAAAAAAACCTAATACTCCTTAAGTGAAAAAGGATCTAAGAAAGATAGATAATACATCTAAAAACAAAGAGAATGTTACTCACTCAAAGAAAGCTAAAGAATCTGATCAAGATGTGGACAATAGAAGAAAAGAATCTCATGCTTGGTGTAATGAACTTGAACATTCTGAAGATGATTGAAAAGGTAAGTCTTTCAAACCTATTTCAAAATTTTTTTGTCATAATTGTCATGGATATGGTCATTATGTAGTAGATTGTAGGAAACCTATATATGATAGTAATAGTAGGATATATAGGAAAACTAACAATGTAGGAAACATAAGAAGATCTCACAGTAATGAGAGTGGAGAAATAAGAGAAATTGTTTGTTACAAATACAACAATCTTGGACACATTGCAAGGAATTACAGAGCACTTGACCACAATAGAGTGAACAAAGAAGAAATGTACCTATATGTCAGTTATGTAACAACTTTGGACACACAACAAAGCTCTGCAGAATGGATAGAAGAGACCTAAATAGGAATTAGAATTACATAAGGAACAATAGAACAAAAGATGATAGTTTGAAGAAAGAAATGAATGAGCAAACAGAAGAATTAAAAGAATCATTTGTAAAGGAAAAGGTACCTGAAAGCTCTCATATAGTTGTAGAAGATGTACCTAATAAAATAGTAAAGTCACTTATTGTCTGTGACTCATTCTATTAGAATTAAGCATTCTAAGTGAAATAGAGCGCCAGTTATTGATAACTAATGTTAGAGAGAATATCATAGGTTGCACAGTTAATAGTATGTACTTCACATTGAGAAAAGTCTACAGTAAAGTGCACACTACTTGATATGATTTGGATAAGGTTATATAAGAAGAACAACATCTCTGTTATACAAAGAAAGTATACTAAACTAGTGGCACATATGCATTTAATGTGAAGTACAGATTATGAAAGATTTAAAGGATGCAAATTGATTTGCAAACATCATTTGTCTATGCAAAATCTTGAATGTGAGATCAAAGCAAGATTTGAAATGTTAAAGAGGTCTGTAGACATGCGAATTTGCCGAAAACCCTAATACATGAAGTTAAGGTATTTTCTGAATTTGTTGAGCATATTTTTCAGAAATGGAAAGACAAGAAGTTTCTAATGTCAACAATAGACCTATATACAATTTCAAGAAATACCTATTTGTCTCTTTGCTTGATAACCACATTGGAGCATTTTCATAAGTTTTGAAAAATGTTCTTCATGTTGAAGATATAATAGGTTGCATTCATTGAAAAATTGAAATAATAGGAGATATAGAGATTCATAAGGAATTGGAGAAAATGTGCAAAAAAAATTTGTCACTAAAATTAGAACATGGATACCTAGAACAACTTAACCTAGTTAAGAATATGTTCTACACGAACTTTGACAATCATGAATGGACAAGGATAATTTTGAGCACAATACATGATCATCTTCTATGGTTAGGAGATTCTATCATATGTATTCATACTGACCTAATTCACAAGGTCACAGGTTTAAACAATGAAGGATGCAATCTAGTGAACATAAAGAATGTGCACTAGATAGTTGAAACAAATCTCAACACATGTTATGATGGTAGAAACATGAAAGTTAACAACACTCAAGATGTGGAGTGAGATTGATTAGAAAAATTTTGGGATATAACTTCAATCATGGACCTAGGATAGATTTAGGCCATGCAAGATTTCTTCACGTAGCTTACCTGGTAGTAAAGGGTGAAGAGGTTAATCTATGTGAAATTATTTGAACACAACTATTGGATAATATATCAAGAATCAAGAAGTCTAAGAGTGCAGTCTCTAGGTTTGAATCCCTACTAACTCAGATATTATTTAACACAACTAAGAAGTTTCCTGGTATCATCAATTGGGATGGAAGTGAGTGTGCAATTTAGATAATTACTCATGCATATAGATCTAGGCCTGAAATAGTTAGAGACAATGATATTAACAAAATAATGAAATCTTTCCAATATGAAATGAAGCAAAAGTATAGGATACCTCTTGTGCTAGTGGAAAAATATAAGGATGAACTGTGTTTCATGGTAGAAAAAATTTTCACATGTATGGAGGTAGTAGTTCCTTGAGTTCATTAAACCTATGGGTTGAAATGAGTGAGGAATTAATTGAAGGATATGCACAGATAATCCTTCACTCAAAAGTTGATTCTGAATGTCCTATATGGGGGACATATGTTGAGAAGATGAGAGAAGTTAAGACAAGTCAAATAATCAAGGACTCCAAGAAGAAGGTGGAAAAGGTAATTGATTCTATTTTGAAGGAACCAAGAATGTCTTGAAAGGAATTTGATGAGGTAAAAGGGATAGCCATGGAAAGGAAGACCAGTGGTCAATCTGAACTATTGACCCCTACACCTATTACAGTGGCTAGACCTACAAAAGAGGTCACCGTTGTCCAGAAAAGTGCGCAAGCACCTACTGTGCCATATTTAGTAGTTGCACAACAACAACCTCCAAAGAATCCAACAAAGACTAAGGAAGCTTCAGCACTTAGGAAGTCTACAAGGCTTGAAAAGACCAAAACTCCTCCTAAGAAGAGATTCAAGTAGACTATAAGTGGTCCAAGAAAGAAGAGAAGAACCTTGCTGATTAGTTCTTCTGAATCTAAAGAAGAAATTGGTGACAGGACAATAGAGCTAGCTGATAAAAAAGAAAAGACCTTAGCAGGAAGAAAGGCATGGAAACCAAAGGTAGAGAATCTTAACATGCAAATTATTAATGACAATAATTTTGTGCAATAAGATAAATGCTATGATTTGTATAATAATATGTATAGGAGACAGCTAGAGAATGTTGTAGTTAGAAATATTATCTTAAAAGATAAAAGGTTTGATAGAATAAGAGGTCAAAACCTGAAGATTTCTACAATAGACTAAGAAATAGAAAAAGCAGAGTGATAGAGGAAGACAAGAAAATAAGAATTAATAGGGTGAAAAAGTTATGCATTGTACATAACGAGAAAGTGATAACACAAATTCTGAAAGAAATTGCACCACTATTGAGGAATAAAAAGAGATTTATTCTCCTCATGGGAGGAAATTATGAAGAAGTAAATATGCAAACTGAAAAGGCTATAGTAACATATATGTCTACTATGCCAAAGAAGAGTGCGCAACCAAAAAAGGAAAGCCCTATACTAGAAAAGAGTGTGTAGACAGAGGAAGCATGTAGTAATGTAGTCAGTCCACCTCATAGTTTTGAGCAAGCAATTTCAAGTGATTCACCACATATTACCATAGGAAATGAATCTATGCAAGTGGATTGCACCAATGTGAGAGTTGATAGAACTGAGTTTCCATTTGAAGTTTTTAGTGCCAGTATTGTTGGAAATATTGTGAATTATAGATCCTCATCTGATGAAGCAGAAGATTAGGAGCCAAAGGAAGAAGATGCACCTTCTGCTAAGAAAATTGAATCTAGCATTGAAGCAACTAATTCAAGTGTGCCCTTAGCAACAACAACAACACCACCCTCTACACCACCTACTCAAGCAGTAGTGGTTATAGTAGTAGTAGTTTAGTTAGATGAAGAAGATGAGTTGCAAAATCTCATATCTTCTTTGAGAAAATTTATTGAAAAGAAGAAATTCATCAAATCCATTGAAAAGACTTTAAATTTAGTTTGGATAAATTGGAAATGACAGTAAGCCCTATTGACACACCTACAAATATCCAATAGAGAGTAGCAATTTTGTGTAAAGATTTTGATAATGAGTTTACAACACTCACTAATGTGGCTACAATTCAAGTGCAAATAGAGCATTATGGTAAACTTCTTAGTACCATGTGTATAAATATACGAAATGATATAGAAACTTTGAATGTATGCATTAAGGCATTGAGACAGAGTAAAGAAGAAGTGAAATTGACTTATACTAAGAGCAATTTTCCATACATGCATCTTCTAAGTTTTGATGAGAAAATCAAAGAAAAGGTAAATGAGCTTCAAACACTCACTGGCAACTTTTTGAAACAAAATCAGAAGTTAGAAACCATTGAGCATACAATGTAAACACTTCATGATAACATCATGGATACTCAAGTAGAAAAAGAGAAAATTCTAAAAAGATTCAATCTTTTAAGAGATCACTTATCCCCACAGGTTACATTGCTAGAAAATCAGTTGGAGGAATGCTTGGAAGTAAAATCCTCATATGGCAAGTTCGTGGCTACAGATTTGAACATAGCAGAGTTAGTCGTATATGTTTTATGTGTGCTAATCAGTATATCTGATGCATTAAAAGATAGTTGGAAGAAATACTTTAAAAGGTTGAAGACCAAATTTAGTGATTCTTTTTCCAAGTTTTGATGCAGCTACCAAATTTTTATTTTTATTGGCACCTTTTTCATTGATGTCAAAGGGGGAGAAATAAGGAAAATTATAATTGTAAGGGGGAAGAAATAAGTTATATAGTTATATTTTAAAGTATAGTTGTAAGTTTTCCTTTAAGAAAACTTTTAAATCGAAGTTATAAGGGATGTAATCCTTTCAAAACATGAATACAATGTTTTTACTATGTTATGGTTATTTACTTTGATTGGTATGACTATGACAACATGTTTGGGACTTAGCCAATTTTCTCAAAATGTTTCCATCAATGCCAAAGGGGGAGAGTGTTGGAAATATGACCAATCAATCAAATAAGGTGAGTTATGTGGTTCTCATTTATGGAAAAATATTTGTTTTATAGTTTAGTCATGATTATTTATGAAAAAAAAATTGTCTAAGTATTAGGCTGTGTTACAGTAGCATGACAAGATTTGTTGATAGCAAAATACTCCCTTGGAATATTCTCTTACATAGTTAACCAAAGATGTATGACATTAGATCCTGATGATGCATACTAGTGCACATATTCGTATAATCAATTGAGTTCAAGTTATGAAGGAATTAGTGATGCAATGATGTTACAATGCAGAATAGAGCATGTCAGCAGAATGAGTTAAATGACTTGAATAATTGTCTTAATTATTAATTCTTGATGAGCTGACTCTAAGGATGATATGTGAACCAACTAAGGTACAATTATTTATATGCTTGGAATAAATAAAGAACTTCATTTGTGAAGTTAATGTGTAACTAGTAATTATAAAGTGATGTGAATGTTGTGAAATATAAGTGCTAGTGAATGTGATGTTATGATTTGTGATGTGAACCAATGTTATATAAGATATGATGCAGATTGATATGTGTGTAGTCACTCTTTGTATAAAGAATTGACAAGAAAAAGACTTGCAAAGAATAAAAAGTAATTCAGTATTGTATGCATATCTATTTTCTTGAAGAACTTATTGTATAGTTGCATGTTAGGGAAGTGAGCTCTTCTTGCACTCATTTGTATATGATCTACCAACCTCTAATAGGGTTGAAGAAACTCATAACATGGTTGAGGCTTCTAACAAGGCCTAGTCTCCTAATAGGGACTTGAGACACTATAGATTCTGTATAGACTCTTAATAAGGTCAATATCCTTAACCAGATCCTTTATATAGTGAATCATCTTGTGGGCTCCATCCCCACTGGGGTTTTCCCTTGGCCAAGGTTTCCCTAGTTAACAAAATATGGTGTTATGATTTTTCTTCTTGTATGGTTGTTTAAATTGTTTAGCACTATTGGTTCTCTTTCTTATGCATGTAGAAAAGTAATTAATAATATTTAGTTGTGGGTAAAAAGATTGAAAATACTTATTCACCCCCCTAGTATTATCTATTTCTAACAATATGTTGTCATGAAATGCTTTGAAGGGGTCATAGGTCATCCTATGATCCCTTTTGATGTATTCAACCCAACCAAATAGGTCCCTAGGGGTCCTAGAGCCCCTAGGGACATATGTTGCCATGAAATATGTCAAAAGGAGTCTTAGGTTATCCTATGACCCCTTTCGACACATTCAAACCAACCAAATAGGTCCTAGGTCTGCTAGGGACAAATGTTGTCATGAATTGCATCGAAAGGGGTTATAGGTGATCCTATGGCCCCTTTTGATACATTCAAACCAACCAAATAGGTCCCTAGGGGTCTTTAGGCCCGTAAGAACATATGTTGTCATGAAATGCATCAAACAAGGTCATAGGTTATTCTATGACCCCTTTCTACACATCCGAACTAGCCAAATAGGTCCCTAGGGTCTTAGGGGCCTTAGGGACATATGTTTTCATGAAATGCATCGAAAGGGTTCATAAGTTGTCCTATGACCCCTTTCCATGCATTTGAACCAACCAAATAGGTCCCTAGGGGTCCTAGGGCCCCGAGCGACATATGTTGTCATGGGATACATTGAAAGGGGTCATAGGTTCTCCTATAACCCCTTTCGACACATTTGAATGAACTAAATAGTTCCTTAGGGGTCCTATGGCCCCTAGGGACATATGTTGTCATGAAATACATTGAAATGGGTCATAGGATAACCTATCACCCCTTTCAATGCACTCAAACCAGCCAAATGGGTCCTCAGGGTCCTAGGGTGCCTAGGGACATATGTTGCCATGAAATGTGTCATAACCTATGACCCCTTTCAGTACATTTCAACCAACCAAATAGGTCCTTAGGGGTCTTCGGGCCCATAGGGACTTATGTTGTCATCAAATGCATCAAAAGGGGTTATAGATTACCCCTAGAGATATATGTTGTCATGAAATGAGTCGATAGGGGTCACAGGTTATCAAATGACCCTTTTAATGCATTTGAACCAACCAAATAGGTTCCTAGGTGTCCTAGGGCCCCTATGGACATATGTTGTCATAAAATGTGTCAAAAGGGATTATAGGTTATCTTGTGACTCCTTTTGAAACATTTGAACCAACCAAATAGGTTGTTAGGGTTTCAAGGGCCTCTAGGGACATAAGTTGTCATGAATTGCATCAAAAGGGGTTATAGGTTATCCTATGACCCCTTCTAACATAGTTGAATCAACCAAATAGGTCCCTAGGAGTCCTAGGACCCCTAGGGACATATGTTGTCACGAAATGCATTGAAAGGGGTCATATGTTATTTGATGACCCCTTTCAGCCCATTCAAACCAACCAAATAGGTCCCTAGGGGTCCTAGGGCCCTTAGCGACATATGTTGTCAAGAAATATGTTGAAACAGGTCATGTTATCTTATGACCCTTTTTGACGCATTCAAACCAACCAAATAGGTCCTTAGGGGTCCTAGGGCCCTTAGGGAGATATGTTGTCATCAAAATGCATTGAAAGGGGTCATAGGTTATCCTATGACCCCTTTTGACACAATCAAATGAACCAAATAGGCTTTTAGGGGTCTTAGGGTCCCTAGGGACATATGTTGTCATCAAATGCATTTAAAGGAGTCATAGGTTATCCAATGACACATTTTGACATATTCGAACCAATCAAAAAGCCCTAGGTGTCCTAGGGCCCCTCGGGACATATGTTGTCATGAAATGTGTCAAAAGTGGTCATATTATTGAAAGGGGTCATAGGTTATCCTATGACACCTTTTGACACATTTGATTCAACCAAATAGGCCACTAGGGGTCCTAGGTCCCCCTAGGGACATATGTTGTCATGAAATGCACCAAAAGGGGTCATAGGTTATCCTCTGACCTAACCTATGACCCTTTCGATGCATTCAAATCAACCAAATAGGTCCATAGGGGTCCTAGGACCCCTAGGGACAAATATTGTCATGAAATGTGTTGAATGGGGTCTTAGGTTATCCTATGACCCCTTTCAATGCATTCAAACCAACCAAATAGTTTCTTAGAAATATATTTTGTCATCAAATACATTGAAAGGTGTCATAGTTAGCCTATGACCCCTTTCAATGCACTCAAACCAACCAAATAGGTCCCTAGGGGTCTTAAGGTCCCTAGGGGTCTTAGGGCCCCTAGTGACATATGTTGTCATAAAATACATCGAAAGGGGCCATAGGTTATCCTATGACTACTTTTGATGCATTCCAACCAACCAAATAGGTCCCTAGGGGTGGGCAAGTGGCTAGCAGAGTAAATGAATGCCTATAGAATTGTAGGGCCCCAAAATTTTATAGGGAGATTGTGCCAGCCAGAGACGGAGGCACTCGATAGAAAGGAACTGAAAAGAGAGGTTCAATCACTCTATTGTAGATGAACTTAGAATAGTAGGGCCCTAAGCACATATGTTGTCATGAAATGCATCAAAAGGGGTCATAGGTTACCCTATTACCCCTTTCGATGCATTCAAACCAACCAAATAGGTCCCTCTAGTTCCTAGCACCCCTAGGGACATATGTTGTCATCAAATGCATTGAAATAGGTGATAGGATAACCTATGACCCCTTTAAATGCATTCAAACCAACCAAATGGGTCCCTAGGGGTCTTAGGGCCGCCTACGGACATATGTTGTAATGAAATGCATTGAAAGTCCTATGACCCCTTTCGAAACATTTGAATCAACTAAATAGGTCCCTAGGGGTCCTTGGGCCCCTAAGGACATATGTTTTCGTCAAATGCATCAAAAGGGGTCATAAGATAACTTATGACCCCTTTCGACTCATTCAAACCAACCAAATGTGTCCCCAGGTGCCCTTAGGCTAATAGGGACATATGTTGTCATGAAATGCATAGAAAGGGGTCATCGGTTAGCCTATGACCCCTTTCCATGCATTTGAACCAACCAAATAGGTCCCTAGGGGTCCTAGGACCACTAGGGACACATGTTGTCATGAAATGCATCAAAAGGGGTCATAGGTTAGGGGCCTATTTGGTTGGTTCAGATGCATTGAAAGGGGTCATAGGAAAACCTATGACCCCTTTCGACACATTTGAACCAACCAAGTAGGCCCCTAGGTGTCCTAGGGCCCCTAGGGACATATGTTGTCTTGAAATGCATTGAAAGTGGTCATAGGTTATGCTATAAATTATTTTGATGCATTTTAACCAACCAAATAGGCCCCTAGGGGTCCTTGGGCCATATGTTGTCATGAAATGCATCGAAAGTGGTCATAGGTTATCCTATGACCCCTTTCAACACATTTGAACCAACCAAATAGGTCTCTAGGGGTCCTAGGGCCCCTAGGGACATATGTTGTCATGAAATGCGTCAAAAGGGGTCATAAGTTATCCTCTTACCTATTTCAATGCATTCAAACCAACCAAATAGGTACCTAGGGGTCTTAGGGTCCCTAGGGACATGTATTGTCATCAAATCCTTTGAAAGGGGTCATAGGTTAGGGACCCATTTAGCTGGTTTGAATGCATTGAAAGGGGTCATAGGATCCCATGAGGACCCCTAGGGACCCATTTGATTGGTTTGAATGCATCGAATGGGGTCATAGATTATCCTATTAAATATAATAATAATCATATATATATTAATATATTATATTTATAGGTCATAAAAATAATAATAATATATTACTATATTATATTTAATAATAATAATCATAATAACAATACTCATAATAATAATTATGTACAAATATTATATTTAATAAAATACTAATATATAATAATGTACAAATTTGTTCAAATTGCCCACACTTGGCGAATTTTAACTTCCTTCCAAAATTTGGGCATCCATTTTGTGTGTCTGATATCATATCGTGTATCCAATTTGGGATTAGATACCTGATATGGGATTGGGTACCTGAAATAATGGCATACTTTTTTTTCCAAAATATTCTCTTTCACTGCAAAACCAACAATCACATTTTTTGGGGGCAATTTTCACAAATTTGGAGAAAAATGATTTCTTGGAGCCCATATGATCGAAAAAGGTTCTATAATGTATGATTAGGTGTCTGATATTTTTTTTTTAATGGGAAGCAATAGTTGTTGAAAGGCTAAACGTAAAAGGAAGGTATCAATGAAGACATTGTAGCATATAGGGAAAGGGACAAGGTATGTTAAATGTGAGTCAAGTTGACAATATTTTGATTGAAAGTGAAATCATAGAGCCAGATAATGAATATGTATAGTTGGGGAATGAAAATGTACCAACTAATAATGATAATGCTAGGATTGAAAATTTAGAGAATGAAAAGTTGGAGAATGAAATTTTACTAGTTCATTATGTAAATTGCATGATTGACCATGTCAAGAATGAAAATGCATATAAATATTACATATCTCCTAATTATAATAGACATGAAGGTTCTAGAACACAAAACTGGATAATTGAAATTGATGAAACGATTATTACCAATTTGGAAGGGAAAAAATCACGAACAACCATTCAATTATGGGCTTCAAGACTATATAAGATGTTTTTCGACAAAAAGATAGCAGTGGAGCAATGTCAACTTCTTATGCACTTATTAAATATGCAAAACATGAGACCTATAGTTTCCAAATTGAAGAATCGTGTCAATAAAAAAATGGAAAGAAATGCCATTATTGTGAAGAATCTTTTCAGTGCTCTCAATCGCATTGAGAAAAATAACATAGAGAAGGATAAGAGAGCTACTCAAAGGACTAATACAACCTCTTTGGCAAGTCCATCATTTGAGAAAGTGTAGATATATGAGAGCTGATCATGAATCCCTATTGGAGACCATAAAAAGGAGAGAGGACCCCACTGGAAAACTTGACTAGGTATATTTACTGCTTATGCTATTTTGTTCATAATGATTTGATGAACTAATGATTATCTTGTTTGATACAATAAGTTACTAATTATTTTTTTATGATATTGGAATGTAGGTACATCATGAAGAGTAGCCATGCATGAAGATAAGAAACTAAATAAGGAGCAGAATGAAGAAAAATCCATTCTATTTTTGACACTACTTTTTTTGACACTATGATTTTTGACACTGTAATTTTTGACAATTTTGTATTGATGTAATAATGATGAAACACTTGAGATATTGTAAATGTAAACTTGTTGATTTAATGTAAGAAACAAAGATGATTTTACTTAATGCAATTTATGTGGAGGGACCTAAAAAATAATGATTTTAATACATACTAACACCAAACTTGCACTGTACCCAATGCCAAAAATTAGACAGAGATTAAAAAAAAAAGTTTTTACTTAATACTAGCCCTAGTGACACTCTTGTTTCGGCCTAAGAGATTTTTCATCATTCGCAGCCACCCCGTACCAAAGAATCTCCAAGGTGCTCTAAGTGCATTTTGAGGTCAATCTTCCAAGGGTCATAACATAGAGCTCATGGGGGCTATCGATGAAACATCAAATGCTATAGGACAATCATGTCGAGGCCTAAAATAACCTATCTCATTTTTGAGAGATCACATTGCGTTTGGATTCGGCATAACGATCTCGCTCGGTGCCAAAAATTGCAGTGTGCCTCAGTTCATAGGTAAATCACATCATAACTTTGAAATGACTAATCTTGGCATCAACTCGTCAGTGCCATTAACTTTGAATAGGTAGGTGAACCCTAGTGACACGCTTGTTCTGGCCACAGAGAGCATCCATCATTTGTGGCTACCCCGTACTAAAGAGTCTCCAATGTTCTCTAAGTGTGTTTCGAGGTCAATCTTCTAAGGGTCATAACTTAGAGCTTGTAGGGGATATTGATGAAACATTGAATGCTACAGGATGGTCATGCTAAGGCCTAAAATAATTTTTAAAAGATCACATTCTATTTGGATTCAACACAACAATCTCACTTGATGCCAAAACTCAAAGTGTGCCTTAATTCATAAGTGCATCACATTGTAACTTTGAAATCACTAATCTTGGCATCAAATTGTTAGTATCATTAGCTCTAGATGGGTGGGTGAACCCTAATGACACCCTTATTCTAGTCATGGAGAGCCTCCATTGTTCGTGGCTACCCCATATCAAAGAGTCTTCAAGCTACTCTATGTGTGTTTCAAGGTTGATATTCTAAGGGTTGTAACTCAGAGCTTGTGGGGGATATCGATGAAATTTTGAATGCTATAGGATGGTCATGTTGAGGCATAAAATAACATTTCGTTTGGATTTGGCATAATGATCTCGCTTGATGCCAAAACTCGCAGTGTGCCTTAGTTTATAGGTACATCACAATGTAACTTTGAAACACCTGATCTTGGCATTGAATCATCTATGCCATTTGCTCTTGATGGGCAGGTGAACCCTAGTGACACCCTTGTTCTAGCTGTAGAGAGATTTCATTGTTTGCAGCCATCTTGTATAGAAGAGTCCCCAAGGTGCTCTAAGTACATTTCAAGGTTAATCTTTTGAGGGTCGTAACTCAGAGCTCATTAGGGCTATCGATGAAATTTTGAATGCTACAGGATGGTCATGTTGAGGCTTAAAATAACCTATCTCATTTTGAAGAGATCACATTTTTTTTGGATTTGGCATAGCAATCTCGCTCGATGCCAAAACTCACACTGTGCCTTAGTTCATAGGTGCATTGTAGCGTGACTTTGAAACCATTGATCTTTTCATCAATTCATTAGTGCCATTAGCTCTAGATGGGTGGGTGAACCCTAGTGACACCCTTATTCCAACCATAGAGAGCATCTATCATTTGCGACCATCCTGTACCAAAGAGTCTCCAAGGTGCTCTAAGTGCATTTCGTTGTTGATCTTTCGAGGGTCATAACTTGAAGCTTGTGAGGGCTATAGATGAAACATCAAATGTTATAGGATGTTCATGCCAAGACCTAAAATAATCTATCTCATTTTTGAGAGATCACATTACATTTAGATTTAGCACAGCGATCTGGTTGATGCCAAAACTCATAGTGTGTCTTAGTTCACAGGTGCGTCATAGCGTAATTTTGAAACTATTGATCTTGGCATCGAATCATAAGGGCAATTAGCACTAGATGGGTAGGTGAATCCTAGTGACACCCTTGTTATGGACATGAAGAGCCTCCATCATTCCTGACCACCTTATACCGAAGAGACTCCAAGGTGCTCTAAATGCATTTTAAGGTTGGTCTTCTGAGGGTCATAATTCAGAGCTCATGGGGGCTATCGATGAAATTTTAAATACTATAGGATGGTCATGCTGAGGCCTAAAATAATATATCTCATTTTTGAGAGATCACATTCCATTTGGATTTGACACAGCAATCTCGCTCAATCCCAAAAGTCATATTGTGCCTCAGTTCATAGGTGCATCACATCGTAACTTTGAAACCACTGATCTTGGCATTGAATCATCAATACCATTAGCTCTGAATGGGTGGGTGAACCCTAGTGACACCCTTGTTTCAGCCGCAGAGATCTCCCCATTTTTCACAACCACCCCATACTAAAGAGTCTCTAAGGTGCTCTAAGTTCATTTCGAGGTCGATCTTCCAAGGATCGTAACTTGGAGCTCATGGGGGCTATTGATGAAACATCAAATGGTATAGGATGGTCATGCCAAGGCCTTCATAACCCCTCTCATTTCCAAGGTGCTCTAAGTGTGTTTGGGTGGGTGAACCATAGTGGCATCTTAAGGGATTGCAGAGATTATGTCAAATTAAACATATATGGTAGTATTTCAAATTAAACATTGCATCAAAATTTGATAATAAAGGTTGTTAAAATGTTATTCAAAATTATTAAATTTGAATTGCATATAACAAATATGATCAAAATGAATGATATTCCATACACATGAATAATACTCATGATCCATGATAAATTGAACAATACTATATTATATTATTGTGCACATAAATGGCAAAAATATATATCAAAATACATGTATCTATAGAAAAATTACACAAATATATATCAAAGTTCATGTATCCATAGATAATTTACATAAATATATATGAAAATACATAGATCCAATATACAAAATGTGGCTGATCATGCCATCAAAATGTGTATAATATCAATGTTTCTATATATAGTGTGGCATATGCCATCTCAAAATGTCTCATGATGCATCCTATGAAAACTATACTATCCTATGCTATTGGTGGATGATAAAAATGTAGCTTCTCCACTGCACTAGGTGGATCAAATGCCTCCTACATAAACAAAAAGGAAAACCCCGTGATGCCTACCCCTAGTTTAGTTTTATCTTTCTTGTAGGCTTCTAGGATAAGCTTAAGTCTAGGGGGAGTGGATGTAATGTCTATCCCTAGTTGACTTTTTGTATTATATTGTCGAGCTCTTTTAGGCTAGTGTTATGTTTATGCTTGATGATTAGTGACAGTGTTGGATATTGTTTCATACTCAGTTGATATATATATATATATATATATATATATATATATATATATATATATATATATATATATATATATATATATATATATATATATTGAGTTAGTTATTTTAGTTTTTTCATGATTGTTCGATGCTGTACATGTTCATGTAGTGACTTTGTGTTGCATAAAAATGTAACTAAGGAAATAGCACTAAGCAACTAAGGCACATTTCTACATTATCATGCAAAACCTCAAAATATGAAAGAAGACATGTAAATGAACAAAAAAATAGCACTATGAAAACCTCATGAAATCACCAAGTAATTGATGATTTCACATTGTTGTGGGATGTGGTTGCTCACAAGTCCAGCAACATAACAATAAGGTAGATAGTGCTTCTTTCAAAACGAGGAGAGGGTTCTCCTTTTATAGGAAAATGGATGCAATGGACGGCTAAGATTTAATGCAAGATGGATGGCTAGGATCTCTCAGGATCAATGAGGTGTCCATGAGGTGGAGGCCAAGTAGACTCCATGTGGATTAGGGTTTTGACCATTCAAAGGGGGCAATATGCTCACACATGTGTGAGCAACCTTTGATGGTGACATGATCAATGAGGTGTGAGAAGTGTGTAAGATCATGTTTCCTCACACATGTGTGAGACACCTTTGAAAGTGATGGGTCAATGACATGTGTAAGAGGGTTGGAGGCTCAAGGTTTCTCACACATGTGTGAGACACCTTGGTTCACATGTGAAGGGGGACAAGGTTGTAAGAGGCATGCAAGATATGAGGGATAAGGAAAGTGTGAACATCTCTCACACATGTGTGAGAACACACTTAGGATCAAGAGGTGATTAGCTAGGATGATTAGGAAAAGAAAACATGATTAGGAAGTGGGTAGGTTTAGCAAGATGGGTTAGGTAGGCTAGTGAGGTTAGGTGAGGGTTAAATGTAGGAGCCATGTGCTCAAATAGGATTAAATGCAATATTTAATTCCTAGTGGGATTAGGAGGGAATTAATTAAGTAAATGACATACTTAATTAAAGTGAAAGGGGTTAGATGCGAGGGGAATAGGCTAAGATTTAAATAAACCTTAGTTTATTTAAATCAAGGAAAGGGAAATATAATTAAATAAATGCAAATTTATTTAATTAAAGGTAGGGGAATCAAATAAATAATAAATATTTATTTAATTGGCTAGGAATGAATTTTGGACAAATTTAGGTGTCTACATTTTGCCCCTCTTTGATATAGCATTAGTAATGTTATATCAAAGAAGAATAAAATATAGTGGCTAGAAGGATAAGACTAGTAGCATGATGCCCCAGTCATGGAAGGATGAGGAAGGATGACGAGGGTGGAAGGGTATGCCCCCTCGAGAGGACATGCGGGTTAGGAAAGCACAGATGTTCTCTCGAAATGCAAGGAAGATGGAAGGAAGTTATGCTGCAATGGTGTGAACAACCTAAGTTTGATATTGTACTTAGCACTATGCACCAAGGTATGAGGAACCAAGATGACAATGTGTCTAGTAAGTGATAAAAGGGGGTCTAATACAACCATATGCCTTATGAAACCATGATATGGAAGATCATGATTCCTGGGACAGCAGGATGCAAAGACCATGATACATGCAAAAAATACTAATGCAGACAAGTAATAAGTCACCATGCACACAAGACCAAAAGCAAACCACCATTTTTCCCCTAGTCAAGCTGAAAACCCATTAATGGATTGATTGATAATGATTGATTAAGGATGGAAAAGCTAATGCTAAGCGTAATGCACATCCAAGGATTGGGAAGGATTCATCCCATGATAAAGATGTTTGAATATAAGAAATGGATTATCAGCTGATTGGGTCAAAGTGATGAATTGATTAAAGATTGATGGACAAGATTGCAAGATTAGATTGATTGAATTAGTATTGATTGCATAGTTGATATGTTTTTTGATTTTTTGATTTTATGGCGGATAGAAGAATGAACATGGATGAGAGTAGAAAAATGATGTTGATAGGATGAAGAATGATGATAGTAGGATTGATATGATTGGAAAGGATTAGAAGAATTGAAAATTGATTGAATTATGAATTTGATTGAAGTGAGTTGGAAGAATTATGTGGAATGTGATATGAATGAATGTGGGATAGAAATGAATTGATTAGATGAATGTGTGAGAGAATGGATAAAATGAATGGATTGAAGGAATGTGAGATAGAATGGAACCAATGACAAGGGAGGGTCAAGGTATGGTAAATGGAGGAAAAGAAACGTGAGGTGGTGGATGACAGGAATTGTGAAAGGTGATGAGGGGCCAAATGATATGGTGTCAAAAAAAATGCGGGGCCAAGGATCATGTTTCGAAGGAGTCCAAATGCTCCATACCAAGGATATGAAAATGGAGGGAAATATGGGGGGAAAGGATGCGTGAAAATGGAAGGATGGTACGAAGGCTAGCATGTGGAGGAAGAGAGGCATTTGCTCTACCAAAGCATGTATGGACCTTTTGTTATTGTGCCTCTAGTATGGATCACGAACATGGGGATGAAAGCAGAATGGATAAGGAAAATGTGAAGGAGAGAGTTTATGAAAAAGGGATGGGTAATGATATGAAGTATATGGATGAAATGTGGAATATGAAGGGGATGAAATGGTAGGGATAACCAAGATCAAAGACATATGAAAGAGGGAAGGAAGCATGTAGGAGTATGGATGGAAAATGGATGAACATGAGAAGGACTATGGAATGCGAGATATGGAGCATATGTCAAGTTCAACTATATGGATGAATTATGGAAGTATGTAGGAAAAATGTCTGGATAATGCACAAGGGATATGGAAAGTGCATAGATGGATGGAAGGAAAGTGAAAGTCAAGATCAAAGATGGAAAAGGATGATGAACAGGAGATGAAAGTATGGAAGATCTGTATGGAAGTTTGGTATGGATGGAACTTTCCCCCAGTGTAGAGTGCAAGTGGAAGAGGAAAAGTGAATGGAGGGATAAGTGGAAGTAGAAGGCAATGGATACATGATAGGAGAATGAAGGGAGGACTCAGACATCTATTTATATAGATAGTATCCCTTGATATATTTTTCCTTTTTTCTTTTCAAGAAATTTTGATTATTTGCTCATAGATGTTGATAGGGTAGTGAATGGAGGAAAATGGCTTATGAAAAAGGCTGAATTAAGGGGGTGGGAGAAAGACATGGTTGATGGATGCTATGTTGGAAGATGTTAGTTATTTAATGACGTTAGTTAGATGAATGATTTTAATGTAGTTTCAATGGATACTTACCCTATATTTGCATGTGTATGGTGTGCGTGTATGTCTTCTTTATGTTTAACATTTTTGATATGGTTGAGGAAGGGGGTTGTAGTCACCTACTAGTCGGGATCTACGTGGTGAACCACTTCTTTCCATTGATCATTTAGTTTAGAATATTATGTTTGTATATATGCATGGATTTTATGTAGATTGCAGGGACTGGGTATTGACTTCCCTGAATTGCCAGGATGAGCGTACCCTATCGTAGTGTTTCAATGGTATAGGAGGGGAGATAACTCTTGAGTCCAAATCGTAAACCCTAAGCCAATTGTCCTAGACAATAGGGCAATTATCTAAGTTAATTTCACCTTTCTGAGTTTGTCAAGTGACGTGAATTCATGACTTTGACCTTGGAGTTTGATTTAGTTTTATGTTCTTTATAATGGATTTTCATATTTCGTCTTTTGGGTCTATGATAATTTTTTGTTTTAACTAAATCAAATTAAAAGATAATTTAATGGAAATTTTATAAAGAAAATTTAATATTTAATTAATTAAATAAAAGAATTAAATTTAAAAGATTATAATAAAGTTCCATTTTGACGTATTTATATTTATTTAATTTAATGATAATTATTTAGGAGTTTTATTTTAATAATAAACTCTAAATAATATTGTTAATAAAGTTAATAAATGCATTATTAAAAAAATGTCTCGTGAATTTATTTAAATAAAAGAATGAAACTTAAAGATAAAGTTATGGTTATAATTTAGGCATAATTATATTTATTAATTTAATAATAATTATTTAGGAGTTTTATTCTAAATAATAAACTCTAAATAATATTATTAGTTGAATTAATAAATATTATATTTAAAGTGTCTCATGATTTAATAAGAGATAGTAAGCAATTATTTAATAAAGTTTATTTTAATTAAATTGCATAAAGGATATGCATAAAATTACAATATAATAAATTAAATTTAAGAGAGAAAGCTAATTAATTTAATAAAGATATTTTAATTAAATATCTAAAAGTTTGTGCATGAAAAGGTAAAAGATAATAAGTAATAAACAATAATTGATCAACGAGTTCCCTCACATGATTGCATAATTAGAGCCCCAAATTAAGGGAGAACTCTTTATCAAAAATTGCGTGATTGCATAATCAGAGCCCCAAATTAAGGGAGAACTCTTTATTAGAGATCTAAAGCTCATTATGCAATTACATAAGTTTTGGAGGAGCAATTTCAAAGAAGGAAGTTTTCAGAGAAAGGAGATTGTTTTGTGTGCTTCGTGTATTTTTTGTTTGAGCATCAAATCCAGGTAGGATCTCATGGTTTATTTGTACAATGGTTTTCTATCCTTTGACTTCATGTCTTCTCTGTGTCTATTGTGTTTTTATTTTCAGAATTCTTCTGGGTTGAGATCCTTGTTTTGCATATTTATTACTCTTCATTTTCAAGAACTCTTGTAAGCAATTTAATGATTGGAAACCTTGTGTGTAGATTTAGTTGTTCATCGTTCTTAGGGAACTTGTGTATACAAATTAGAAACTAGAAAACCCTCGCATTAAAATTTATTGTTCTCTATTCTTGAATACATTTGTGAAAGAGTGAAATTGAAACCCTTATTATATTGAGGTTCTGTATGGAATTGTTAAATTGGGTTTTGGGTTTTGAAAAGAAAACAAATTTTGTTTTATAGAATTTGACTGGTTAGTTCGGATTTCTATATTAAGGCTATTTTGGAAAGTTTTTATTTTTAGTAGGTTTCTATTTTTAGAAAGTCTCTATTTTAGTATGTTTTTATTTTGGGAAAGTTTCTATTTTTTACAGGTTTCTATTTTTAGAAAGTCTCTATTTTTAGCTAGTTTCTATTTTTAAAAAATCTCTATTTTTAGTAGAATTCTATTTCGAGAAAGCTTTTATTTTTAGCAGGTTTCTATTTTTAGAAAATCTCTATTTTTAGAAAGTTTCTATTTTGAAAAAGTTGCTATTTTCAGAAAATTTCTATTTTTGGAAAGTTTATTTTTTTAGTAGGTTTCCATTTTGGAAAGTTTCTATTTTTAGTGGGTTTCTATTTTTGGAAGTTTCTATTTTTAGCATGTTTCCTTTTTGGCAATGTTTTTCCAAAGTTTAAAATTATTATGGTAATAATTAATAATAATAATTATTAATTTTAATAAGTATTGTTAAAATTTGAAATTTAATTATTTGAAAATTTGATTTATTACTTTATTATTTAAATATAATTCTAAAGTAAATTAAAAATCAAAGAAATTAATTGGGAGAATTAATGTTTTCTTCTATAAATTTGGATGTGTTTATATGGTTCATATATATGAAAATGATTGGTAATACTAGGGAAATATTAGTATTCAAAAACTTTAGTAATTATAATACTTTGAGAAAATGAAAACTGGAACCCTATTTTGAACATCAAATCTTGTGTTTGTTTGATAATGAATTGAACTACGAAACTATGTTTAAATAACTTTATATGAATTAGTTGAAATGTCTGAGATTCTAGTGAACTTGAGAAAACCTTAGTGAATCTGGTAACTAGAGAAATTGGTAATTGAAACCCTAATGGAGATCAAAAACATTAACTGTAATATTTGGAAATGAAAATGAAAACATGGAAACCTATAGTGAAGTTTAACTTGTGTGTTTTCCAAAATAGAATGAATTATGAAAGTTACTTTGTATATACTCTTTCTATGACATGTGATTTTTCTATTGGGTGTTGGGGTTTGACTTATCTTTGACCAGTCAAGTTGTATTACCAGAGGATTGAGAGTTATGTTTGTGATGTCATAATGATGTGTTGTATATGATCTTTAATACTCAACCATGGTAATGTGTCTTATATGCTCTATGAGGATTTTTGATCTATCGATTGTTAATACTTTTCAGTGTTCTTGTGTGAAATTGAAGTGAATGGTGTGACCTATCTAATATAACCTTTGAGTCTTTCATTAGTTGTATCTAGATTGCTTTCTAGTCACTTGTATAGGACTGAGGTGTTTGTATTATTAGTTCTTGGTGATGTCATGTTATGACATGGATTGGTTTATGTGTACTTTCTTGGATTAGTCCTATTAGGACTATCATTTTAGTGATGCTTATATTTTGACCAATGATATTTCAATGCTTGTTAGTTGCTTGTTTAAGAACTAATGTATGGTATGTGGTCTTTTGTGATCTTTTGATTTTTACTGAACTTAGGGTAGGTTATCTATATGTCGTGTTAGGAAGTGGCTTGCAATGGAGGCTAGAGCCCCAAAGAGGTTGCCTGGGTAACCCATTGTAGGATGTTTTAATAAGTGATAACATTTCATTAAATGGGTTTAAAATGAATTAACAAGATATTGGTACTACAAAAAGTCACTA
Organism: Cupressus sempervirens; assembly: GCA_028749045.1. Lineage (NCBI taxonomy): Eukaryota > Viridiplantae > Streptophyta > Pinopsida > Cupressales > Cupressaceae > Cupressus > Cupressus sempervirens. The sequence goes on from CM053785.1 coordinate 721,955,328, forward strand.
AGGGGCTAGAGGATTAAACGACTAGCTGAGTAACCTTAGAGATGACTCATTAGTATGCCTTGCCAGTACAAAAGGATACTAGTGTCACATAGAGTCACTAGGGGGGCAAAGGATTAAAAGACTAACCGAGTAACCCTAGGGTTGGTTCATGTGATGACACTTGCCCACATGCATAGTAGATTTCCTACATGTCGTTGTTGCCTCTAGATTTAGATGTCATTTGTATCTTGCTACCTTTGAGATAGTTTGCTTTCAGGTGATTCCTTGAACCTAGCTATTGGTTTTGACTTTTGAATTTGTTATCCTGTTTGGGACTTGAGTTTATCTTCTCAACGTAGTGGGAGTGGGCCTTTTTTGGTTCCATGAGGTCAGGTGGTAGTACTTTTTCTTATACCATTGAGATCTGACCATCAGATGCTATTGCTAGATGTGTTTGTGTAGTTGTTCCTTTCTAACTATTCTTGTATTTCTATGATGGATGATTATACCTAGTGTATTATATTTGATTTCATAGATCTTATGAGATGATGTTATCTATTTCATGGTGTATATTATCTTAGCTTTTCATACACTATGACTTGTACAGTGGATGATTGTGCATTCTATTTATTGCCAAGTGGCATTTGAGATGATTGTATATTATTTAAATGGATTTAAACTTGTATTTATTCCATGATGTGAAATTGCTATGTGTTAGAGTTAATATTAAGTAAACTTAAATATGATTCAATGTCATGGGACTCTTAAGAATTGTAATCTATTTAATGGTATGTGCTTATGTGAATGCTAATGTTTCTACTAAATTATATCTATTGTTGTATCTTTATCTTTTAAAAAAATGTTTGTCAAACTTAGTAAAACTTTAGGTTAGTTTATTTTGGGTTTCGTGGTAGGGTCTTACAAACCCAAAGTTAGACTACTAAATTTATATGATTCTATGTATCTAACAATGAATTACTCAAATGTATAATGATCCATTTTTTAATGAATATTTATAGTATTAAAATTTCATCATAAATACCTCCCTTGTCGACCTCCTGCACTGGTCAAAAGTCCTCTCATATGTCCTCAACAATGCTTGAACCTTGTTGATTACGGCCTGTGTATGTTCAAGTATGTTTGTCAGATGAATCTACAAATTAAACTATAACATTATAATTCATAGCATGCTAAATTTATGACATATAATCAAGAATTCAAACTACAACTTACCTCTATCGACTCCTCCTCTGGATACAAATGGATGCATCAACAAATATACAAAACTCTGGCATCCAACCTCCTATCCACTAGGTGTTTCCTATGAGATACAAAATACTAGTTGTTAATATCATGGAAATCAATTTTGAATTTATTTATGAAAATAAGGAAAGTAAAAAATAAATGATACCTATACATAAAATGGGGCTCTCACTGTGAATGGAAACACTAGAGGGTCTGTGAAATGGAATCTACCTAGACTCATCGATAGTAGCCATGCCCTATACAATAAAGAATGTAATTAAAATTCATTACCACAAACATTTTACAAGAATGCATCAATATTTAATCACTTAAAAAGCATATAATTACCTTTCCCTTGTTAATGGGTTGTGCCTCTTCCCCCCAACTCTACACCCCACTGACACGTGATACCTGCAAGAGAAAAGAAAAATTAGAAACCATATATGCTCAAATATCAAATAGAAAAAAATAATGAGAACACAACAAAATGTACTGTAGAAGTCTCAATGCCAAATGAAATAGTTGAGAGCATGACATTATCAACCTGTCTGAGCTCCTCCTCAGTCATCAACTAAACATGAATGAAGATCACATACATGTATAAGTCAGTATGGGCTAAAAATTAAAATTACTGTATTATAAAGATTAACTTTAAATCACATATGTCGTAACAAAAAAATGAATACACATACTGACACAAAAGGATTCCATGCCTCTGCATGCCCCTCCTCTCTCACATCAAGGTGTGTAGCCTTTGTATGCGCATCTAGTGTATCCTCCTCAAATACAAACAGATACTAAGAAAGATCAACTATTTGGAGCTAGACAAATATTCTTGCACATTATGTGTAATATCCTTGTCCAAATCTGATTTAAACTTGCTAAATTTGCTTTTAGAAATTTTGTCAAACACTTGTACAATAGAGGGATATATGACATCTATTCAATGCAAATTAACACTTACATCTAAGTGACATTATGTTAAATAGTTAGCATGCAAACTAACATTATATTCCAAACTTCAAAATTGATATTTTGCTGATATAAAATTTTTGATATAAAATCAGGTTACAATGTCTTCAACAATCTAACTAGACTATCCATACAAAACCATGTAGATGCATAAAATGTGAAGATAAAATGAAGGGAACCTAAGATTGGTAGGCAGATCATAATCTTTCATGCACTGTAGCAGATGGGTATAAACTTTGTAATATGCCTCTGAATTAGTTGCTTAACTCCTTCCAAAGTATAGATAAAATGAGGGCATCGAATGACCCTTAAATCTAAAGTGTATCTTCTTCATGAATTGTTGCAAAAACTCAATAAGCTTCAATGAGATGACTAAAATATCACCTCTAGCAAATGCAAATATTAGCTGATAGTTTCACAGCCTCAAAGTTCCCAATCAAAGAGAATTATCATTCTCAATGACTGAAATGTCCTACAGAAACCCTTGGCTCCACAAGTGCACAAGCAAATGTCAATATCAAATTTGGATGCCCTACAATGACGTTCTCTCCTCTATTTATTCTATTCCTTCACCCCTTCTAGAAGAACCTAAAATATTATTTTATTGCACTTTTCTAGAAGCTTCCTCTTTTCCAACAATAATTAGTTTTGCTTCTAGAAGATTCCCTTTTCCATATAATATAATATTATTTTAGTGACTTATAATTTAATATTTATTTTAGTCACTTTTTAATTAAATTAATTAAATATAAAGTGACCTTTTAATTTTTAAATTATTTAATGACTTTAAAGAAATTAATTTAATTATTTCACCTTATTTCTCCACTTAGCCTTCAAAGAATGAAAGGCTACGAACTCCATTGAGAGGCTAAAATGATGGGGACATTACAGTCTGCCCCATTGGAAATTTCTTGTCCCCAAGAAATCTCAACTCTGGATGTTGCAGAATCTCTTCACTCTTCCATGTAGCATCCTCAATAGGTAGGTCCTTCCATTTAATCCAATATTCTCTAATGACACAGCTTCTCAACTACTTCTCTCTAAAATATAATATAGCCTCTGGTATCAAAATCAACTTACCCTCATCATCTAAGGTGGTAGAACCGTAGAAGGAACCACATGATGTCCCAATGCCCTCTTGAGCTATGATACATGGAAAATATTATGCACTTTGTTGTCCGCCAGCAACTCTAGCTCGTAAACCACTTCACCCACATGCCTAATGACCTGGAAGGGTCCATAGTATCGTAGCTTGAGCTTCTTTGCACCACTCTTCTTGAGAGTAGTTTGTCTATAGGGCTACAACATCAAATACACCATGTCTCTAACCTCAAAAGAGCATTCCAATCTCTTATGATCTACATACTATTTTTTTGGGTTTTGTGCCTTTCGGATGTTTTCAAAAAGAGCCCTTATGATATCTTGGTTTTTCTGTAACATGTCTCCAGCATTAGGCACTCTACTATAACTTATCAACAAATCAAGAAAGCTAGGAGCCTCATAACCATACAAGGCCATGAATGGTGTCATCTGAATAGAAAGATGGTAAATGGTGTTGTAGCAGTACTCACATAGGTATATCCACTTAACCCACCCTTTTTGTTGCCCAACAATACAATTTATGAGGTACCCTTCCACCCATTTTTTGACTATCTCTGTTTGTCCATCTATCTGAGGGTAGTAACTAGTACTCAGAGAAAGCTCGGTCCCACACAATCTAAAAAGCTCCTGCCACAAATTGCTCATAAACTGACTGTCTCGGTCACTAACAATGTTTTGTGGTAATCCATGCAATCTAGACACCTCACAAAGAAATAGTTTGCCAACCTGTGTGGCTGAATATGAAATAGCAACTGAAAAAAAAGTGCAAAATTGGTCAAGCAATCAACCACCACATAAATGCAATCCTTGCCTTGCACTTTCAGCAACCTTGTGATGAAGTATATGTAATAAACTAGCAGGATATGTATGGTCCTATTTGTTCTGCTGAAAAACAACACACTCCCTAACATATCATAGAACATCAGATTTTAGTCCCTTCCAATGAACCTCTCCTGAACCTATCGATAGGTTTTGAAATAGCCAGGATGGCCTGCCAATGGTGAATCATGAAAAGATCTTAATACTATGTTCTTTACTTCTAATCTTGGAGGCAAGAAGATCCTCCCCTTGTAAATGATAAGATCATTCACCATCGTGTACCTATCATCCTGTAGTGACCCATCAATAATACCTGAAGCCCAAGAATCCTTAGCATATTTTGCCACAATAAAATGACTCCAATCCTCTAAAACCTCAACCATAGTGGTTGGCAAGACAAGGCATCAATGACTATATTTTGTGAACCTTTGACAAAAGAAATGTCAAAGTCATAATATTGCAACTTGCTTACCCACTTTTGCTGATGGTCATTAAGATCTTGTTGCGCAAGGAAATGTATCAAGCTATTATGATCTATTTTAACAACGAACTTACTACCCACTAAGTACTGCCTGAACTTGGCCAATGCATGCATAATGGCCAACATTTCCTTGTCATATATACTATAGCTCCTCTCAAGGCCTCTTAGCTTCCTACTCTCATATGCAATTGGATGTTTGTCTTCCATAAGGATAGCTCCAATCCCCTCAGCTGAAGCATCACACTGCAACTCAAAGGGTTTAGTGAAATCAGACAATGTAAGCACTAGGAAGTAGTCATAAGTCGTATGAACATCTCAAAGCATTCCTGTGGCTCATGAGTCCAAACAAAAGCCCCTTTCTTGGTCAAATATGTAAGTGGTGCTAAATTGCAAGAATACCCATTGACAAATCTGCGATAGAATCCACATAAACCCAAAAATCCTCTAAGTTGTATTAGATTCGTCAGAGTAGGCCACTCAACAATTGTCTTGACCTTATCTAAATCCATTTGAACTCCTTCTGAACTAATGATGTGACCCAAATATAATAATTTTGTCATGCACAAGTCACATTTAGATTCCTTGGCATATAAAGATTCATTACCAAGGATACCCAAAACTATGTCAAGATGTGCAAGATGCTCTTCCCATATCCTACTATAAACCAAGATATCATCAAAGAAGAATAACACAAATTGCTCAACTGTGAATGAAATAACCTATTCATAGTAGATTAATGTAGTAGGGGCATCAATTACCCCAAATGGCATAACCACACACTCAAAATTTCCACAGTGGCAACAAAAAGCTTTCTTCTCAATATTTTCTTCCCTCACACAAATTTGGTGGTAACCTGATCTCAGATCAATTTTGGAGAAGTACTTGGCACCATGCAATTCATCAATCAACTCATCAATCCTTGGAATGGGATATCTGTTCTTGATTGTTCTCTTATTAAGCATTCTATAATTAATACACATCCTCAGAGTACCATCCTTCTTTTTAACCAATACTATTGATGAAGAAAAAGGTGACTTACTTGGTCTAATATGACCATTCTTGATTGTTCTCTTGTTAAGCATTCTATAATCAATACACATCCTCAGAGTACCATCCTTCTTTTTAACCAATACCATTGATGAAGAAAAAGGTGACTTACTTGATCTAATATGACCCATAGCTAGAAACTCCTTGATAGTTTTTTCTATATCTCATCTTTGAGCCGCTTAGGGTGCCTGTAGGGAGTGACTATCATAGGCTTAGCACCCTCCTCCAATTCAATGATGTGCTCCATCCCTCTATCTAGAGGTCTATTAGGTAGAATATCGCTAAAGACCTTATCATGCTTGATCCTCAACTCTTGTATATTAGGAGGATAAATAGGTTTTTTCTACTCTTCCTATGTTGGCTTCAAAACATAACTTGCTACCCACTCAACCATGTCATGATGCAAGAAATTTTCCATTTTCTTGAATGAAATAGTCTTGCAACTGGTGTCTTTAAGTGCTTTCAACACATGAGTTTTTCTATCCATCTCAAATCTCATTTCCATCTCATGAAGGTTGAGGGTGAATATTCCTATGTCATGTAACCATGTCATTCCCAAAACCATATATGTGTCTCCCATGTTCACCACATAAAAATTTGCCTTGAACTCATAATTATTCAAGCGCATGGGCAATTTTGAAATCATCTTGTCACACCTAAGAGTGAAACCATCAACAACCTTAACTTGAATTCCCTCAAACTCCTCAGTGTGTATACCATGCCTCTCAACAAGCCTAGTATCAATGAAATTGTGTGCCGCAACTATATCAAGAAGAGTAATAATCTTTTGACCAACAAGAATCCCTTGCATCCTAAAAGACCCTTCTCACCGAATACTTATGAGAAAAGCCTCTTTAAGCTTCAAGTTTTCCTCTAATTCTTCATCATGTTTTATTTTTTCTGATTCTAAATCATTAATTTCATATTGCTGGTCTGAATCAAAATCTTCAATTAGTGCCCACATTGCATGATTTGACTTCCCCTTAGGTTTCATAGGGAACTCATGGTTAATATCATATGGTCCCTTACAGTAGAAGCATAATCATTAAGAGTCTCATGATCAAGCGAAAAAATAGACTTACCTTTGGCTTTGTCCTCCTTAGGTAACTTCTTGTTGTCATGATTGGAAAATGTTACCTTTGATGTAAACTTTCTGGTAGGGGCAATGAACTCCATGCTTCGTGCCTTCTTCATTACTTCCTGTAGTGAGGGAGGATTGAAAGCTTTCAACCAACCTTTCAATGGCTCTATCAATCCTTCCATGAATAAGACCACCAATCTTCTCACTGATGTTAGGAACCATAACCAATAACTATTGGAAGTTATTCACATAAGCATCAAGGGAACCATGTTGTTTTAGTTGTGCCAATTCATGGAAACTCACCTCAGGATCTTTAACATCAAACCTTCCAATCAATCTATTAGTAAACTCCTCATATGTAGTGATAAGGTTGAGTCCAAGTGTGACTAACCCATGATACCACCACTCATGAGAAGCTCCTTCAAGATGTGATGTGGCAAATCTTATGGAATCCTTTTTAGGCATTAGTATCAAATAAAGATAATTATCAAGCTTTTGAACCCAAGACCTAGCTATGCATTTGTTACTTCCATCATAGTAAGGCATGAAAATCTTACCAAGTGTTTGTTGATAGTCATTTTTTGGAGCATAGTGATCATTCCTTCCTCCTCTCCTATTCCTTTGCTTCATGAATTGATCAAACGTCCATATTTCTCTCATATTAGGAGGGAGAGTGGTATACTCCAAGTAGGCCTATCTACCTTTGTCTCCAAAAGAAATAGCTAGAGCAACATGTGGTTGTTCTTCTCTTGGTGTAAAGGTGGGAAAAAGAGGCCTAGAGGCTGATCCTCTAGTTTGGCTTGCTAATCCATGTTTTCCAATAAGTGTGACATCATATCAAGCATGGTATCAAATTTCCTTTTAGTTCTTGCATCCCTATTTTCTTCTTCTACCATATTTTAAATTATTTTGCCTATATCTCTTTCTCTTAATGCTTTTGGGGATGCATCCCCTTCAACCTAAGGATTTTGATATTGTTGTTTCTATTGTTCCCTGCTATAACATCTTATTTCTCTCTCACTCATCTATTGTTTGACTGATCACAGGATGGCAGGATGAAAGCTCTGATACCACTATAATATCCCTGTCCAAATATGATTGAAACTTGCTAAATTTTCTTTTAGAAATTTTGTCAAACACTTGTATAGTAGAGGGATATATGACATCTATTCAATGCAAATTAACACTTACAACCAAGTGACATTATGTCAAACAGTTATCATGCAAACTAACATTTTATTCCAAACTTCAAAATTGATATTTTGCTTATATAAAAATTCTGATATGAAATTGGGTTACAATGTCTTCAACAATATAACTAGACTGTCCATACAAAACCATGTAGATGCATAAAACATGAAAATAAAATGAAGGGAACTTGAGATTGGTAGGCAAATCAGAATCTATCATGCACTATAGAAGATGGGTATAAACTTCCTAATATGCCTCTGAGTTAGCTGCTTAACTACTTCCAAAGTGCAGATAAAATGAGGGCATCGAATGACCCTTAAATCTGAAGTGTATCTTCTTCATGAATTTCTGCAAAAACTCAATAAGCTTCAATGAGATGATTGAAATATTACCTCCAACAAATGCAACAATATTAGCTAATAGTTTCACAGCCTCAAAGTTGACAATCAAAGAGAATTATCGTTCTCAATGACTGAAATGTCCTGCAGAAACCCTTGGCTTCACAAGTGCACAAGAAAATGTCAACATCCAATCTAGATGCCCTACAATGAGGCTCTTTCCTCTATTTATTTTATTCCTTCACCCCTTCTAAAAGAACCTAAAATATTATTTTATTGCACTTTTCTAGAAGCTTCCTCCTTTCCAACAATAATTAGTTATGCCTCTAGAAGATTCCCTTTTCCCTATAATATAATATTATTTTAGTGACTTATGATTTAATATTTATTTTAGTCACTTTTTAATTTAATTAATTAAATATAAAATCACCTTTTAATTTTTAAATTATTTAATGACTTTGTAAGAAATTAATTTAATTATTTCACCTTATTTCTCCACTTAGCCTTGAAAGAATGAAAGGCTAAGAACTCTGTTAAGAGGCTAAAAAGATGGAAACATTACATTATGAAAGTATGGGGCACACAAACATGTGATGAGCTCACCGATGATGAACTCACACTAACATCATCAAAAGGGGGAGGCACCACTAACCTAGCTTGGAATATCAATAGGCTACTCAATCTATGGATGGCTCTAATAGTTTGAGAGCTAGCCTCTGCAATGATATCAGGATGTTGCACTGGAGGAGGGGGGAGACATTAGTAGGGGGGACAAAAGTGATAGCTTTTTTTCGTTGGGTAAAGGGTCTATTCTGAGGAGCTCCTCCTCCTACACCCATGTTGGGCCTCACACTCTAATAGTTCACCTTGAGGTGCAACAAAAATTTGGCATACAATTTTTTAATGAAATAAAATGGCACCTCTAAATTTTTGTGTAGAGGGATGTTGAAAACCATCCACCAACGATCCCAAAAGTTTGCACACATAGCCTCATTTGTGCACCATTTAATTGATAGTTTGAGCTTTATTCATTCTACTTGTTTATCGATTTTTTTGGTCCACAATAAGGCTAACTATATCATCTTTAGTTATATTTAGGGCCACAACCTCATCATAGTCCAACTCATCATCAAACATGGTGTGCATTGGTCACGCCAATGAAGATCAACATTTTGTTCATTGGTAATTGTTTCAATATTATCCACTATTGTGTTTAACATGGATAACATGGGAGCCAATGTGGGTATAGTGTTATATGTGGTTCGCAAAACCCTTAGTTTGGCAAGATTTTCAAATATCAAATCTTCAATTTGAGGAGGGTTTTGAGGGGGTAGGGGATTGTTTGGTGGATGGTTTTGAGGAGGTACTAGATCATTTGGTGGAGGCTTATGAGGAACATTGTTTCCTGCCTTAGTATCATTATTTGGGTCAGCCATACCTATTAATTTGCAAAACATAATTTCTATTAAAAAAAACCTAAATTTCAACAATTTCTATTAAAAAAACCTAATTTCTAACAAAATTCAATTTAAAATAACTAATTTATAATAATATTCAATGAAATTTTTTTTTAAAACATAACTTACCCTTATCTGATACCTATTCGAAAAATTGATACCCAAATGGAGGTCAACAATCAAACAAAAAAAACACAATGTAAAAAGAGCTCTCAGTTTTTAAAAAAAAAAAATCTATGTTATAGGTTTTGAGTATTCGATTTCATATCGGGTAATCAGGTACCCAAAAGGCTTGGTCCTAAATTTTTAGCCTTGGTATCAGGATGGGTGGAAAAAAGTCAGAGTGGATTTTGAAATGCTTTTAGTCATTTTAAAACTTCACTTTTTTCACATCGCCACTTTTTGGCACACCATGATCCTATACATACCCACATAACAACCATCATAAAACATATTACATCTCTTAGGTTTTCATGACATTGAATCACATTTAAGTTTAATTAATACTAAATTTAATATATAACAATTCTACATCAAAGAATAACTACAATTACAACTCCATTTAAATAATATACAATTACAAGGGATGCCACTTGGCATAACTAGAATGCACAATCATCCACTGTACAAGTTACAGGGTATGAAAGGCAAAAAATATACCTCATGAATATAATACATCATCTCATAAGAACTCTAAAAAATAAATATAGTACAATAGAATATAATCATCTGAATGAAGTACAAGATCAGAAAGAAGGATCAATAGTATAAGCACCTCCAAAAATGACATCCAATGGTTGGATCTCAATGGTATAAAAAAATACACTACCACCTGACCTTGTGAAACCCAAAAGGGTCCACTCCTACCATGCTAAGGAGATAAACTCAAGTCCCAAATCGATATCAACAACAAAAGTCAAAACAAACATCTAAGTCAAGGAAACACCTGAAAGCAAACTATCTCAAAGGGTACCAAGACACAAGTATCAACTAATCCAAAGGGCAAAAAAGATACATAAGAAATCTATTATGCAAGTGGGCAAGTGTCATCGCATGAGCCAACTCTAAGGTTACCTTGACAGTCTTTTAATACTCTAGCCCCCTAGTGTCTCTACGCGGCATCAATATTCTTTCATACAGACAAGATATACTAACAAATCAACTCTAAGGTTACACTAGTAATCTTTTAATAGTTTGGACCCCTAGTGACTTTATGTGGTATCAATATCTTATTAATTCATTCTAAACCCATTTAAGGAAATGTTATCACTTATTTAAAAAACTAAAATGGGTTACCCACTAGCCTCTTTAGGGCCTCAACCTCCATTGCAAGTCACTTCCCAACATGACATACAAATAACCTACCCTAAGCTCAGCAAAAGCAAAATATTTAAAATGACTATAAACCACACATTAGTTCTTAAACAAGGAACTGGAAAGTACTGAAATATTACAGATCATAATCAAAGATTCCACCAATATGATCATCCTAATAGGACTGATCCAAAATCAAGTACACATAAACCAAATCCATGACATAACATGACATCACCAAAAAAAAAATCATTTAATCACCTTAGTCCTATATAAGCAACTGGGAAGCAATCATGGATAACTAATTGAAGACTCAAAGGGTATACCAAAAAGGTCATATCATTCACCTCAGTTCTACACAAGAAAAATTGGAAAGCAATAACAACCAACAGATCAAACTCATCATAGAAGACACATGACACATCACCATGGTCGGGTATAAATGATTGTAATCAAAATATCATCATGACATCATAGAACAAAACTCCCAAGTCTCTAGTAAACATGATAATTTGGTTAAAGCTAAGTCAAACCCAAAAACCAAATATCAGTAAACCACACATTGCATACAACACACACAATAGTAACATTTCATAATTCATTAGGTTTTTGAAAACACACAAGTTCAATTTTCACTATGGTTTCAAGTTTTCACTTTCATTTTCAAGTATTACAGATCTGCTAAAGATTTTGAGTCCACACAAGTCTCAACTATAAAAGGTTGTTTAAACATAAAACCTCAAATGTAAAACTACAGACATTTAATCAAAGTCTTTTAAACATTTATTTTCGTAGTTCGTTAGGTTTTCTTCAAACATAATCTAGTTCAATATACAAACATGATTTCAATTCTCATTTTCAAGTATTAGAGTTTATAGAGTTTTCAATTACAATTAGGGTTCACATTTTCATTTTCTCAAAGTATTATAATTACTAAAGTTTTCGAATAATTAAATTTCCCTAGTATTACAAATCATTTTCATATATTTGAACCATATCAACACATCCAAGCTTATAAAAACAAACATTAATTCTCCCAATTAATTTTTTTATTTTCAATTATATTTAAATAATAAAGTAATAAATCAAATTAAATTTTTTAACAATTCTTATTAAAATTATTAATAATAATAATTATCAATTATTACCAAAATAATTTTAAATTTATTGAACTTTAGAAAAAAAAAAATCTGAAATGGAAAGCTACTAAAAATGCAAGCTCCCCCAAAATAGAAACTTGTTAAAAATGGAAACTTTCTCGAAATGAAAACTTGCTAAACATAGAAACCTCCTTGAAATAGAAACCTACTAAAAATGAAAACTTTTTTGAAATGGAAACTTACTAAAAATGGTGTAATGCCCTGCCAAGGGATCCAAAGAATTAACTAAGTTTGTCAAACAAATTTTTTTTTTAAACATGAAAGACAAAACCATTCATAACACTTGTGGAAGCAATAGCAACAATTCAAATGAAAATAAACATAACATATATACACAATAGGCTACATTCTTTAAAGATCCCTTAATATTATACCACATCTAAATTAACTATTCATCTAACATCCCATCTTTATGAAATAACAATGATACATCCAATGTACTTAAACAATATACAAGTGTCCTTTTGTAATTATAGTTTAGTTTAGCTCAATCATCCACTGTACATATCACAGGGTATAAAAAGCTTAAAAGAATAAACATCCAAGTAAATAAAGTACATCATCATCATCTAATATTAATACATGATGCAATAACATAAATGAAACCACATATCATACATGATACATCATCACAAAAGATATAAACATCCATCACAAAAGATAACCATATACCACAAACATAAATAACTAAGTACACGGTTCCTCCCAACTGTAAATAGCATCATTAGACCATCGTGGATCCTAGCCATCCCTCCGTGCGTAACATCCCAAAGCACCGAAGAGATCATCGGTATTAACATAGTAGGAATGTCACTCTTAAAACATCCTACTAATATGTAAAGTAAAGCATAATAAATCATCACCTAACATATGCAAAGTAAAGAAAATCATCAATATAGGAAACATACCAGTAAATACATCCATCATAAGGTATATTATCTATCATAATGCTCCAAGAACATAATGAAGAATAAATACCAACCAAGGATACTCCAGACACGGTGTCTCGGACGGATCTCAAATGATAAGAGTGAAAATACACTACCACCCGACTGCGTGGAATCTAAGTGGTCCACTCCCACCATGCTAAGGAGATAATCTCAAGTCCCAAACAGGATATCAATACACATAGCACAAATCTCTATAAATTCAGGAATCCTAAAAGTATACTAACTCAAAGGTTCCATCACACAAAACTGATATTTAATTCCTAGAGGCACACAAAGACATGTAGAAAACCTACTCTACAAGCGAAAAAGTGTCCTCGCAATTATCACGTACAAGTTACCCTGGAAGTTAGCTAAACTCCACGGGTCCATACTGATCTCATGCGGCCACTAGTATTCTCTCATATTGATGAGGCATACTACAGAATGCATGGTCGCAACCATGCATTCTTACTACTCCCATCCTAGCCTATACAAGCACTCAAAGCATGGGCGAGAACATCAAAAAAATAATCTTTTTAAGTTCATTTAATCCCTATTTAGTGTGTAAGTGTTATCACTTATTAACCAAACTTACAATGAGTTACCCTGGTAGCCACTTAGGGCCCTGGCCCCCATTGCAAGCCACTTCCCGACACTACAAGTAGATTACCTACCCTAAGCTCATGGAATCATAAATCTCAAAATTATAAAAGATAATCCATAATTAAATTATCAATTATGCATAAAAGGATCAAATATCCATAATAAGAATTATCAAATCTCCAAGATAAGAATCATCAAATCTCCATAAGCATCCATAGAAAATCATGACCACAACAGTTCTCTATTGGCAACTGAAGGCATCACTGATAATCATAAGTATCAATTGGTTCTCAATAACCAAAATATATCTTAAGATAAATGGTTCTCAACAAGCAACCAAGAATATCTCAAAATCATACTGATCGAAGACTCTAAAATGGTTGAGTCAAACATGTCATAGCATGACATCATCAAGAAATAAATCTATATTTCAGTCCCATCATGGAGACTAGAAAATAATCCAAGGATAACTGATCGATGACTCAAAAATGATTAGCTCAAGTGTCTCATACACATACCTCTCAGCTTCACACATGAAGGCTGATGAACAATAACAATAAGTAAATACAAACATTTCATAGAGCATACGATCACTTTACCATGGTTGAGCTTATAAAGATCGAGACCAAATAAGATCAACATGCCATCATATCTAATAACCCCCGAGCCTCTGGTAACAACCTAGGATTGGTCAACACTAGTCAACCCAAAACCCAAAACAAGAAGCATATAGAATACACGATGCAAACACATGTTTTGGTTTACTAAATTCACATAGTTGAATAATGTGTAGGAGTTTCCAATTTTCTGTTTACAAGTATAATTCAAGTGTATAAAGTTATCATTTGACCTACAAGTCAACCCATTTGTTCCCCGATAGCATTATTCTAAGAATAACTTAAGGATAAATATTTACTCATTAAATCATTTGCTTTATTCGCTAAGATCCATAGTACTAATTGATCAACTCTTCCTTAATGTTACTTCTACATTTCAACATAATCAAAGGATCATTATTGACCCTAATTAAATTGTCTTTTATATTTAACAATGATCCATATTCTAATTGATTAACATTTCAACTTTTTTTAGGATCATTTTTTCGTTATATTATAAGAGGACCAATTATCATTCTTCGAATAAGAGATTATAACTTTATTAAAATGATCAATTACATCAATCAATTAACATAGGTCCATATTCTAATAGTCCTCAATTAAATATTACTAAGTCTTCACCATTAAATATCTAAGGTCATCATTTAAGTCATAAGAATAAGACCTATCAACTTGATATCAATATTTCTACAATCTTATTAAAAGAATTATATCAATTAAATCTTCATTACTTAACTTAATTGTTAATTAAATCTAATTAACTCTCATTGATTGATTTAATTAATAATTACATAATCATAGCAATGTTCCAATTAATATCAGTTGACTAATAACTAACTATAATTCTGTATGATAAAAGTCAACTATAATTCAATACTCAAAAGATCATATTAATAATTCAATAATAATTATTGAAAATCTTAAATGACCATATTCGTCATCTTTCAAAGAATACCAACATTTTCTTAACAAATTCGTATTATCATTAATCTTTTCAAATAAGACTCTATCGCACAACTTAATTATTAATATCATAGTTATAATATCAACTCAATGAATATCAATTGATTAAAAATCAATTATAATCCAACTCCAAAAAATATTATCTTTTACCAAACTTCAATCAATAATAATCTCTACTAGATTAACTCTAACCAAATTTGTTGATATTTATTTAAACCATTATTTATTAATAGTTTGCTAGTCCTTACAAACATTAATAAATAATAAACTCCTCAAACTATACATACTCGATCTATAGAATCTTTTCATAAACTCATTAGTTAATATTTGGCTAACTCTTAACTCCATTAAGGTATTCAAACATATTAACCAATAACATAATAATTCAGTCTTAATCCAATATCATTCAGAGTTTCTAAATTTAAATCAACATAATATAAATTATCATTTTACAATTATTTAATCAATATTAAAATCGACCATTAGACTCCATTTTCTAATTGTTCTAATAATATTTTGTCTATATAAACGTTGCTTGAAAGAGATCGCTATCACAAATCAATAAGACTCATTGTAGATTTTAACATGAATAATCTCCAAATTCTTAACATTATCATCTTCATTAAACAAGTCTAAAATTGTTTAATATATATTAAATAGTATCCAATATACATTATAAAAAGTCCACTATATAAACTATATTAAAATATCTTTTCTTTTAATTTTCTCTCATTTAAAAATCTATTTATTTAGATTGACTAAAAATCAATTACACTTCTTCTACTATTAATTAATCTTAATTAAATTTGATTTAATTAGATTAGATAATAGACCATATAAAACTAATGCATATTAATAAGATTCTAATAAAGGAAGATTTCAATAATATCTTAATTCATTCCATGCTTTGATATATTATTTTTGTGAAGTTTAAGTATAAAGAACTCTTGGTTATGGGAAATGGAAAAATATCTGTCTCTGAATAAAACAGTCTCAGTACGACGGCCATATCTCCCTAATGAACCGTTGGATCGGGCTGAAATTGAAATATGTTGGAGAGGGCCAAGTTGCGCGAATTTTAACTGGAGCGATCGAATAAATTCGATCACAATAAAAAGTTATGAATAATTGAGTTCGGGTCTATCCAAAGGGCAGTGACGGAACTAAATTTTTTTTCTTAAAAGGTAATTGTTCTCTAAATTTATCCAATAATTTCACTAATGGATTTGGCCATAAATCTTGAAACCATTTTCAAATCTATTTCAATATGATTCTAATTCGAACCCAAACTCGTTTTCTTTTTTTTTTTTAAATCTATGCATATAAAATTCTCAAATAAATTTAATTGCCCAAATTGAAAATGCATACAATAAAAATATGAAATTCCTCAGAAGACATATGGAAGACACGAAGAAGATAGAAATGCATGATGCAGAAATAGCATAAGAAAAATTACAAGAATCTATCCGAATTCTGATGCTAATTCGTTCTTCCTCAGAAAACTCGCAGAGCAAGTTCCCTTCTTCAGAGTTCTTGAGTCCTCCAATGCTCCAATTGCTCTCCACCCCCCCTTTTTTTTAAGCTTCTATGAATGCCTGAATATAAAGAGCTCTCAAAAAACCTTTGGATTGCTTCTTGAAATCGTTGAAAGGTGTCACCAACTAAGCATGGGTCTTTTCCAACCTTTTTGATGAGTCATAGAGTTGTAGACACCTTGTTCTTAATTGATGCACTAACCCCCGTGTTGTTGACACATGTTAATTCTCATGCAATATTATAACTCCAATTTACTTTTTAAATAATCTCTATTTAAATTTTATAACTTTCATTTTAATTTTTATAACTTTTATTATTATTATTTTATAATTATTATTAATTTTAATTTCTAGTTTTCTTTTATTTAATTTATTTTTCTCAATAATTTACATTTAATTAATTACAATCAAAATATCAAAGATCATGATATTTTATTAATTTTTTCAAATAAATAATTTATTAATTAAATTTATTTATTAAGACTTAATTAATGAAAAATTCACCATAGACCTCCAAGATAAAATATGAAAATCTATCATAGAACAAATCATACAAAATAAATCTAAAGGGTTAAAAATCACGAAATATGTCATCGGACACATTCGGTGGGTATTCAACTCAGATACTTGTCCTAATTTTTCAATTAGGACAAATGGCTCAAAAGATTGAGATTTGGACTTGAAAATTTATCTCCCCTCTCTTATCATTGAGATAATGTGATAGAGTACACTCATCCTAGTAATTCAAGGAAGTTGATACCTGGTACCTGCAACCTGCATAAAAATCATGCATGTACAAACATAATATATACTAAACTAAACAGACAATGGTAAGAAGTGGTGCATCGTGTAGATCTCGACTAGCAGGTGATTACGACTCCCTTCCTTAACCACATCAAACACGCCAAAAGCAAACACGCAAGACAAACATGCACACCATACACATGCAAGTATGGGGTAAGTATCCATAAGAAAGCACATATGATAATAAATCATCTTACTAATCATCATTAATAATTGAAAGCAATGTAATAATCATCATCAATAATTGTGAACACTAAAAATAATCATCATACATACATGAAATGTAGAGTCTAAGTAATCTCATCACATAATAAACTGAATCCATAGCACAATATCTGATAATCTTAAAAGAATGCTGCTAACCAACAACATAAAACTAGTTCTAAAAGAGTTCAGCAATGATAACAAAATGTGAACCAGGGGCAGGCACTACATCCACCCCCCTTGGGATTAGGCTTACTCCTGGAAGCCTACAGGAATGAAAAACTAAGATACTCACTATGTGGGTGCCATTGAACCCTTTCCCTCTGTAGGGAAACATGTTTCTATTGAAAATATTACAACACTCTTAGAGCAATATGATTCTGGTTTAATGGTAAACTGAAAAATCATATCGATCCAACATTCATTCTTTTAACAACTACTAAAATAGATCTCTTAATACATTCTAAACAAGAGCAACTTAATGCTTGCAAAAGTAATCAAGGGCACACTACCTTACAACGTATATGAAAGATACATGTTTTGCAACTAGAATGAGTTTCAATTTTTAGTTTTGCCTTCGTTTAGATTTTCAGTAAAATTTTTAGTTTTGAAAGCTAAGTGTTAAAATATAAAAAATATGCAAGTAACAATTTTAAGTTCTATTTCAGTTCACCTAGTTTCAAGTTTTCAGTTTGAAAAAGATACACATGATAGTTTTAAGTTTTCGTTTTATTCAACTAGTTAATAATTAGTAGCATTCCAGTATACCCAGAGCTCCCAATGTTGAAACTCGAGCTCTGATACCAAATGTAATGCCCCGCCAAGGGATCTAAAATTTTTTACTAAGTTTGTCAAACAATTTTTTTTTTTTTAAACATGAAAGATAAAATCATTCATAACATTTGTGGAAGCAATAGCAACAATTCAAATGAAAATAAACATAACATATATACATAACATGCTACATTCTTTAAAGATTCCTTAACGATGTATCACATCTAAATTAACTATTCATCTAACATCCTATCCTTATGAAATAACAATGATACATCCAATGTACTTAGACAATATACAAGTGTCATTTTGTAATTATATTTTAGTTTAGTTCAATCATCCACTGTACATATCACAGGGTATGAAAAGTGTAAAAGAATAAACATCCAAGTAAATAAAGTACATCATCATCATCTAATATTAATCCATGAGTCAATAACATAAATGAAACCACATATCATACATGATACATCATCACAAAAGATATAAATATCCATCACAAAAGATAACCATATATCACAAACATAAATAACTAAGTACAAGGTTTCTCCCAACCGTAAATAGCATCATTAGACTATCATGGATCCTAGCCATCCCTCCGTGCGTAACATCCCAAAGCACCGAAAAGATCATCGGTATTAACATAGTAGGAATGTCACTCTTAAAACATCCTACTAATATGCAAAGTAAAGCATAATAAATCATCAACTAACATATGCAAAGTAAAGAAAATTATCAATATAGGAAACATACCAGTAAATACATCCATCATAAGGTATATTATCTATCATAATGCTCCAAGAGCATAATGAAGAATAAATACCAACTAAGGATACTCCAGCCACGGTGTTTCAGACGGATCTCAAATGATAAGAGTGAAAATACACTACACTACCACCCAACCGCCTGAAACCTAAGTGGTCCACTCCCACCGTGCTAAGGAGATAATCTCAAGTCCCAAATAGGATATCAATACACATAGCACAAATCTCTATAAGTCCAAGAATCTTAAAAGTATACTAACTCAAAGGTTCCATCACACAAAACTGACATCTAATTCTTAGAGGCATACAAAGACATGTAAGAAACCTACTCTGCAAGTGGAAAAGTGTCATCACAATTATCACGTACAAGTTGCCTTGGTAGTTAGTTAAACTCCACGGGTCCATACTGATCTCATGCGGCCACTAGTATCCTCTCATATTGACGAGACATACAATGGAATGCACGATCACAACCATGCGTTCTCACTACTCCCATCCTAGCCTGTACAAGCACTTAAGGTATGGGCGAGAATATCAAAACAATTATCTTTTTAGATTCATTTAATCCTCATTTAGTGTGTAAGTGTTATCACTTATTAACCAAACTTATAATGAGTTACCTTGGCAGCCACTTAGGGCCCCGGCCCCCATTACAAGCCACTTCCCGACACTACAAGTAGATTACCTACCCTAAGCTCATGGAATCATAAATCTCAAAATCATAAAAGATAATCCATAATAAAATCATCAAATATGCATAAAAGCGTCAAATATCCATAATAAGAATCATCAAATCTCCAAGATAAGAATCATCAAATTTTCATGAGCATCTGAAAAAACATCCATAGAAAATCATGACCACAATAGTTCTCTATTGGCAACTGAAGGCATCACTAATAACCATAAGTATCAATTGGTTCTCAATAACCAAAATATATCTTAAGATAAATGGTTCTCAACAAGCAACCAAGAATATCTCAAAATCATACTGATTAAAGATTCCAAAATGGTTGAGTCAAACATGTCACAACATGACATCATCAAGAAATAAATCCATATTTCAGTCTCATCATGGCGATTAGAAAATAATCCAAGGATAACTGATCAATGACTCAAAAATGATTAGCTCAAGTGTCTCATACACATACCTCTCAGCTTCACACATGAAGGCTGATGAACAATAACAATCAGTAAATACAAACATTTCATAGAGCATACGATCACTTTACCATGGTTGGGCTTATAAAGATCGAGACCAAATAAGATCAACATGCCATCATATCTCATAACCCCCAAGCCTCTGGTAACAACCTAGGACTGGTCAACACTAGTCAACCCAAAACCCAAAATAAGAAGCATATAGAATACACGATGTAAACACATATTTTGGTTTACTAAATTCACATAGTTGAATAATGTGTAAGAGTTTCCAATTTTTTGTTTGCAAGTATACTTCAAGTGTATAAAGTTATCATTTGACCTACAAGTCAACCCATTTGTTCCCCAATAGCATTATTCTAAGAATAACTTAAGAATAAATATTTATTCATTAAATCATTTGCTTTATTCGCTAAGATCCATAGTACTAATTGATCAACTCTTCCTTAATGTTACTTCTACATTTCAACATAATCAAAAGATCATTATTGACCTTAATTAAATTGTCCTTTATATTTAACCATGATCCATATTCTAATTGATTAACATTTCAACTTTTTTTAGGATCATTTTTTCATTATATTATAAGAGGATCAATTATCATTCTTCGAATAAGAGATTATAACTTTATTAAAATGATCAATTACATCAATCAATTAACATAGGTCCATATTCTAATAGTCCTCAATTAAATATTACTAAGTCTTCACAATTAAATATCTAAGTCATCATTCAAGTCATAAGAATAAGACCTATCGACTTGATATCAATATTTCTACAATCTTATTAAAAGAATTATATCAATTAAATCTTTATTACTTAACTTAATTGTTAATGAAATCTAATTAACTCTCATTGATTGATTTAATTAATAATTACATAATCATAGCAACGTTCCAATTAATATCAGTTGACTAATAACTAACTATAATTCTGTATGATAAAAGTCAACTATAATTCAATACTCAAAAGATCATATTAATAATTCAATAATAATTATTAAAAATTTTAAATGACCATATTCGTCATCTTTCAAAGAATACCAACATTCTCTTAACAAATTCGTATTATCATTAATCTTTTCAAATAAGACTCTATCGCACAACTTAATTATTAATATCATAGTTATAATATCAACTCAATGAATATCAATTGATTAAAAATCAATTATAATCCAATTCAAAAAATTATTATCTTTTACCAAACTTCAATAAATAAATAATCTCCAATAGATTAACTTTAACTAAATTTGTTGATATCTATTTAAACCATTATTTATTAATAGTTTGCTAGTCCTTACAAACATTAATAAATAATAAACTCTTCAAACTATACATACTCGATCTATAGAATCCTTCCATAAACTCATTAGTTAATATTTGGCTAACTCTTAACTCCATTAAGGTATTCAAACGTATTAAACAATAACATAATAATTCAGTATTAATCCAATATCATTCAGAATTTCTAAATTTAAATCAACATAATATAAATTATCATCTTACAATTATTTAATCAATATTAAAATCAACCATTAAACTCCATTTTCTAATTGTTCTAATAATATTTTGTCTATATAAACGTTGTTTGAAAGAGATCTCTATCACAAACCAATAAGACTCATTGTAGATTTTAACATGAATAATCTCCAAATTCTTAACATTATCATCTTCATTAAACAACTCTAAAATTGTTTAATATATATTTAATAGTATCCAATATACATTATAAAAAGTCCACTATATAAACTATATTAAAATATCTTTTCTTTTAATTTTCTCTCATTTAAAAATCTATTTATTTAGATTGACAAATAATTAATTACACTTCTTCTACTATTAATTAATCTTAATTAAATTTGATTTAATTAGATTAGATAATAAACCATATAAAACTAATGCATATTAATAAGATTCTAATAAGGGAAGATTTCAATAATATCTTAATTCATTCCATGCTTTGATATATTATTTTTGTGAAGTTTAAGCATAAAGAACTCTTGGTTATAGGAAATGGAAAAATATCTGTCTTTTAATAAAACAGTCCCAGTACGACGGCCATATCTTCCTAATGAATCGTTGGATCGAGCTAAAATTGAAATATGTTGGAGAGGGCCAAGTTGCGCCAATTTTGACTGGAGTGATCGAATAAATTCGATCACGATAAAAAGTTATGAATAACTGAGTTTGGGTCTATCCAAAGGGCAGTGACGGAACAAAAAAATTTCTTCTTAAAAGGTAATTGTTCTTTAAATTTATCCAATAATATCACTAATGAATTTGGCCATAAATCTTGAAACCATTTTCAAATCTATTTCAATTTGATTCTAATTCGAATCCAAACCCGTTTTCTCTTTTTTTTAAAATCCATGCATATAAAATTCTCAAATAAATTTAATTGCCCAAATTGAAAATGCATACAATGAAAATATGAAATTCCTCAGAAGACATATGGAAAACACGAAGAAGACAAAAATGCATGATGCAGAAATAGCATAAGAAAAATCACAAGAATCTACCTGAATTCTGATGTTAATTTGCTCTTCCTCAGAAAACTCACAGAGCAAGCTCCCTTCTTCAGAGTTCTTGAGTCCTCCAATGCTCCAATTGCTCTCCACCCCTTTTTTAAAAAAAATTTTCTATGAATGCCTGAATATAAAGAGCTCTTAAGAAACCTTTGGATTGCTTCTTGAAACCGCTGAAAGGTGTCACCAACTAAACATGGGTCTTTTCCAACCTTTTTGATGAGTCATAGAGTTGTAGACACCTTGTGCTTAATTGATGCACTAACCCCCGTGTTGTTGACACATGTTAATTCTCATGCAAGCTTATAACTCCATTTTACTTTTTAAATAATCTCTATTTAAATTTTATAACTTTCATTTTAATTTTTATAATTTTTATTATTATTATTTTATAATTATTATTAATTTTATTTTCTAGTTTTCTTTTATTTAATTCTTTTTTCCCAATAATTCACATTTAATTAATTACAATCAAAATATCAAAGATCATGATATTTTATTAATTTTTTCAAATAAATAATTTATTAATTAAATCTATTTATTAAGACTTAATTAATGAAAAATTCACCATAGACCTCCAAGATAAAATATGAAAGCCCATCATAGAACAAATCATACAAAATAAATTTAAAGGGTTAAAAATCACAAAATATGTCATCCGACACATTCGGTGGGTATTCAACTCAGATACTTGTCCTAATTTTCCAATTAGGACAAATGGCTCAAAGGGTTGAGATTTGGACTTGAGAATTTATCTCCTCTCTCTTATCATTGAGATAATGTGATAGGGTACGCTCATCTTAGCAATTTAAGAAAGTCGATACCCAGTACCTGCAACCTGCATAAAAACCATGCATGTACAAACACAATATATACTAAACTAAACAGACAATGGTAAGAAGTGGTGCATCGTGTAGATCTCGACTAGCAGGTGACTACGACTCCCTTCCTTAACCACATTAGACACACCATACAAAAGAAAACACTCAAGGAAAACACACACACCATACACATGCAAGTATGAGATAAGTATCCATAAGAAAGCACATATAATAATAAATCATCTTACTAATCATCATTAATAATTGAAAGCAATGTAATAATCATCATCAATAATTGTGAACACTAAAAATAATCATCATACATATATGAAATGTAGAGTCTAAGTAATTTCATCACATAATAAACTGAATCCATAGCACAATATCTGATAATCTCAAAAGAATGCTGCTAAACAACAACATAAAACTAGTTCTAAAAGAGTTCAGCAACGATAACAAAATGTGAACCAGGGGCAGGCACTACAAATGGAAACTTTCCTGAAAATGGAAACACGTTAAAAACACAAACTTTCAAAAAATAGAAACCTATTAAAAATGGAAACTTTTTCGTAATGGAAACCTACTAAAAACATAAACTTTCCCAAAATAGAAACCTGCTAAAAGTAAAAACTTTCCTAAAATTGAAACCTGCTAAAAATGGAAACTTCCCCAAATGGAAGCCTACTAAAAATAGAAACTTTTCCAAAATGGAAACTTGCTAAAAATGAAAACTTTCCTTAAATGGAAGCTTTCTTAAAAATAGAAACTTTCTCTAAATGGAAACCTACTAAAAATGAAAACTTTCCAAAAATGAAAATCTGCTAAAAATGAGAACTTTTTTGAAATAAAACCCTTCTAAAAATGAAAAATTTCTTGAAATGGAAACCTGTTAAAAAAAGAAACTTTCCAAAAATAAAAACTTGTTAAAAATGGAAACTTTCCAAACCCTTATCTTGATTTTATTCAATCAAATCACGAACCTCTAAAATTTACCAAACCCTACCCGAAACAAGCTCTAAAAATAATGTAAAAACCATGAATACACTTTTGTCTGGTCTCAATTATGCATAGCTGACATATGAAATGCAGACCAAATCTAAATTTACATGCATTAGATCACTTAACTATGTATAAAATGATAGGGAAATAAAAACACACAAAATAGAGCAAACATCAACCAATATAGTTGAAAGCCAAAGTGCCAATGAATTTTAATTTTAAATATATAAACTTAAAATAAAGGTTTAAATCAATATGCAAGAAAAAAGTTGGTGAAGAAGAAAGATAAAAGAAAGAACAATTGCAAACTCCCCAAATTGGAAGTCCAACAATCCATACATAGAGTAAAAACCCTTCCCAAGAACACATATTTTTTCCCCAAAATAAATATCAAAAAATTCCCAAAGACACATGTAACTAAAAATTGTCCAAAGAGCAATTAGAAATTTGTTTTCAATAAATGGCAATCTATATCATAGATCAAAATTTTTAAAAAATATTACAAGCACATAGATTACATTTATTAACTGATATAAATGGATGTTTTATGTAAAATAACTTAAATAATCAAAATGACTTTAATGAATAGACAAGAGCCTACAACACAATGGTAAAATTGTGAGCTATTGGAGAAGTTTTGCATTTAAATCTATTCAAGCTTAACACATAATAATAACAAGTGCCACATAGTGCCTTGTATTTGCTGTAATTTAAGATTAATTTTTTAAAAAATTTAATAAGAGGTTTAATGATAATATTTAATAGAATTTAATTAATATTTGATTAAGATAATAAAAAATAATCATTTAAACTGCATAAATCTTTAAATATAGAAAAATTATATATCTAAAAATAATATTTAATTTATCAAAAAAAAATTGACTAAAAAAGAAATAAATATATTATTGAATACCAAAGAGAGCAGAACAACACAAAAAACAAAGAGAACTACAAAGCTTTATCCTGGTCCACAAGTTGAACCAACAACTGAGATAAATCAAGGGGAAGCATCCTATGATTAATAATGTTCCAAGTAGGCCCATTCTCAGAGGCCCATTACATTACAAAATTAAAACTTAAAATTAAAAATAATCACTAATTCAAGCACAAATGATTAGGCTAAATTGATATGACAAAGGAATTGTATTAGTGTAATGTAATTGTTAATGAATTTTAGCATTGCCATAAATTTTTTTTTTTAAAAAAAATTTAAAAATAAATAAATAAATAAATAAATAAATAAATAAATAAATAAATAAATATATATATATATATATTTATTTATTTATTTAATTTTTTTTTTTTTATGGCAATGCTAAAATTCATTAACAATTACATTACACTAATACAATTCCTTTGTCATATCAATTTAGCCTAATCAAAGCACAAATGATTAGGCTAAATTGATATGACAAAGGAATTGTATTAGTGTAATGTAATTGTTAATGAATTTTAGCATTGCCATAAATTTTTTTTAAAAAAAAAAATTTAAAAATAAATAAATAAATATATATATATATATATATATATATATATATATATAACTAAGCATTGTAAAGAATGAAGAGCTATATAACTGATTTTTTTAATCATATGTTACTATTGAAAAACTATTCAATATATTTTATGGGTTTCATATTTAAATATACATTCCACCCTTAGCCTTATAATAGGAGTATTGAAATTCGTTCCTGTAAGACCCAAAAATTATGAGCCAATCAAACTAAAGTAAAATTATTTTCATATTTTTAGAAATTAAAAATGACATAAATATTAGAAAATTCAAAAGTTCAAATTTAAAATAAAAATATTTCCATTTCATTTGTAATCACTAGATAACTATAAGTTATTACAATACACCTAGGGAAAATAAATAATTAATCATAATAAATATTAATTGTCATTTAATGAAAAATAAGAGCTCTTGTGGAGCTCGAGTCCCTACCTTATGAGAGGTTGGGAATAACCAAAATAAATAGAGATGTTATGGAGGGCAATAAAATGGCTAAAGTGCAATATAATGTGTGGGAGAGAGAGCAAAAAGCATTTGTGTAGAGGTGGAAATGTAGAATTGAAGGCAAAAAATCACTGAAATGTTTAAGCATTCTATTTAGTGCTAAGTATGTTGTATAATAATAAAATTAGTGCGATATAAGCCCTACATAAGAAGTTTTAATGTTTGGATATTATATTTGACACTATAACTAGTATATTGATCAAATTTCTCTCATAAAAGGTTAAGCAAAATCTGAAGTATCTATGTGATATAAGTCATCAATATTCTCAGCTCCAAATATACAAGATAGTGCAATTGTTGTTAACTGATCTGAGTGGACCTACTTTACATGTGGATGTCAAAGTTAAAAATGGAAGTGAAAATAAATTCAAATGTGAGATTTAATATTATACTAAGAGTTGCAATATATCAAATAACAAATAGTGTTTAAATTTTACATCATGTGGATGTCAAAGTTAGAACTAGAAGTGAAAATAAATTGAAATGTGAGATTTAATATTATACTAAGAGTCACAATATATCAAATAAAAAATAGTGTTTAAATTTTAAACATAAAAATAAATATTAAATGTATCATTTATAAAGGGCTAAACACTTTGGACCTCATCCCCATTGGATTTGAACCTTGATGGCAAGGATAACAACTTAACAACTTAACCATCACAACATCCCACTATTGACAATAAATATGAAAAATTATTTGAATATTAAATCTACAATTAGAAAATACTTGATGGCTAAATTTATATTTTTTCTTTAAAAAATCTCAGATCTTGGCCTTTTGTTTAGCGATGGAATTTTCACAACTCAATCATTTGATTTACCAAGTCCAAATTTGCAATCTATGACTTAGATTAAGTTATTTGAGCATTATTACCGCACACTGGGTTTATTTTGCTTCTCCTGAACTTGCAATTCACAACATTTTATTATATTTCATTCATAATAGTCATTGTTGCCAAAGCAAGGAACCTTTGTTCACTTGACATGGTTCTAAAATGCCTATTATTTTTCTCTGTGTAACATTTCAATTTTGTACATGTGTGCTCCTTTAGTAACTATTAAATCTATGTCTAGTTGAACATAAGTAGCAAAGGGAAAAATAAGTCCTAATTTATCCATTACTAATTTTTATTCATGGATGAACAAAGATCTCAACATAAATCTCAAATGCAACTGAAGAAAAGACAAACCCTCAACGCAAAACACTTGACTTAATAACTAGCCAAACCAAAATAATTATGTGCTTGTATTTCTACTAGGGTCCTTGAAATTATATATGCAATACAAATTTACATGATAGTCACTAGCATTGAATGACAAAAGAATGACGAAACTTCAAATCTAAAATAAATCTTCATATTTAACCTTTTGAAAAAAAATGCTAGGATATCTTACTTTGGACTCCATTTCTTTGAATCCCTGTACACAGTGCTTTAGTCTCTGCAAATACAAGCAATTTTTATTTTCTCTTTCAAATACAATCTCCACTTCTTTGTTTTAGTATATCTCTTATGCTTATTAAATGCTCTTTGTTAGTAGGCTTTAGATTTTTATTTCTTTTATCGGTGTGTGCCTTGCCTTTGACAAAAAGTTAATTCATCCATATCCTCTCTAGTTTTTAGTTCTTATATAAAACTCCTTTATGATAGATGTCTACAAATTCAAACTTATAATAAATTCATTTCTTTCCATCCCATTTTTTTAGCTTTTTTCTAATTTAGAAAATAGAATTTACCCTAGGAAATTGAGTAGCTGTCAATCAAAAAATTGAAATTTCTCTCTGATAATTATTTTTTTTAAAAATACTTTGCCTCAAAACTTTAACTTTACAATTATATTTTGCTCATGCAAATTAATAAGGGGGAAACAAAAACATTAGGACTAATAATGATTAACAATATTTCATAATAATACTTCAATAATGATATGTATTGACTTAACTTTAGTATTTAATTAATTAAATATAAACATTATAGAGAAGTTTCTAGTAAGTAGAAAGAGATCAATCATTAAAATGATAAATTATGTAAGAGTCAAATAAAATTAGTTATAATTAACTTTTATTTTTATTTATAGATAATTATCTTATTTTTAAAGAAACATTTTATTATCAAAATAGTATAATGATATTCCATAATAGTTATATCAAACAAAAATAAATTTAATTTATGATATAATATTTATTAATCATTGTTTTGATAAGTAATTTAGAATAATTTTTATTCAAAAATTTCAAAAAATGTTAATTAAAGAATTTTGAGAGTTTTAAAAAAGTGTTGCTTTAATTTTTTTATTGTTATAATGTTCATTGTTTTCTTTGTTTAGTAAAATTTATTTTTCTACTTGTTCTCAATATTTTGATTATGAAAAAGAAAAATTAAGGTAGAATAATTATCAATTGTTTAGTATTATCTATCTAAATTTTAATTGTTTTAATGCTACCTTTTGATATTTTATATTAAAAGCTTTAGAAAGGTTATGGCGGTCTAATGCCTTGTACAAGAAGGCAACAATAAGACTTCAGCCAAACAACCCGATAAAACAATTTTCTAGAAGTCTCTACCATTAGCTTTTGGGTTGAGTTGCCCGGCACTAATATCAAAACAAGAGAGTAAAAAAGAAAACTCCTAATATGGTTGAGTTGAAAAAATAACAATATGATTGATAAATAGGAGATATTTTCCACAAGAAGTCAAACAAAATTAAATAAAATGATAATTTTTCAATCCCATCAATTATTGAAGACCCATTATGAGTCTTGTCCATGTAAGAAAGATCTACAAGTGACGCCATAGAAATCTCTGCTATGCAAAAATGAAAACTAAGAAAACAAACAAAAACCAGAATAGCTATCAATAAACTGAAAAAGTCTCCGCCAGGCCAACTAACTAAAATAAACAAAAAAACTCAAAATCAATTCTTTTTTTTTTTGTTAACTAGTTTTTAATTAAATCAGATTGCATTCGGTGACAAGATTGAGAGAAACATTCATCTCGTCAAGCAGCGTTAGAAAATTGGTTAGAAGTTTCCAGTAAGTCGGCAAATAGTGTCTGCAAGTGATACGTTTATTTCCAAGAGGTAAAACGTGGGAGGAGCATCAAATCAATCCCCTGGTTATCGAGCATTGTGGATGGAATATTCTGGCTACCGATGGTCTTTCAATGGCAACGTCTATACAGCCACGAAAATGCACTTCCTTATGAAGGAAAGGACTTAGAATTTTTTTTTTTAAGTTTGAAAAAGCAATGTAAAGGAAGTGCATTTTTGTGGCTGTATAGCCATGAGCGTCTTTCAACTACATTATGTCAACTCTGCGTCTCAAAGAAAATGAGATATACCATCTACGCTCAATATGCAATGAAATCATTAATTAGATCGTAAGACACGTGGAAACATCTCCTCGTATTTGTATCACCATGGAAAAAGGAAAGGAAAGGGGGTTTT
The DNA here is from genome assembly GCA_028749045.1 of Cupressus sempervirens. NCBI lineage: Eukaryota > Viridiplantae > Streptophyta > Pinopsida > Cupressales > Cupressaceae > Cupressus > Cupressus sempervirens. Next base: position 721,985,672 of record CM053785.1, read on the forward strand.
ATAGTCCAGAACACTATGCCATAGTTTTTGGGTTTACATATGGTGACAGTGATATGGGACTACCTCGTACTCTTTTTTGAAAGGTGCTTAGTGCTACAAACGAGGCGTACATACCCTACCCCCCAGTGGGATTTGAACTTGTGACTCTCTTTCAAGAGTACAAGTTCTCCACCAATAGGCCAACTCAAGCTATACAATGTGGGAGGGATGTCAAATAAATTCTATTTAAAGCTTTACGAATGCCATTCTCTGTGACACTCAAGAAAAAACTCAGAAAAAATAGCCCGAGCAGATGGCAGGCAAGGAAAAGGAGGAGGCAGAGTTTAGCGAGGACAAGGAATGGATATCGACACTTTTAGTGCTAGTGAAACTGATTGCTACAATGAGTTTCACTGCGCCCTTCGTAATGTCGGGGGGAGTCAGCAACAACGATGTTCCAGTGTGGATGCATTCTCCCACACTCAAAGCCTTCATAATTGCTGACACACTAGCTCTCTCTTTCTCCATGTCGGTAATAATTCTGTGTTTCTATGTGCAGAGAATGTTTTTTTGTTACAAGCAACCGGGGAAGTTCCGGTTCGCGAATAAGAAAGCAGAGTAGGTGTTTGGTGTGGAACCGACCATCACCTGGGCAAACATGCTTGCCCAGTGGGCCTTCATGTTAACCATGGTTTCATATGCATTTGGGTTGTATGTCTTGATCATGCCTACTTGTCTCTGGTTAGCGATTATCATCATCGTAGCGGCATCCGCCGTCTCCCTCGTGGGGATTCTATGGCAGGTTGCGTTGTTTATTAAATTGACTGGAGAAACTGTCACTTGTGAACCAATTAAGGCGGAGATAAGTATTGAAGAACAAAATGGCTTTGCTGGACTTGATTATCAGCTTTGTACCCCACGAGAGTTAACACCGGGAGAGAGACTCGAAATGTTAAAAGAGGCCGCATAAGTTTCCCCTGCATTGCTATCCCCCACAAGCCATGACATCCAACCATGAAAAACAGTGCCCCATTTCTGCTGCGTCTATGCTTATTATTATGTTATAAAGCTTTATTTCTATGTTGATTTTGTCTTGCATTAAATACACTTATTATTATGTTATAAAGCTGAAGAGAAACATAGGAATGTTTTTTTTGCTTAACTTAGTAATTGTCATTTTTTAACAATGCATATATTTAAATTGAATTTAATTTATTAAAAAAGTTAAAATTAAATATAAATAAGAAATATATAAATAAATTGCATACATAATTTATTCAATCTATATATAGTTAAAATCTAATGTAAATTTATATTATAATAATATTATTAATTTTGTTATTGATTTAATTTTTTTAAAATATTATACTAGTTATGTAAAAAGATATATATTTTGATATAAATTTAAATTATAAATAAGGTAATTACAAGTACATATATACATAAATACATATTTCTTTTTTCGATAAAATTTTATACATAGGTAATATATTATTATAAATAATGTAATTTCAAGTACATATATACATAAATTTAAATTATAAATAATTAATTACAAATACATATATACATAAATATAATAAACTTATTCTATTATATTTTGAATAATTTTAATCTTTTAACTATAGATATTGTATATATTGTGAGTAATCTTTTAATCTTTTAAACTTAAAAATTGTATAAATTGAACATTGTAATCTTTTAGTAAACCCAAAAATATATAATTTGTATTTATAATACATTACTTTTCTATAAATTTTTTTTGAAATTAAAAGCGACCAAAAACAAGGGGGTTGGCCCTTAATAGTCAAAAGGCTGGTAACCAGCACATTACCAGCCAGTAACAAAAATAGACAAATAGAACAGGAGTACCAGCAGGCAGAGACTTAACCCATAAACCAGAAAGCTAGAACCAGAAAGGAAACAACCTAGCTACTAACCACAAAGTCCACAAAGGCACCCAGGCCTAAAAAAATCTTAAATATAGCTGATTACCAGCAAAATCGTAACTACCATAAAAGTATATAAAGTCTTTGGATCCTTAGATCCCCATGACTGAACAGAACTAAAAAAGACTTAGATTTCTTTCTTCCCTTTTCCCCTTGCATGAAGTAGAATCCGGGCCCAGTCATCGGAAAGAAAATTGAAGAGTAATTTTTTGTCCTCCATGTCCAAGCCAGCTTCCTCCTTCTCCTGTGCCAGCAATTGGAGGGTAGTAGTAGCAGCATGAGTAACTTTAAGCCTAAACTTGGAGAAGGTGAAAAACCCCTCCTCCAAAGCTTTGAACCTTTCCTCCAGGTTCATGTAATGCTCCTCCACCACCTTAGTCTCCTCTTTATGCTCCTCGACCTTCTTTGCAGCAACCTCCTTCATTTTATGTCCCTATGGTTTATCCTACAACACCTGTGGGTTAGAGGAGATCTTCAAATTTTCCTTAACAAGGGAAGAAATGGTAATTGGGGAATTATCCTTTTCGCTCTTCTCATCACAAAAAGTAATAGGTTTAAGTGAGAAGCTGGCTGAAACATGGGTTGTCTCAGTATTCCTTTCTTTATTGTCTGACACTTGAGTTTGAGTATCATCCATCAAAATGTTCCCAGAATTGAAACTTTTTTCCCCCTCCTCATTATCTTCATCCTTTTTGGAGTTGGAAATATTTTCCTCCTTCCTTCTATCATTGTTATTTCCTGAGCTATCTTCTTCAACTTCCTCAACAAGGTATCTGATGGACTTCTGCTTAACCCTAGCCTGGGACTGAGCTAACCTACTAGACCTTCTTCTTGCTTTTCCTCCAATATCCTCACCAGAATCCTCTCCAACACCCTCAACCACCTTATCAACTTTAATTTTCTTGTTTCCCTTTTGTTCTAGGGCTATGTCAAGTTTTTTCTTTTTCTTAGTATCCTTGCTAGGAGATAGCCTAGGAGTATAGATTTTCATCCTTGTATTGGAGCTCGGGGGGGAAATCGGACTATGGTGGGGGTTTTCCACTACAACCTCTCTTGAGGGACATAAAGCTAAGTGGAACTGATATAGAAAAAAAATTAACCCTTGATGAATAATGGTGAAGTTTAAGCCTTTACTCTTTTTTTCCCTAATATCATTAATCATATCCTCAAGCAAATGCAGAAGGAAAAACAGAATGGAAATGAAATCCCTATTTCTAAAGTGATTCAACAAAGGAAAATGATAATAATAGCAGACTCCAAACCTGCCTTCCAATGTGAGATACTTCATCAGGACCAAACACACATCATCCTAGGGCTCAGGTAACTTATCCCTTTTAAACCCTCCTCTGTAGCAAATCAACTCCTCATTCTCTACAAAGAATTTATTCATGCTAGCCTCATTTGAGACTTTAGTGACTTTCTTCCATTTTTTCCCTTCACTGTGAGTCCTATTGCCATGGCAATTACCTCCTCCGTGACTTGAAATGTAATGTCGTTGATTGTAACCTTCCTATCGTTCCAATTATTCACAAATTGTAATGCACAATTTTTATCGTACCCAGCCATGGACATCATATAGGGAAGAAAACCCCCTTCTTTTAGAAGATACTAGGTCGCCATCCTGTCCTTGAAGTTCTCTAATCTCGTTGGTTCCAACTGATTCAGATCACCTCCCATTTCAATTCCTCCACTATCCGGCCTCTCTTCCCTAGAAATACACATAAGAACTTTATCACTTTCAAATTCTCTAGGGCTACTCTCTTGCTTAAATCTTTTGAGGAAATAGGGATCAAAATTATAGACCCATGTATGATGTGCTCCAGAATCCCATAACATCTTATTATGAGATTCGTGGGTATTAAAAAACCTAATTTTCTCTCCCCATCGATTTCTGACATCCCAATCCATAATATCTATCATACTTCCTTTTGGAGAGTGATTCGAAGCTTGCAACGAGTTTCCATAATTATGAAAAGATAATTTCCTTAATTCATAACTACTCCACTTGTCATTTGTATGGCCACGTCTGTCTCTTATTTCCAAAATGATAAAGTTTAATTTAGCGACAAAGTTCTCCATCTTGCCAAATTTAGCCTTACTTTTAAATTTAGTGATCACCATTTTGAATTTTGCCGCCTTTTCCTTGGATATCAACATCCTTAGATTTTCGTTGATATCAACTAAATTTTTCTAGCACGTGATTGCTCTAACGTTAAACCCCATGGCAGTCACAGCGTCTGCCACTTGATTACCCTCTCGATAGATATGCTGCAAGTGGACCATTCTCATTTCCTCCAATATATTTTTAATATCCAGGATGATATTTCTAATCTTCCATCCCAATTTTGCCTCCCCCTTTACCCAATCGATCACTAGTTTGGAGTCCCCTTCTATAGTTAACTCTAAAATGTTTCTTTCCCTAGAGAGTTGAAGACCCCATAATAATGTCATAGCTTCTGCCACATTATTGCTACCAATCCCCACCTAGCCTGCATAAACCAATAGCACATCACCATTCCTATATCTCAACACACCTCCAGCCGCTCCCTGTCCTCCTTTCGCAGCTCTGTCAAAATTTAGTTTATACTATGTGATGGTGGGTGGTCTCCATATTGTCTGTTGTCTCCTCCTCCTAGTGAAGTTATCAAATAGGAAGAAATCCTCTTGACAACCCCAATTCTCAGCCACAATGTCTTCAAGTCTTCTGGGTTCCTCCTTTGGCATCTTGTATTTAGCTACTCTTAGATTTTCCTTCAGCAGTTTGTTCATCACTCCAAAAACCACTTCAACCGTCCTATTTTCCTCCCTGAATATCTTGTTATTCCTTTGTTTCCATATGTGCCAGCATACATATGGTGGGATAATCTTCCATAAAAGGATTAGTCTTGGATGATGGAATGGGCAACCCGAATTGTCCACAAACTGTCAAGGATAACTTTAATGAACCCCCCACTCCCAAAATTTATAAAATTGTGGCGAATCACACATGTCATTTGGGTGAAAAAAATTAATAGTGTTGGCGAATTATGCGTCAATCAATGGATATTTGGTGGCAAATTTTTTAATAGTTTAGACAATTTTTATAAAATAATGGTGATTATAATTCTTGTTTTTAATAAAATTACTAATATTGATGGTGAATTATGTTTTGAAATGTAATTATGTTAAATGTATTATTTGAGAACTCAAACCATTTGATGATCCAAGATCAATGGCTGAGGTTTAATTTCGACCAACATTTCTTGAAGGAAGAAGAATTATCGAGGTAGTCACCAGAATGTTGACACATATCAAGGTAAGTTGTACTTGTCTGTGGAGTATAGTGTCACTCATAAATAAAAAAATTCACATAGAAAAATGGGAATTTGGTGAATGATGATCGTCGAAAGAGACACTCAATTAATTCCGTGGCAAATAAGAGTAAACATTAAAGAGAAATATGGGTGAACAACCCGACTACCAAACTGAAATTACGTAATAATAGTGGCGAACGTTTCGACCACTATATGAGTATTTTATAAAATTTGGGCAAACCAGTCAACTAGTATACGATGTTTTTTTAGCCAATTTCTATAGCCCAATCAGGACATATTAGCCAATTGGCGAATAATAGCCACTAAAAAAATCCCTACAAACTGTCCCAAGTTATCTTTCATGACCCAAGCCACCCCCAATCTTTCCCAAACCTTAGTCCAGATGTCAACCGCAAACTAACATTCAATGAAAAGGTGGTAAATACTTTCTTCCTTTTGTTCACAAAGGAAACAATGGTTTGTTATGTAGAATCCCCTTTTTTTCAAATTATCAATTGTTAAAATTTTTCCATGTTGAACCGTCCACCAAAAGAAATTAATCTTAGGTATAAGGTTACTGATCCATACCTTGCTCCACGTAGTTGGGCATAGTTCCTTATTGAACATTAAGGTATAAGTAGATTTGATAGTGAAGTTTCCATTTGGAGTTAAATCCCAAGCCATGATATCCTCTAGTGACAATAATGGGAGTCTTAGTTCCTTTATTAGTTCTTCCAATTCCTCTATGAGAATAACTATCTCTCATGGATAGTCCTCCTTATACAGCTTCTTCCATCTCCTCCCCTAATCAATGTAGTCTCCCACTTTAACCCCTATATCCTCCTTAAGGAGTTCCATTTAACCACTATATTTACTTAAGACCAGCGGTTTCCCATCCGTCCACCTATCTTCCCAAAACCTTATATTGAAGCCATTTCCCACAATCCACCTCAATCCTTCTCTTAACAGCCCTCTATTTCTAACAATGTTCTGCCAGACCTTTGAACCTCCTAGGATGTCATTATTATATAGGTTCCACCGAAAGGAGGTATTAGACAAATATTTAGCTTTCATAATATTTCCCCATCCCGTGTTTCCTTCTGCCAATCTCCATCCAATTTTTGTGAGAAGAGCTTCATTAAGGTCTTTCATTCTTCTAATCCCAAGCCCCCCCTCAGCTTTTGGTTTACACACCACCTCTCATTTAACTAGATTCAATTTATTTTTCTCTTCAGTCCCTGACCATAGGAAATTCCTTTGAATTCTGTCAATTTTCTTAGCCATATTTAGATTAATCTTAAATATGGATAAGAAATAAATAGGGATTCCCTGAAGAGCAGTAGCAATCAGTTGTAGTTTTTCGGCATTGCTTAATATCTTCTCTTTCCACCCTGCAAGCTTCTTTTGAATTCTCTCCACTATTGTATTCCAAAAATCATTAGAAACCTCCTTGGTAGTGAGGGGGAGGCCTAAATAAGTGTCTGGGAGGCAAGCAGATTGGCAATCCAAGATTTTCCTAATCCTTCTTTGAAGTGAAGAATCAGTGTTAAAGAAATAAATCTTGCTTTTATGGTAGTTCACACGTTGCCCTGAGCTTTCTTCATAATTATGTAAAATCATTTTCTAGGCTTCAGCCTCCATGATTGAAGATTCCCCAAATAGGAAGGTATCATCCAAAAATTGTTGTATAACCTTAGCTTCAACATTAGTGGCTAGTTTAACACCTTTAATGTGGCCCGAATCCACTAATTTACAGAATGACCTTCCCAAGACTTCTGCTACCATGATAAACAGGTAAGGTGAGAGCAGGTCACCCTATCTTAAGCCTTTTCCTACCATTATGTTACCCCACGGGGACCCATTTAGTAGGACAGAGTACTGCACTGAGCTCACCATCAACATGATCAAGTTTATAATCCTATTGTTAAATCCAATTCTTTCTAGTACATCATGAAGGAAGTCCCAATTGACCTTATCATAAGCTTTGGAAATGTCCAACTTGAATGCCATTCCTGGTTGCCTACTCTTTTCCATTGAATGGATAACCTTATGGGTTGTAATAGCCACATCAAGGATCTGCCTTCCTAGCACAAACCCCTTTTGAGGACTACCAATAATTTTTTCCAAGAAAGGCTTTAATCTGTTCACTAAAACCTTGGCAAAGACCTTGTAGATAGTATTACATAGACTTATAGGTCTAAAATCATTCAAATTCAAAGGATTGGAATTTTTTGGAACTATGGCAATAAAGGTCTGATTTATGCTCCATAGTAGTTTACCTGTTCTAAAAAAATCCCTAGTCACCCAAATTACCTCTGATTTGATCACCTCCCAGAAATGCTGAAAGAAAGTAGGTGGGAAACCATCAAGGCTCGGGGCCTTGAAAGCTTTCATTGAGAACATTTCCTTTTTCACTTCCTCTTCCGTGATCTTACCAAGGATCAAATCATTTTCCTCTTCTCTTATACTCCTTGGGATTGAATTAATCAGACTTCTCTTGATCACCTGGTTCCTAGCGAAGTTATCTTTCTTAAGCGCCTTACTGAAGTGGTCTACCAAAAGTTTCCCCATTTCCTCCTGCTCTTTCAACACCCTTCCCCCTTATTCATTTATTTTTAAGATAGTGTTTCTTCTTTTGTGGTTAGAAGCAGATTTGTGAAAGAAAGTAGTATTTTTGTCCCCTTCCTTTAGCCATTGAATTCTAGATCTTTGTTTCCAGAAAATTTCCTCCTTTTGGAGGATCTCTTTCCACCTCCTTCTAAGTTTCTCCTCTTCCTAAATATTCTCCTCCGAGTTATTCCCTTCTGCAATAACCCCTTGGAGTTTTTAAAGGTTTTCCTCTACTTCTCCTCTACTTAGCCTTTCTATAAAATGTTATTGGAAAAAGAAATACATTATATTTATGGATATATGTACTTGTACTACTAATTACATTATATATTTTCTTTTCATACTTCTCTTATGGTTGGGACAAATACTCTTACCTTGCATACTGCTTCTCAATTGTGCTTGCCAAATCCAACACCTCAATGAGAGCTCGTTGCTGGTATGCCTAGGCCACATCCCTCCTGAGCTCCATTGAGATAGACACTGATCACTTGCCCCCTTTCAGTTCTCATTAGATGCTCCTGCTAATCTTCTCCCTTCCAGATAGGGGTTGAATGAGAAGATCATACTTGACATCTATAGACAGTACCTTATTACGAGTTGGAGCAACCCACATAGGGGGTTAAGTCTGAGGATGGCATTCTATGCTGAGCACTTTTTAGACATGCAATATGGGATTATTCCTCGACCTAGATATTTATCACAGAGTTGGTGCATTGCTCTTTGATTCACATTAAGATCTTTCAGGGTTGGTTCCCACCATCTACGGGCCCAAATTGACCATGACATTGATAAAAAGGACTTTATTTTCATGCTATGAACATTGGCTGAGACTGAGACTGAGTTGCACTTCATTTTCCATTGCCCTATTTTTTACAAGATCAGAGGGAGATTTTATTGTTTATTCAGAGAGTGCAACTCATTGATCTTCTTCTTTAGCTACACTGATCAAAGATGTTTGGTGCTTTATTTCCAAGAGGCGATGTAGCTTCATGATCACACCCTACAACTTATTTTCCCTCAGAAGTAGGCTATTGAGCAACTCATTACAAACTTCTTCTTGCCCCTACCCCCCGGGTAGGGTGTGAAGTGGCCATTTGATACCTCCACCATTGTTCACTCCAAATCCGTGCGACCTCGTAGGGCTTATTTTCATCTTCATCTTCATCAACGTCATCCCACCAATAGATCTCAAAGATGACTACATCCTCTCCCTTGCTTGGGTCTATATCCCTTAGTGTCAGAATTCTTCCATCCTAGGAAGAACCCTTAGTCTACGTCTTGTATTTGGTTCTATTTTCTCTTCTGTATGCTAGTTCTTTACTTCTTGTTCTACTATTTTTCAGTCCCATAGACCCTTGTTGGTCTCCCGTTGGACATTAATAAATTTATCTTATCTTATGTTATCTATGTAGTAGTAATATATTTAATCTTTATAGTTTACAATATATTACAATAATTAAGATTAGAATATAAAGTTTATAATATATTAGAATAATTAAGTTTAATAATTTATAAGGTGTAATACTAATAATCTATAGTTCAATAATTTTAACCTTTTAATCTTTTTAACTTCAAAATTGTATGAATTGAACATTGTAATATATATATATATATATATATATATATATATATGATCAAGTGATTTTAAGATATATAAATAAAAAAATATTATTATCATTTAAAAAATGAAAAATATATAATTTGTATTAATAATATATTACCTTTGTATACAATTTTATTGAAAAATATATATATTATATTTATGTATATATGTACTTGTAATAACGTTATTTATAATTTAAATTAATTATAAAAATTTATGTTAAAATATATATCTTTTTACATAACTATTAATTTGCTAGTATAGCCAATAGTGGCATGTTGTGATGGTCAAGTTGTTGAGTTGTTATCCTTGCCATGAAGGTTCAAATCTAATGGGGATGAGGTCCCCCATTTGTGGCCTTACTAGTTCATAGCTGCAGGTCAAAGCATTTACCCCTTTAAAAAATAAAAAATAAAAATTGCTAGTATAATATTTTTAAAAAAAATCAATAACAACATTAATAATATTATTATAATATAGATTTACATTAAATTTTAACTATCTAGATTAAATTAATTATTTTTGCAATTTATTTATATATTTCTTATTTATATTTAACTTAAATTTTTTATATAAATTAAGTTCAATTTAAATATATGCGTTGTTAGAAAATGACAATTACAAAGTTAAGTAAATTCCTATGTTTCTATTGCCCTTTTTAACATAGAAATAAAGCTTTATAACATAATAATAAAGTGCATTTAATGCAAGACAAAATCTGACATGCCTTGGATGCAGTGGATATTGGGCACAATTTTTCATGGTTGGATGGCATGGCATGGGCAGGATGGCCATCTAGGGTAGTCAAAATAACTCCCAGCAACGTCTACCCAGTTGACCAAATTAACATTATTAATGATTTAATAATCAGTTTAAAAATTGATTTGCATTGCTTTTGTATTATTTAATTTAATTTAAAAAATCTAATATAAAGAATTGAGCCAGCTAGTTAACTAGGGGCATAACTCCCTAGGTAGCTTTGCCTTAAGAGAAGAGCTAATAGAACCAGATACAGTACATGTGCTTGTGAAGCCGAATAAACCTAGGGATGCATAGGGAGAATTTTAAGGTGTCTTCACATCTAGACTAAAACTGTTAAATAGTCAAAGTTGATTTATTTTACCAAACTTAATATGTGGCCTTTAAAACTGGTCTAATTTAAAAGGGAAAAACCCAATGTCATTCTACTAAGCTAAGCTAGGCTTGGTTTGGCAGCCCCCACAGGATTATAATAATATTCTATTATTACTACTTTATAAATTACTACTGAGTTTCTTATATCTTACATTTATTGACTTTGTGTCTAATTTATTAATTAATATATCTTTTATTAAAAAATAAAAATTAAATTGATTTAATTTATGAGTTTTAAAATTAGTTTAGTATTTAGTTTTTCTAATTAGTTTACTTTTGAAGTTTTTATTATTATTGTAAAAAATTATATTATTATTTTTACATATTATTTTATTAATTTATAGTATCTTTTAGTCTATTTTAAAAAGATTATTTTATTTTACATAATCATAATATAATTTTATTATTAAACACTATCAACTGATTGTTACAACCACAAAAGTTTGCAACTCTATAATACTCTATTGTTAATTGCTTTATAAATTGTTAGTGAGTTCCTCCACATTTCAATTTATTGAATTTGTGCCTCTACATCTTAGAAGAAAATGTTGTGCATAATAGCATTTACTATAAATGAATTAAGATATAATAGTGTCTCATTTTAATTTTTTTAGGTTGTCCTAAAAGACGTGGCATTGAAATTCATGGAAAGACAAGAAAAATAAAATATAATTCTTTTTTGTTTCTTCCTTTTTACAACAAATGTGAAGGCACTAACTAATCTCCAGACAAAATGCACCAGAGACAAAATAAAAGTCAAACATAATTCTTTTTCATATTCACGAAAACATAGCAAAATTTTCTCAAAAAAATTATTGTTTTCAATCACAAAATATATAGATCATGAGGATCAAATGCTAAAATAAAAAAAATAAAAATAAAAACATTGTGTTTTCGTTTTTTTTGAAATTTAGTCAATGGTGCAATTTGTAGGAAGGATAATCACATCCAAATGTGAACCTATATAAGAGAATATATTAGAATTGATAAGGGAAAAAAAATGAAATGAAGGGAATATTTTAATTTGTAGTACTTAAAAGAGGGTTTAAAAGTAACTTGACATACATGGGCTTTGTGTGAGATCAATTGTAGCAAAGTTGCTTCGTTCTTTCTAATTTAAAGTTGCATGGATTCATTTTCATTTTGCAAGAGCAATCCAAAGAGAGACGAACTCTACATGAAGGTCTTGTAGGGACTTGACTCTAGAGATTGGTGTTAAGGTGAGCCCTTTCCTTTCAATTCTACTTGTATTGATTATGGTCATATCTAATGTTCGACCTTATGATTCTTATAGTGATAGCCCATGCAATGGTTGGTAGTATTTGTGCCCCTTCAAGTTATGGGTTGTACACTAGAATAGATTTTGGGTTTCCTTGTACCTCAAAGTACACTGTTATAGCTAGATCAAACACAATTATAATATATGCTAGCAATTTTAGGTGCTTAGAACCAAACAGATATGCAATATATTTGACCTCTCAAAGAGACCCATTGATAAGATCCACTTTAATCTATAGGCTTTTTATAAGCCTCACATGCTAAAATCTACATAATAAGACTTCTTGTAATGTCCCCACTATTAGGATTGGTTTGGCACAAGTAATTCTTGCAAAACAAATATAAAAAATTATACATAATATGTCTACCATCTACTATTTTATTATTTATCCTAACCCCAACCTAAAAGATGACACCACATTGGGATTACTGATCCTTTTGAGGATCTCTATGTACTTAATGATCTATCATCAATTCTAGAACCATCCTAGGTAACTTCTCTATCTTCTATGGAGTGCTCCCTCTAAGGTTTTTCCTGGAAGAGATATCCTCTATCTAGGTGTTGGAATTCTTTAGAATAATTGAGAGGGGGGTGAATCAGTTATCCAAGGTCCAAATGTACAAATAAAACTTTCTAGTGCTTAATAGATTCATATCATGCATGCATCCATTAGATCATCCAATACTTTAACTTAGTATGTCACTGTCCTAGGTCAAAATAACTTTGTAGAAATGTAAATATGAAATGCTACAAACTCATTCACACAATTTGACACAAGGATTTTACACAGAAACCCAATTTGGGAAAAAACACTAGTAACATGCTACCCAATTTCACTCTTATGAAGTGATGCCCTGTTAAAGGCCAACCCTATTAAAGGTTAAAATACACACTATTAAATGTGACCTTGTTAAAGAATTTCAATCACCCTATTAGGAGTGAGCCTTATTAGAGGACTTTAGAACATTCCATTAAAATATCACATGGTTAAAGGATTTACAAATGAATGTTAGGTCAACCTTAATCCAAAGGATTTATCTAGACTGATACAATTTTTAGAAAGTAACAATAGGACCTGATCTGCTAATAAAATACAACTCACTTGTAGATTATAGATCTCTAGTTCATTCCTCCATTCTGCTTGACATTCATACTCTTCATCTTTGATAGCTTTTTCACCCTTCAATCATTCAACCTCTTAAGCCTTCTTGCTTTGTATGTCAATTGCAATCTCTTCTATTTAGCCACTAGATGAAGTAGCACACTAGACTTCTTGTCTTTCTTAGGTTCTCACACATGACAACCTTTGCTTCTAGCTTACTATCTCTATAAATAGAGAATTCAAATCTTTTATTTAACCACAATTGTCCATTTTAGGGTTAGGTAAGATTCAATGAATGTACCCACTTTTCCATTTTAGTTCCTCTAGAAACTTCTTCTACAATCTTCCTTGAATTCACCTCAAAATGATTAATCTTGAATTTTGTGCCACTATCTCATCATACTTATCTTCCACACACTTCACATAATTCAAGAAATCAAATTAGTTAGCTCAGATTCATCAAATTTTTGATTTAGCACTTTTTATTGTCACTCAACATTTACAATGTTCACTCAACAATAACAATCTTATTATGCTCAGCCAACACTAGGTTACTCAACACCAACTACGTCTTCTCAGTTCAGTCACTACTATTATTTCTCTAATGCTCAACACTTACTAAATTTTACTAATGCTCAACATTTACTAACTTTCTACTCGGCCTGAATGAGAATTTTCTTGGCTTACACTATTTTCTTGGCCAAGCTTGGTAGACACTTATGAAAACACTTCTTCTTTGCTTAGCTAAAGTAACTATTTACTTTAGCCTTAAGTAGATCAACAATACATAATATCATCAATGTATCACTTGGTCTTAATTCTCCTTTTATACACTAAATAACTCAACCTTTCTCTAAGTTCTCTTGTTATCTTCTCTTTTCAAATCCTCTTCATCAATCAAACAAATGATATTATTCAGACCAAAAAGAAATTATCTCACCAGCAAGTAGCAGGTTTAACATCATTGCCAAAATAATGATAGTTCTATGACAGGTTCAACACTTCAAACAATCTCTTTTCAACAATATCCCTCTTTGGAATTGATGGCAAACCAAACCAACAACAATACCAAACAAAAAATTAATATCTTTGAAATTTATCCATCTATTAGTATATGTGTCTCATTCTTTTTCTTCCCCTTAACCTTATATCTCCTCCCTTGATTGATCTCTCTCTACTAACTATCTCCCTCTTTCTTATATCTCCCTCTTTGACAACAATGCCAAAGACTTGTCATCTTTTCATGTAGATATAATCAATTTAGGTTCTCCTGAGTTGTCACCTTGCATGTGACGATGAATCTTCTGATTCAACTTCTTCATTCTTTAGACAACTCTTAAAGTAAGATTCACTACACCAATTTTTTTAAATATGACATTCAACTCAGTTTATGTAGGGCACTGCTTTTGCTTCTTAAGTCTCTTTGGATAGTGGTATCACCACTAGTTTACCTCTGAGATATTCATGAGCATCCTTATGTAAAGGTTTTTTGAATATATCAATTATCTATTCTTTTGTATTCACATATTGCATTCTCACTTCTTTGTCTTGAACCAACTCTCTCAAGTAATGATACTTGATTGCAATTTGCTTTATCTTTGCATGTATAACAGGGTTCTTTGATATATTTATAGCACTTGTATTATCACAATAAAGTACCATAGGTTCAATAATTTCTTCCTTCATTCCTTTGAGTAGCTATTTTATCCATAGCACATTTGTAGAATTTATAGCAGCAACCACATATTCAACTTCAACAGTAGATCGAGATATACAATTTTGTTTCTTACTAGTCCAAGTGACCAATCTCTTTCTTAATAAAAATGCTCCACCACTTGTACTCTTTTTGTCATCAATGTTTCTAGCCCAAACAACATTTGTATAGGCTCTTAATTCAAACTTATCATTCTTCTTGTAGTATAGACCATAGTCTTTTCTTCCTTTCAAGTATTTCATGATCCTTTTAACAGCCATCAAATGATTCTACTTAGAATTTGTAGAAAACCTTGCAATAGTCCCAATAGCTAATGCAATGTCAAGCCTTCTATGTACTACATATTGCGATTTTCCAATCATAGACCTGTACAATATTTGATTTACTTTAGCAAAATCATCAGTTTTGGATAGTTTGTGTCCTGTCACCATAGGAGTGCCAAGAGGTTTTGAATTCTCCATACCAAATGTTCTCAATATTTCCTTTACATACTTAAACTAAGTGATTTAAATATAATATTTCATCTGATATACTTACAAACCAAAAAAGAAATTTATCTCTCCAAACATAGACATCTTAAATTTTTTCTTCATTTCATTTGCAAAAGTTTTACACAATGCATTTTGTCCTCCAAATATGATATCATCAACAAATATTTCAGCTAGTAAAATCCATTTACCTCCTTTTTTCTTCAAATATAGATTGTTGTTATCATTAGTCTTCTCAAAACCAACCTTCACAAGATAATTGTGAAGCCTTTCATACCATGCTCTTGGGGCTTTCTTTAAATCATATAAAGCTTTGTGTAATCTACATACCACATTCTTATTGTTTGGATCAACAAATCCTTCTAGTTGTTCAATGTAAACCTCCTATTTTAGTATACCATTTAGAAATGTTGACTTTGCATCCATCTGATAAAATTTGAAACCTTTGTATGCAAAGTAAGCAAAAAGAGTTCTTACTCCTTTCAATCTTACAATTGGGAAAATGTCTCTTGATAGTCACTTCCCTCTTCTTTTGCATACCCCTTGCAAAATAATCTTTCCTTATTCCTTGTGAGTTCACCATTCTCATCTAGTTTGTTTCTAAACACTCACTTGGTTCCAATCATATTCTTGTTCTTTTTTCTAGGTACTAGAGTCCATGTTTTGTTCTTCTCAATCTAATCAATCTCTTCTTTAGTGGCTTTACTCTAGTCTTCATTCTCTAATGAATTCTTCATTGACTTAAGCTCATGCATGCTTAACAAAAATGTATCACTTCTCAACCTAATCCTTTTCATTGGTCTAGCTTCTTTATCTCCAATAATGTGTTCAACAAGGTGATGTATTTTGACATATACTTTGACAATCTTGGCTCTGTTCTTCTTTCTTTAAATGGTATGTCAACATCAGAATGACAGTTTACTCCTCTATCAAGTAAATTGGTATTCCTTTCATGTACACTAATCTTAGTATCAGAATGTACCTTAGCTTCTATCTACAACTCGGCTCCTGAATGCAACTCAGTTCCTAAATGCAACTCATCATCCATTGTATGTGACTCAGTAGTCATTGATACTTGTTGTTGTTGGTTTACACCTTAGTTTACAACTTCATCAACATTCATGTCTTCATAGTAGTATATGGAGGTTTTTGATGCAGGGAGGGATGAAGAACTAGGGCCAAAGGCACACCCAGCTATCCAAACCACCTTGCAAGAGTTAACATAGTGAAAACACAACACAAAGAATAGCAACCAAAGGAGAAAGAAGAGCAAACACTTCTATTAATTCACCAAATAATCAGCATACATGCCTAGTTGTAAGGCCTTCTAGGTTACAACCAAATACAAAATACATTCAAGATCCACAATCCAACTTCAAATTTGGATTTCCAGATACATATGCTTCCAACTTACAAAGTCCTTTTAGTTCTACCCTAAAACTCAATCCTAGAGCCCCTTAAATATTTGTGCAGCCATAGGTTAGCCTATCACAAAATTAAATCTTACATTAAATGCATGCACAACCACAAGTCAGTTCAGATCAAATATTAATTACCAATACCAAAATTAAATATGTGCAAGGTTGGCCCAAAATAGAATCAAACACAGACAATTCGGTCAAAGAAGGACCAAGAAAAATGTCAACACTCAACATTTATCGGCATATACAAGAACACTCGGCACCAACAGATTCACTCGACACATGTGTAGACACCTAAAATTGTCCAAATTCCCTTTTCATGACTAATTAAATAGATATTTATTATTCATTTAATTATAGTCTTATCCCTACCTTTAATTATATAAATTTACATTTATTTAATTATATTCATCCTTCCTTGATTTAAATAAAATTAGGTTTATTTAAATCCTAGCCTTTCCCCTCATCCCACTTACATCCTAACCCATTCATTTTAATTAAGTAAAGTACTTCATTTACTTAATTAATCCCTTTTTAATCCCACCTTGAATTAAATATTAAATTTAATTCTATTTGAGCACATGGCTCCTAACTTTATCCCTCACCTAACCTCACTTTCCTAACCTAACCCATCATTCTAAACCTTCCCACTTCCTTAATCTTGCTTACTTTTCCTAATCACCTTGCTAATTCCATTTTAACCCTAAGTATGTGCTCACGCATGTGTGAGGAACACTCACACTTCCCACACCCTTCATGCCTTCCACACCTCTTACATGTTTGTCCCCTTTCACATGATAATCAAAGTGTCTCACACATGTGTAAGAAACCATGCTTCTCACACCTCTTGCACATGTTATTGATCAATCACCATTGAAGGTTGCTCACACATGTGTGAGCATCTTGCCCCCTTTGAATGGTCAAAAACCCTAATCCACATGAAGTTTTCTTGGCCCCCACCTTATGGACACCTCAATGATCTTGAGAGATCCTAGCATTTCATCTTGCATTTCATCTTAACCATCGATTTTCCTATAAAAGGAGAGCTCTCTCCTCATTACAACACATCTACTATCTACCTCATTGTTATGCTATAGGAATTGTGAGCAACCACATCCCATAATATGAAATCATCTCCACTTGGTGATTTCATGAGGTTTTCATTGGTGCTATTTTGAGTAGATTAAGCTCTTTTTATTTCATGTCATCCTTGTTAGATGTTTACTTCCATATTTTAATGTGTATGTAATGATGTAGGAAGTAGTATAGTTGCTTATGCTTCTTCTCTGTAGCATTTTACATACTACATTTTGGCATGCTCAGTAGGACCCATGCCCCTATTTTCCCTCCAAAAATCCATCAAAAAATTCATAATTTGTCATCGAAACCTCGCTTTGTTGTCTGTGCCAAACGTAGTGTCATCTACATTCTGTCATCTCTACAGATTAACATCTGCGCAAACTGACGTTTGCATAGATTAATGTCTCAACATTTTTTTTTCTAATTTTTTTAATAAAAGAATTCTATTCTATCATCTCCAAAGGTTTTTTTGTCATCTCTGTATATGGTCATCTCCACAGATTATCATCTGCATTGTGGAGACCTCCACTAAACTGTCGTCTCTGAGATTTTTTCATTTGCACCAACCTATTCTATCTTCTACATTGTGGGTGGTCAAAAATCTGTATTTTTGTTAACTATTGTCTACAAAATTTGATATTCTATCATCTATGTGTTTTGGCATCTCTGATCTTCATTTTGTCATCTCTGATCTGCAATGTAAGTATCGGGTATATTATACTTTTTCTTATTCTATCATCTCTGCCTACATTCTATTGTCTATGCTTTTTATTTTAAAAAAATGAGTATAAATCAAATTTTTCACTTTTGGTGGTTTTGTAGGATTGGGGTCATTCTAAGCTTATTTACGTATAGAAAAAATAACAAAAAAAGTTAAAATAAAATTTTCCATAGTAAAGCCTTCATTTTGGAGTTTCTCTTGTGGGGCTAATTAAGTTTATTTTTTCTTGCAGATTGGAGCATTTTAGAAACACCTAACTATGTTTTCTTGCAAGTTTTTCTTAATGTTTTATTGCTCTTGGGAATGAACTTGAATTCTTAAACACTTGTCTTTGAATCAATGTTGCACTTAATGGGATAAATCAAACACTATCTTGAATGCCTTAAGAAAATTCACAAACATTTTTTTTGAAATGAATGCTTTGAAGTCAAATACACTCTTGAATGTGTAAAGATCAAAAAAATAATATTATGATACACATCTTAGTTTGGGTTTAAAATGAATCTCATCAAATCTTGATTGATTAAGGATCAAAGAACATGGCAATGGACATTTGGATTTGGTGCTTAAAATGAATTCACACACTCTTGAATGACTTAAAGGAAATTAGTTTCATTTTTAGTAATTTATTTATGTGCACGCTTGATTTACTTTCTTGTTGACAAATCCATGCTTTTATTTACATTGGCAACATTTTAAGTTGGAAAGAACATTGTATGCTTTAATCACATTTCTCGTCAAAGTAGATTACAAAACCTACATTTTCATTGGGAAAGAACATGTGTCTTTTGAACCCCAAGGCCACTTACGTATGCTCTCCCCTCATGCCTTTGGGTGATCTTAGGTGCACAAAAAATAAATGGTCTTATTTTTATTTTTTCTAGGAGGCCTGCTTGGGGATTTCATGACCCCTTGGGACGAACTCAACTCATGTGTTCTGGTGAAGTATAAATATCAGGAGGTGAATCGAAAGACACCTCTCTTGGAAATAAAATCTTGTCACTCTTGGCTAAGACCCAAAGAACTATATACCTTTGAGAAATTAAGGAGGAGATTTGAGTTACCATCTCTCTACATATTTGGGCCTCAAATACCTTGTGTATATCGAGGATTCCCTCTAGTTTGTCCTTGTACATCCTAGTTGAAACCTCATAGGATTGTTGGTGTGTTTGACATGCTTGAGTGTTTGAAACCATCCCCCATTGAAGGGGACACACCAGCTAAACTTGCTTTGTATATATTTAAAATCCAAAAAAACTATAAAACATAAAAGTCCAAAAACATCATAAAACATAAAAATCCAAAAAAATTGTAAAAGTTCAAAAATCCAAAAAAATCAAAAAAATCTCAAAAACAACAAAAACATGTCTTGGTTTAGGTACTCTTACTCAAGCTGTCCACATCAATTCCACATCACTCTCTCTTTCCATCAAAGTCATCACCCTCATACATCTCTTGTCTTCATCATTCAAACCCTTGCTTGATGTCTTAATCATCTCCACTAATCCAAATCATTTCCTCATCATTCAATCTAATCCATAATCTTCCTCCTAGTCATGATTCATAATCTAAATCTAGATTCAATTTCCTTGGCCAATCTCATAATTTTTCCTTAATCCAATACTTAATCATCATTATTTTAATCCAATTCCTTGTCAAATCTAGTCGTTTCTAATCAATTCTTAATTCGATCCATTTACATCTTCATCCATAATCAATGTTTCTAATTTCGTTCACATCTTATTCTAATTCAATGTTTCACCAAATCTTCTACTTTGGACATAGGAGCATTGTCATCACTATTGGACTTTCATTCAAATTTCACATTCACTTGTTTGCAATCTCATAGGGTTTTTCATCAAATCAAATCAAACCCTCATCCAATAAAATTAAATCCAATATCAAAATCATATCAAATCAAATCATATCCAATCAATATGAAATCAAATCGAATCAAATCAAATCAATATCAAGTCCAATCCATTTCAAATCAAATCAACACAAAGTCCAAAATTGTTCCTAGTCCCAAGTTCATATTCCATCCATCATCAAAATCTTTCGTCACTCTTTGTCTAACATCTATGGATCCAAATTGGCTTACTCAAATGGTTGATGATCTTGCATAAAAATATGGAGTTATACCTCCCTTTTAACCTACATATCGAATCCATCCTCAATCCTTCATATCCAACTCTAATCCATCTCATGTTCATTCTTCTTCTACCTTTGACAATGGAAGTCCACCTCATTATCCTTCAACTACATACGATTCTATTCATAGCTCACACAATCCCTCAAATAGCAATGACCTTGCCAAGGAAATGGAGCAACTAAAGAATTATCTCTTATCAAGTCAATAGAAAAATTCCACCTTCCATGACATATGTCCTCCTCCCCCATGTTTTGAAGACCATAGTCCTCATGTCCCATCCAACTCCAACCCTCCATGCCATTCCCCATACTTTGAGCGTAATGTCAAAAACCATCATCCCAATCCTTTACCCATAGTTCCACCTTCACACAATCCTAATCCTCCAAAAAATTCATCCCCACCTTGTAAGGGGTATTTCTCATTATTCTTGGCTAAGTGTAAAGAACAAGATGCAAGGAGCCAATCACCCAAATTCATACCCCCAATTCCATCTCAAGACCTTCCTCCAAAGTATGACATTATAGATTCCTCTTCTCTAGATCCAAGGATTTCTCCATACCATCGTTCCCATATCCCTTAAGCTCCATTTATCCCTCCTAATTCATCTCATTATTCCCTTCCTAATCAAGATCAAGGCATTCCATGTACCACACAACTTACCAATTCCACTCCATCTAACGAGTTAGCATCCGTAGATCCTCTACTTCATGCAGAAGTTACTTCCACTCCATCCACTAATACCCCTCCATGTCAAGATCAAATAATTCCACATCATGGTTCCATTCTTTCCATTCCATTACATGGTTCCAGTCCATTTCATGATCTACTCGTTTCCCTACATGATACTCTTTTAAGTCAAGATCAATGCACCCCTTCATCCGTCTTTCATGATCCCACTCCATCTCAAGATACTATTATCCATCATAATCCTCCTCATGATCCTAATCCTCCACATGACCCTATCACACCTATCTAATCCACTCATAAACCCCATATACATGGACTCGCATCTTGTGTTGAAAATGATAAGCATCCCATTAAAGAAATAATGTCTCAAGATGTTGCTATGCCTTCCACTTCTTCCAACTCCAAAATTACTCCATCCAAACCCAAATGTTCCCATCCTCCATATTCCAAGTCCATTTTGGGCCCTTACATCCATATTCCCATTCCTTCCTCCCTTCCATCCATTTTGGGTCCTTATGTTCCACCAACAAACACTTCATCCCTCCCATCCATTTTGGGTCCTTACATTCATCCCCTCATACTCCTAGAAAAGATCAAAAAAGGCACACATCCTTGAATTATTTACAATGTTCACCATCCATAACCTCTCCACCTCATTTATCTTCATGCACCCATACCATGGCCAATGGAAGCAAATTGGATGCCAAAGAAAAAGTGAATAAAGTTAAAAATCCACAAAAAATTCAAGGATCAACATGTCCTCTCTAAACAAAATGTCCAAGAAAAGAAAAATATGGTCCAAAATAGAACTCAAAGGCCACAAAGGCTAAAAATAAAAAATGAAAAAATTTTGTGGATCCCAAAGCTACTTAATGTAGCAATGAATCTCAAAGAAAGATTCCAAATGACATCCAATTCTACTAATCCAAAGGCTTCCCTCTTGCATAAATCATCCAAGATTCCATTTTCCAAATCCATTTTGGGTCCTTATATACCCAAATCCACCATCCTAAATCCATCATCTCCTTCATCCATTTTGGGTCCCTATATCCCAAAATCCAAACTTTCTCCTACATATCCTCCACAATTTCCCCCTTTCCATCACCCTTCAAGGTGTGTGCCAATGGCAATCTTTCTACCTCCTTCATCCACTCATTTACAATTCTTCCAACTTGGCATCCATCAACTGTGTCTTCCTCGCACCCACTCCACCCCCTTAATCCAAACCTTTTCATAAGTCATTCTCCTCCATTCCCCAATCCACTTCATCCTTCTTTTCACTATCCTACCAAAATCTATGACAAAATAATAAAAATTCCTTAAAAATGAAAAATAAAGAGACATAAATCTCAAGGGATACCATCCATTAAAATAGATGCTTGAGTCCTCCCTTCATTTTCCTATCATGTATCCAATGTCTTCCAATTCCACTTATCCATCCATTCACTTTTCCTCTTCCACTTGCACTCTACACTGGAGGCAAGCTCCAGCCATACCACACTTCCATACATATCTTCCATGCTTCCATCTACTATTCATTATCCTTTTCCATCTTTGATCTTGACTTTCACTTTCCTTCCATCCATCCATAAGCACTTTTCATGTCCCTTTCTTGTTATCCATACATACTCTTACATAATACCATAATCCTTTCATATATTTGATGTTATCCATATCTTGCATTCCATAGTCCTTTTCATGTTCATTTCATCCATTTTCCATCCATACTCCTATATACTTCCATCCCCCTTGCATATGCCCTTGATCTTGGTTATTCCTTCCATTTTCATCCACTTCATATTGCACATTTCATCTGTACCCTTCATATCATTATCCCTTTTCCATACCCTCCCTCCCATATCTCTTATTCATTTCCTTTTCATACCCATGCTTGTGATGACTATTAGAGGCACAATAAACAAAATGTTCATACATGCTTTGGAAGAGCACATGCTTCTCTTCCTCCACATGCTAACCTTCGTACCATCTTTCCCTTTTCATACATCCTTTCCCACCATATTTTCTTCCATTTTCATACCCTTGGTATGGGGAATTGAGACTCCTTTGAAACATGGTCCTTGGCTCTACATTTTTTGCCACCATATCATTTGGCCCCTCATATCCTTTCACCATTCTTTCATCTACCGCCTCACATTTCTTTTCCTCCATTTACCATGCCTTGGCTCTCCCTTGTCATTGGTCTCAATCCATTCTATCCCACATTCATTCATATCATATTCCATCTAATACTTCAACTCACTTCAATCAAATTCATTTCTCCTCTAATTCAATCAATTTCCCCTTCTTCTAATCCTTTCACATCAAATTGATTCTACTCTAATCATTATTCCTCCTATCAACACCATTCTTCCCATCTTATCAATGTTCATTCTTCTATTTGCATTTCAATTTCATCTATTCATCCAACTTCCCATAAAATAAAATAAAAAATCTCAACATGCAATCAATACTAATTCAATCAATCTAATCTTGTAATCTTGTACATCAATCCTTAATCAATTCATCGATTTGACCAAATCAGCTAATAATCCATTTACCATATTCAAACATCATTATCATGGGATGAATCCTTCCCAATCCTTGGATGTCCATTACGCTTATCATTAGCTTTTCCATCCTTAATCAATCATCATCAATCAATCCATTAATTGGTTTTTAGCTCGACTAGGGGCAAAATGTTGGTCTGCTTTTGGTTTTTTGTGCATGATTGCTTGTTACTTGTATGTATTAGTATTTTTTTCATTTATCATGGGTAAGTGAACCAAGTTGTGGTGCCAAAACGGGGGTATAAGTGGACCCCTTTTTCTTGAAATTTGTAATTTCTAAACTTCAACAAGAATTTGAAGATAGTTGCGCTCAAAATTTTAAGATATGACAAAAGCAAAAGTCATAGTCCTTTGAATTTAGTTTCTAAACTACTAATTTTTTTTCAAAATGGTTTAGTTTTAGGTCTTCAAAAAAGGGGGCCACAAAAAGTGGTACTATTTTTTCCAAAAAAACATAACAGTACAAATATATATATATTTTTAATGAATTTTTTAACTAGACACATCCCAAAAATGTGAAATATATGTGTGCTCCCCCCTAGAAATAATTGAAAACTAGTCTAAAATCAAAACTTTTTTTTCAAAGTGTGTAGAATGGAATCTAGTTTCTAAAAAACTAAGTTGTTACAAAATTTGATGAACGAGCTAAAATATATAGCCGAATCAGTACATGGTGGTAATTTACAAAAAATGAACATACATTCAAAAGAAATTATAGATGAAAGGCTTGAAATAGTTCAAATCAAAAATAAATTATATGGTTAGATAGCTAACACAGACACCTAAAATTTCATGTAACCTGATCTTATCGATACCCAACTATGAGGAATCTTGAGGGAGAGCACACAAGAAAAATCAGTCTTTTTTTGTATGTTTGCTAAAAACACATCTCAAACTTGTTTATAAACTCCAAACCTTTGGGTTGGATCTCAAAGGCAAAACCAAGCCTTAGGCTTCATTTTAATGCAAAGCTTTCAATAGCGCGTGTGCCCTATAGCGCACACACACTATTGAAAGAATTTGAATTCTCAATAGTGTGTGTGTGCTATAGTGCGCATGTACTATTGAGACCTAAATAGTGTAGAGTTGCAAAGAAAGAGTGAGAGAGAGCAAGGGGGGGAATGACCATGTGTGTGTGAGAGAGAAAGTAGGAGATGGGAGAGAGAGGAAGTGAGAAAGAGTAGGGGTGGTAGAGAGAGTACGGGATGGGAGAGAGGAAGTGAGAAAGAGTAGGGGTGGAAGAGAGAGTACAAAATGGGAGAGAGAGGAAGTGTAAGAGAGTAGGGGTGGCAGAGAGAGTATAGGATGGGAGAGAGAGGAAGTGTGAGAGAGAGTAGGGGTGGAAAAGAGAGAGTACGGGATGGGGGAGAGAGATTAAGAGTACGGGATGGGAGAGAGAGGAAGTGTGAGAGAGAGTACAGGGTGGGAGAGAGAGAGAGACTAAGAGTAGAGAATGGGGGAGAGAGAGAGAGTAGGCGATGGGAGATGGAGTGGGAGAGGGAGAGCGAGAGAGAGTAGGATGGGAGTGCATGTGTGTGAAAGAGAGAGAGTAGGGAATGGGAGAGGGGGGAGACAGAGTAGCTCGAGAGAGAATAGGGGATGAGAGAGAGAGAGTAGGTGATGGGAGAGGGAGTGAGAGAGGGAGAGAAAGGGGGAATGGAAATGTGTGTAAGAGAGAAAGAGAGAGAATAGGGGATCTAGGAGAGAGTGTGAAAATGTGAGAGAGAGTAGGGGGTAGTAGAGAGAGAGTAGAGAGGAAGAGAGTGAGAGTGAGAGAGAGAGTGAGAGTGAGAGAGAGTGAGAGTGAGAGTGAGAGTAAGAGAGAGAGTAGGAAGTGGGAGAGGGAGTGGGAGTGGGAGTGGGAGAGGGAGAGTGAGTGAGAGACAAAGTAGGGGATGGGAGAGGAGAGAGGGGAGATGGGTGTGTGTGTGAAAGAGAGAGAGTAGGGAATGAGAGAGGGGGGAGAGAGAGAGATAGAGAGAATAGGGGATGGGAGAGAAAGAGAGTAGGCAATGGCAGAGGGAGTGGGAGAGGGAGAGAGAGGGGGAATGGGAGTGTGTATAAGAGAGAAAGTAGGGGAAGGGAGAGAGTGTGAGAGTGAGAGAGAGAGAGAGAGTAGGGGTGGCAGAGAGAGAGTGAAAGTAGGGGATGGGAGAGAAAGGGAGATAGTAGGTGGTGGGAGAGGGAGAGGGAGGGAGAGAGAGGGGGAATGGAAATGTGTAAAAGAGATAGAGTAGGGGATGGGAGAGAGTAGGCAGTGGGAGAGGGAGAGAGAGAGAGAGAGAGAGAGAGAGAGGGGGGGGGAATGGGAATGTGTATAAGAGAGATAGAGTAGGGGATTGGAGAGAGTGTAAGAGTTTGAGAGAGAGTAAGGGGTGGCAGAGAGAGCTCATATGAGATGGGGGAGAGAGAGAGAGAGAGAGAGAGAGAGAGAGAGAGAGAGAGAGAGTAGGGGATGGGAGAGAGAAAGTAGAGAGGGAAAGAGAGTACTTGAGAGACAGGTAGTAGGTGATGCAAGAGGGAGTGGGAGAGGGAGAGAGAGGGGGGATGGGAGTGTGTGTGACAAATATAGAGAGTAGGGGATGGGATAGGAGAGATGGAGAGGGATGGAGGATGGGAGTGTGTGTGTCTATTAAAGAGAGAGAGAGAGAGTAGGGGATGGGGGAGAGAGTAGGCAGTGGGAGAGGGAGAGAGAGGGGGAATAGGAATGTGTGTAAGAGAGATAGAGTAGGGGATGGGAGAGAAGAGAGAGAGGGGGATGGGAGTGTGTGTGTGTTTGTGAAAGAGAGAGAGGAGGGGATGGGAGAGAGTGTGAGAGTGTGAGAGAGAGTAGGGAGTGGTAGAGAGAGAGAGAGTACATGATGGGAGAGACAAAGTGAAAGGACGAGAGAGAGTGAGAGAGAGTATGAGATGGGAGAGACAAAGTGAAAGGATGGGAGAGAGTGAGAGATAGAGTAGGGAGAGGTAGATAGAGAGAGGGGGATGGGAGTGTGTGTGACAGATCTAGAGAGTAGGGGATGGGAGATAAGAGAGAGAGAGAGGGATGGGAGTCTATGTGTGTCTGTGAAAGAGAGAGAGTAGGGGATGGGAGAGAGTGTGAGAGGGAGTAGGGGGTGGCATAGAGAGAGAGAGTACGGGATGGGAGAGATAGAGTGAAAGGATGGGAGAGAGTGAGAGAGAGTAGGGGGTGGTAGAGAGAGAGTACAAGATGGGAGATATAGAGTGAAAGGATGGGAGAGAGTGAGAGAGAGAGTATGGGTGGCAGAGAGAGAGTACGAGATGGAAGAGATAGAGTGAAAGGATGGGAGAGAGTGTGAGAGAGAGTAGGGGATGGGAGAGAGTGTGAGAGAGAGTTGGGGATGGGAGAGAGAGAGTAAGAGTAGGGGATGGGAGAGAGAGAGAAAGTAGAGAGGGAGAGAGAGAACTTGAGAGAGAGAGATAGTAGGCAGTGGGAGAGGGAGTGGGAGAGGAGGAGAGAGAGGGATGGGAGTGTGTGTGAGAGATCTAGAGAGTAAAGGATGGGAGAGGGGAGAGAGAGAGGGGGAATGGAAGTGTGTATCTATAAAAGAGAGAGTTTAGGAGATGGAGAGAGAGAGAGAGAGAGAGAGAGAGAGAGAGAGAGAGAGAGAGAGAGAGAGAGAGAGAGAGTAGGGGATGGGAGAGAGTGTGAGAGAGAGTAGGAGGTGGTAGAGAGAGAGAGATAATGGGATGGGAGAGAGAGAGAGTGAGAATAGGGGATGGGAGAGTGTGTGTGAGAGAGAGTAGGGGATGGGAGAGAGTGTGAGAGAGAGTAGGAAGAGGGAGATAGAGAGAGGGGGATGGGAGTGTGTGTGACAAATCTAGAGAGTAGGGGATGGGAGAGAAGAGAGAGGGGGGGATGGGAGTGTGTGTGTGTGTGTGTGTGGCTATGAAAGAGAGAGAGTAGGGAATGGGAGAGAATGTGAGAGTGTGAGAGAGAGTAGGGGGTGGCAGAGAGAGAGTATGGGATGGGAGAGATAGAGTGAAAGGATGGGAAAGAGTGTAATAGAGAGTAGGGGGTGGCAAAGAGAGAGAGAGAGAGTATAAGATGGGAGAGACAAAGTCAAAGTATGGGAGAGAGTGTGAGAGAGAGTAGGTGATGAGAGAGAGTGTGAGAGAGAGTTGGGGATGGGAGAGAGAGAGTAAGAGTAGGGGATGGGAGAGAGAGAGTAGAGAGGAAAAGAGAGAACTTGAGAGAGAGATAGTAGGCAGTAGGAGAGGGAGTGGGAGAGGGGGAGAGGGGGAGAGAGAGGGGGGATGGGAGTGTGTGAGATCTAGAGAGTAGGGGATGGGAGAGGAGAGAGAGAGGGGGGGATGGGAGTGTGTATCTGTAGGGGATGGGAGAGAGTAGGGGGATGGTGGAGAGAGAGAGAGATAGTAGGTAGTGGGAGAGGGAGGATGGGAGTGTGTGTGAGAGGAGAGAGGGTGAGAGAGGGAGAGAGAGTAGGTGGTGGGAGAGGGAGAGTGAGAGAGAGAGTAGGGGATGGAAGAGGGGAGAGAGAGAGTAGGGGATGGGAGAGGGGAGAGAGAGAGAGTAGAGAGAGAGAGAGAGAATAGGGAGCATGGAGAGTAGGGAGGATGGAGAGTGATGTGTTTTGACATAGTGTGTAAACACTATAGTGCATATGCGCTATGTGAAATCACCTAAAAATAGTCAAAAAGCAACTTTGGGGCCCACTTCATCCATTCTCTACTTTTGGTCTATTGTGCACTCTGTTATTTCAATAGAAATCATGGGTTTCAACATAGAAAATACTATTTCAAACACTTTTTAAAGCTAGCAAACACCAAATTCAATCATTGGATACGTGATTTGAAGACTTTTGAATATTCCTTGTATAGAAAAGGTTAGTGCAATCCATTTTAAATATTGTTTGTTGATATATAGATATAAATTGATTATAATTTGACATGTTGTTTAATATATAGTGAATTCATTGAAAATTGTATGTTTGAATGAAATGTTATTTTGAAATGGTTCAAAATTTGACAAGTTGTTTGATATATATTGTGTATTCATTCAAATAATTATAATTTTTATATGTATTTGAATAATTTGTAATTTACACATTGTAAGTAATTCAGATATTTGAATAATTTGACATGTAGAAATCTTCATCATGCTAAGGAAGAAACCAAAAACTCAAACAAATGAAGATAGGGAGAGAGATTTGGAAATTAAAAGAGATAAAATAAAATTACTACATGAAAAAAGAAAATTGCAAAGCAATAATGAAGAAATGACTTTCGAAGAGGATCAAGAACCACCGATACAAAGAAACAAAGAGGAAGAATTGGAAATACAAAGAGAATGAATGAGACTATTATGCTCAAGAAGACAATTGAATTGTGAAGCTACACCATGTTCCAATGTTGGAGTCATATTGTCTATTACACCATCTTCCAATGTTGGAGTCATATCATCCTCTCATTTTGAAGAGACACTGATTTGTAGATTGGACGATATACACACTCCATCATGTCATGTTGGATGCACAACATGAACACATCAAGTAGGTGATATTTCATCTTTTTCATCTTATTGCCAAGGCACATCATCTTCGGTTCAAGGTATGCAATACACTCAACCTTATGTTGATGTTCAAAATATTGAGAGAATTGAAGAGATTATAACACCTTCTAGAATTTATTTTAGAAGACCAAAATATTTGATTGATATTGATACTAACATTTTGAAATCAATGCCTGACAAGATTAGCAAGCATACTTGTCAAAGAAAAGCTAATCATATGAGGAGATTATTTTTTGAAGAATTAAATATTACATGCCAATGCCAATTATTTGTTGAAATGATGAAGAATTTAAAATTTAGGCCTATCATGAAGATTCTTGGGCTAAGAATGATGGACAATTCAAATGAAAAAAGCATTGTAAAGAATCTAATGAGTTCTTATGACAAAGTGGATTCTAAATCATGCACCAAAGATAGTAATATCATAAGATGAGTACATACATTGACAATAGTAAGTATCCAAATGAAGAAAGCTCAACTCATGAGAAAGACAAGAAAAATATTAAAAATTTGTGGAGGTACTCTAAGGAGAGCCATGCTAAGGCATGAGAGATTCGAAGATCTAACAAAAATTGAGTTATGGACATTTAGCGCTAGACTGCTGTGAAAGGATGCAGAAATTAGTGAAGCTTTGAAATCATTGATCAAACATTTTTGAAAAAATAACACGTGTTTCCCCTAATCAAAGAGATGTTGTAAGAAGGAGGATTGGTAGCCAAAATCGCGACCCACATGCGAAACATTTTTTAGACTCAACTCAAATGCAATTTTTTGCAAAATTTATTGGTATGTATCCTCAAATTTGAATAATTCAAAGATTTTTTGAGATGCTTAAACCTTTTTATGTGAAGATAAATCACACATGCACAACTTGTTGTTGTAGGATTCATATTGAATTTTCTAACCATTTTGATGTTTTTAGGGATATATGCATGTTTTTGTATTCTCAGTTTGTTTTGCAGGATTGTGACATGAATGAGCCACCAAGATCTTCAAGGGAATTCGTATCCAACATTTTATGTGAAATAGGGGATGGCCAAAAATTTTAAAAGACATCATGCTTGGTTAGTACGTGCTTATTTTGTGGTTTTTTGTAACTTTTATCAACTTGTCAACATATGGATAGTACACATGCAATTGGAAATGAAATAGTAGATTATGAAAAATTTAAGATAGTGACATATGCTCTAAAAGATGGGAAACATGGTAAAAGATGTGATTTAGTCATTGAAAAGATTCCAATGTATGAGTTTATGAAGATTTTTTGTGAAAAGATTATTTACAAGTATGCAAGGCATACCCATAGAGCTTAATGGCTGGATTTGCAATTCAAGTTGTCCAATGATACATTTTTACTAGATACCATTGTTTTGGTTGTAGATTTTATAGAGAACTACACACTACAACCACAAAATGAGGTGCAAGCAAAGTATTATACTTCTCAACAGGTTTTCATATTTGTTCACATAACATTCATGCATTCACCTACAAGTACTGAGGATGATAGGAAGATTTTGAGGGAGTACCATTTTTACATCAACGAAGATCGATCACATTCTACGGAGTTCATACATAATTTTTTTCAACTATTTTATGGAGATTTGGCTAACAGGGGCATAACATATTGTCAGCACATTATGTGATCAAACAATTGCGCATCTCAATTCAAAAATGTACAGATGTTCTATTGGTTGAGTAGGATGCATAGGTTGTGTAAAATTCAATATATGTGAAATTTCATAGAGGCTGGTCATAGAAAGGGAGACGATGATGGTGCAGGCGCATGCATCAAAAGAGCCCTAGCTCATGAAGAACTAAAGTACAAAGATGGAGCATCATTAATAGATGCAAAATCCATCATCCAATGGTGTAACACTACAATGGGTCTAGGTAAGGAAGGTGAGTCTATGATTCATAGATTGTTTTGGTTGATAGAAAATACTAACATTACACCATATTAGGATAGTTGCACATTAACAGGATCTAGTGAGTTACACTCTTTTAGAAGCTTTGATGCAGGTTCATGGAGTATCCACACACGAAAAATGGCATGCTATTGTCCATCATGTGCAGAGAAAAATTGGGATGACTGTGAGTCAACTAAATAGGTGGACAAATGGGATATACGGGTTTTGGACCCAATTGACACCTATTGTCCCACACAAGCACTGGAAATGGTAGAGATGGATTCATCTATTGACTTCAACCACTTGTTAGATCTAGTGCAACCTAGTAATATATATATTTATATATCTTTGTAATTTCAATATGTAACTTTATAAATTTTACCTAAGTATTTTCTAAAGTAATGATTGCATTTTGTACATTTGTCATTGTAGGCCATGTTTTTGCTATTATTGCACCTGAAGACAATGAAGAAGGGACATATTATTATTTGTATCATTGTGTCCAAGCCAAACAAAAATTGGATCACTTGGTTATAGATGGTGAAGGTTGAGAGTACCATGTCAATGTGGTGGTTGTAACTGGCACATGGCTTAGATGATATTCTATGAAGAACCCTAACTTGTGGTTATTCGAGGATTGGCAAATAGAGAGGAAGATTCTTCATTATTCAAACCTTGTTGTCACATCAAATGTCCACTTGATAAAATATGGTGGAAAACCACATAATAAGATTCTTTGAAAAGTTTGCGAGTCAGACCATGAGGCAATACTTGAGACATTAAAATTTCAAGCAGATCCAGTTGGCTCATTAGATTGAATAGGGAGAGAGGGATAGAGAGAGAGAAAGAGTGATTAATTGGATCCAAATACAATGTTGCAACCTCTTGCCCAAGACTATCCACATGACTAAGGTGGAATGTATTGTTATGATGTGTAAGTGACGAGATTTAGTTTAAATCATAAATTTTATGTTTTGATTTGTTTAGAATCTAGATACATTATTTGAATTTATATTAGATTCTTTAATAGGACCCATTTTTAGATTAGTCGTTTGAATAAGTGAAAGTTTAGAATTTTTTGTTTAGATCAAAATGTAATGCAAGAACATAAAATTTTTTAGAATGTGAATGCTTTGTTTTGTAAAGTCATGATTGTGTGCATGTAACTAGAAACTTGAAACTGGCGAAAGCAAGGATACAATGGGAGAAGTTTTGAATGCTCATAAAGCAAGGGTCATCATACAACTCAAAAAGAAAAGATTTGTACAAATGGATAATTCTTAATGAAAAGACAAATTCAAATTTTGTCATTCTCTAATTTTAGTGGATTAATCTTATCTTAGATTTTTTACTGTGCTAATTCTTCATTTGTAGGTCACCAAAGAAGAGGGCTAATAAAGTCAAAGCACCAGTGATAAAGGGTGACATCAAAATCATCTACAAAATGATATTATTAATTCACATCCTCAATATTTATTAGTTTTTTTTGTTCAAGTACCATTGTGTGTTAATCATCTTATGACTGGAATTGTAGAGGATCACAATCATCAAAAAGTAAGAAGGAAAATAGGTCTTGATCTAATGATAATGGAGCAATTATAGATATAGAGCTCTCTAAGGATAATGTTGATCAGTCGATGTATAGGTTGAGAGAACCAAAAGACTATTTAGGTCTACTAAAAAGAAGTCAATCTTTTGATATTTTAGGATATAAAATGTATATTGATGGATTTGATAAGAATTAAAAGTATACAAACAATCAATTTAGTCTTCCATAAAATTGTTCTTATAGTAACAAATTTTACTATATTTATTGATTTTGTTTCAACATTTAATGTGATTTAAGTGATGCGGGTATATATTGGGTAGGTTCAGCATATGCTTTGAATAGTAAGGAAAAAGTTCTAGAATCACCCTATAAGCTGATTGAATAGTAAAGAACAAGTTCTAGAATCACCCTATATTCTAAAACAAGTAATAGAACCTAGAAATGATTTATCCATGATCATCATGAAATGATCATCTCAAAAGTGTTTATCGAGCACATTTTCCTAGCTACAAGACTAATACTCTTAATTTTCTTTCAAACCATGGTTTCTTGTAACAAATACCCAAGAATATTTGCAATCATTGCATTCCAATTTGTTGGACTTTGACTAGTAAATTATTATCATAAAGTTGGAATGTTGGAAAGGGTTAATACTTGATTATGTATATTCATCCCATGTGTGTTCCATGAGGTTTGTACTATTGTAACATTTTAAGATTTAATTTTGTGGATTTTTCCCTCATGTTGTACATGATAGGTTTGTTCAAGTGACATATGATGAGGTTGTCTGTACAATGTAATGATTGAGTTGAAGTGATTTATGAAGTAAAGGGCTATTTAATGTAGCTATTTAAATCATGCATATTTGATGGCCATTTCCCTCTATTTTGTAGTCCTTTTTCACAACACTATTTCTAACATGGTGTTAGTTGTTCAAGTTCATGAATGATCACAATATCCGTGACTATACAACAAGTGTGTGTGTTGGTCAACAATCGAAAAACTTTTGTTATCGATTGAGCTACGAGATCTTGTCATTTTCATTTTTTGCCTTGAGAAAATTCTTACACTTAGCATAGCTACTACTATCACTCAAAAAGTTCTTCCTTATCCTTATAAATATTGGATTTGAGTGTAGTTTCAATATTTGGTATCTTATTACCAAGAGTAGTCATCTCATAGAAAAAAAGTCTTCCAACCTAAGCTTCTCTTGAAACTTGTTTTATAGTTCTTAATTTCAAAATAGATATGACTTTTTCATTGTAACATGTAGGCAAAGATAGATTCATAATTTTACTCATGTTCATCATCATCGCTTAATGGTGTAGGGGCACCAAGGTCATTCTTTGAAGATACACAAACACACCATGAAGGTCAGAGGAGTGAGTAGGATAAGGAGATATCTAGACAATTAAAATGGACAAGAATTAAAAGTTATAATGATTTTCATGACCAAAAAATGTAATCAAATGTGTTTATTTTGTGATGTCCTCAAAGGACTGAAAGTCATACTTGTAATGTCCTTAAAGGACCAAGAGTTTTTTTTGTATTGGACTAATGTTGTTCAAAACCTATGTTATGTTTACAAGAAGTTTAAAATGGATAGGGGATAGGTCTAGGTATTAGAATAAGGGTTGAATATCAAATTAAATCCATTTTATTATTTAAAAAATTTAAATATTAAAAAACAAATGGCTATGATTACTTTTTTTATTAAAATTCAAATATTTAAATTCAAATTTTCATCATTATATAACTCGTAAAAGTCTTATCTAAGCCTTGGTTAAAGCCTTTGCATATTTGGAGTTATTTTGAGTCATATAGAGTTTGTAGGTGTTTTTGGCAACTTGGATAACTTGCTTGCTTGAAGAAGTTTGGAAGTGGAGTTAGTGGTGTAGGAGCACCTAGGAGGACAAGTGAATCATTGAAGACACCAAGGACTAAGGAGGAGATCTTAACAACAAAGCCAATAAATTGGAATATTTTGAAGCCTATTATGGCCTTTTGTAATGAAAAATGCAATGTAATGAATAAATGTCCAAAAGGTCCTAATAGAGACCTTAGATCTAAAATAAAATGTAAATGGGCTAATAATGTCTTAGAAGTCTAGAAAGACTTATCAATAAGTTTAATCAAGTCATAGGATCAGTTGAAAGGTATTAGTATTCATTAGCAGTCACTTAGAGTCTTTTTGTTAAAAAATTTAAAATTTGAAATAAGCCTAATGGCTAGTTAGGATTATGGGCTTTTAAGGATTGTTTTAATGTTTTATTAGTTGTAAAGGCTCACAACCAAATAGAGGAGGTTAGAATAGGAATTTATAAAGCCTGGAGGGGCGTAGGATCTAAACAAGAAGAATAATAAGAGGGTACTATATGGAAATTCCAGATTTGAGTGAATAAAGTTCAGTTTTTCCTGTCATTTACACCATTTCTTTGAATGATTTCATTGTATCTTCATTGACTACAACATTCAACTCTTGTAGGGATGAATTAAGACTTTCATACAATCATTTCATGGTTGTTTAAAGTGATCTTGAAGCATTAAAAGTCTCATTGTGTTGTTATTTACACTAACAGTGCTATAATAGTCAAAAGAAATTAATTGTTTTGAGGGGTTTTATGATGATTTGATCCATTCTTTTGGTATTTTCTTTTTGTTTACTGGGGAATGGATCTATTATAACATGTTTCAAATGCCACTAACTGATTTGAGTGCAGGAAGAAACATTTAAGGGGTGATCACTGTGACTAATAGTGGGAAAAAGAGAGGAAAATGCTGCTACAAGTACACTAGTAGAAAATTTACCTTAATGAGGGTATGATTTTATGTTTGGATGAGTTAGGGCACATCCTAAATATGGTTTTTAGTCTTTGAACAAGTCTTACAAGTGATTGGAAGTGGGAGAACCATAAAACCCTTGTTTTGCACCATTTAATGAGAGGGTTTGTTGGAAAGCATTCCTAGAAGAGTCAACTTGGAAAAAGGACTATGGAATCCTTAGTTTGGCATCAACATACCATACTGTGGAAATTTTGGAAGTTTGGAGGTAAGTTTAAAGCACACTTACTTTGTAAAAGTGGCCTAATTAGGCCTAATTCTGAGACAAATTGCCATATTTCGTACAATTTTTACAAAGGAGTGATATCTTGTTTTTAGATATGTTATACGAATTTGAAAAGAGTATTTGAAACAAGTATTTATTTTCTTGGTGTTTTGGAAAGTTTGTGAGATAAGTCCAAAAAATAGTGTTTGTTGACCTAATAGAGAGAGCAGCCTAGTCATGGGAGGTAACTTGGTTTGTGCATGAACTTGAGTTTTGGGATTATAAAACCTATTGAAACATGTCCATTTAAGTCTGTTAAAACACTTTGTGAGGTTCAAATAGATAGTTGAAGGCATATTCCAAATTTGTGCATTTGAGTGCCTTTAAGAAGCCTAGTGAACCTTATGCACCATTCAACTTTCTGAATTTATTATTGAAGTTTTGTTGTTACCTCCTTGGCTCTAAATCAATTAGTCTTGTGGATCCAAAAGTGTGGAGTTTATTGGGTTAAGCCTTTTGAATGATTATCCTCTAATAAAAGATTGAGTGGGTTGGGTCATTGTTTTAGTTACACTTAAGGAAGATATAAGGGTATTGTTTCAAAGCAAAGGGATAGTTAGTTGTTTCTACAAAAAAGTTCACTTCCAAATCATGTTCCACTATCTCATAATTGGCTATATAAAATTGGCTAGTTGTCTCTACTATCTCATACTCTTCCTAGGATCTCCCATAACTTCTTGAGTATCTCTACGCCTTTTTTTAACCTCATGGTTCCTGTTTCCAACTACAGCGGATGGAATATCAACCTCTATATCTTCTTGATGCATTTCACGTTGCACCGAATTTTCCATATTTTGTGAATCCTCACCACATGATCCTACTTTGTACTAGTAACTATACTTAAGATTTGATGCCTTTGACTTGGTCGATTTATCCTTGTAGCTTTTATCAACTACTCACTTTGATCATCTAGTAGAAAATATTTATACCTTCCAAATGCCTTTTCCTCCATGAGCTTAACATCACATCTAAGTATAACTCTTCTAGTGTTTGGAAGAAAATTCCTATATTCCTTTGAGGTTTTACTAAACAAAGTACCCCATGTCTATAGTCAGATCTTACTTAGTACATGTGTATCACTTGGAATATGAAAATATATCAAACTTCCAAATATATTGAAGTGACTAACATCTAGCTTCTTCCCTATGAAAGCTTCCTCTAGTGTCATCTTCCCTAGCATCTTGTGTGGAGATTTTTTGTATGTGTATACTATTGTACTACATGCCTCTTCCCATAGGTAACAAGGCATGTCTTGGTCATGTAGCATATAACACTTTCTACCTTATATATAGAATGATTATTTCTCTCAACAACTCCATCCTACTATATATTATAAGGAATATTTCAATCTCTTTTGATTCCTTCCTTGGTATTCCCTTTGTACTAGATCAAGAACAACCTCAACTCTAGTGTCACTCATTAGAAAAGATGCTTTTGTAAACTTCCCCAAAAAAATCCTTTACATGCATCATAATATTCTGTACTTATCTCTAGAATACATGTCACTATCTCTTGAAGAAATTTAAGTTATCCATGATGAATAAGGCCCATCCTCCTATTCCATATCTCTCTAAGATCTCTAGGATTATTTTTACTCATGAGTTCCTTAGGAGTATGCAATTACAATCTATATAAAAAAATCTCTCATAACTCCAATATTTATGGGCAATATATCCAATCCTTATACTTGATTAGAACATGTGCCCCTCTAAAGAGTACATTATACCCTTTATCATAAAAGGTAGATATAGAAATCAAATTCCTACCTAAACTTGTAACATAAAACACACCATGAAGTAAATTATCTTTCCATTCTCCCTCTAAAACTAAAAAATCTATTTCATAATTGGTTTGAGTTTGAACAAGTTCCCAAGAAATATGGAGACATGTTTCCTGCTCTTTATTAATGGATAGGTACTCTCTAATTCATTTCATATGTTATACAATGATAATGACACCCAACTTCTACACTATGATACAATGACGATGCTAATGGATCAGAATTAATTCATACAACTAGACACTTAGAAAAGGGCCACACTATCTTTTCACCTCTTTAGACACCCTTTAACCACTTCTTAGATATTCCAAAAGATTAAACTCTAACTATGTTCCAACACCAACTAACACCCACTTTGAGTCATAGACCTAATTGGCCAAATTAGGTTGGGTTACAAAGGAAGTATGAGTAAATGGGTTCATAGACCTAACTCCACCCATTGGAACTCCTCTTCACATCCAATTAATCATCCTACACCATTCACCTGGGTCAAATCAATTAGTTTGGAATCTTGAACCTTCTTTCTTCTTCAAATCTAGACTAGACATAATGCAATGTTCAATTTAGGGCTTGCTGGTAAAAATAGGTAACCTACACCTACAGTTCTAAATCTTTTCCATCTTGAATTACCATATCCTATCTTGCATTCCTCAAAGTGGAATTGAAATCCCATGGTGGAATTGCAAGTTAGGAGGCCATCTTGAAGAAACCCTAAGATTTAGGGTAAATCTAACCATCCTCTACAAAAACTAACGTAACTTTTGTTGTAGATAAGGTGAAGAATTTAAACCAAATGAAATGGAATGCTAACTCAATCCTCTATCAAACCATAACAAAATTTCACTACTGCTAATCCATACAGGCTATACAAAATTGAAACAATAGAGAAAAAGGTAGAAATTCTAAGTTATATTCAATGTTTGCTACTCATTGGTCAAGTTGATCACATATAAGTATGGATATCTACTATGGTTCAATAGCTTTGTGAATATTCTTTCTATTGCACTTGGAATGAGGTTCTAATTCACTCTACAGCTCAAGATATTCCCATTTTACTAACTAATGTCCCCATTTTGTGCCATTACCTAGGGTTTCATCTATTTTCCCTCATATCTTGAGATTCCACCATGGGAAATTAATGACCCTTGGTGGAATCTGAGTTAGGAAAATGTGTTTTATGTTCCTCTTGGTTTTAGGTCAAAAGAATAAATCTAGAGAGAAAAAATTGATGCCCTAGGCATGCAAGATCCATGTGTATTCTAGAAATTCGTAGCAACATCTTCCATAACTCACTACAGAGAAGGTTTCAAGGCTTGAAAATTTGTATGTGATAATATTACATGATCCTCCTCATGTTTCAATTTTTTTTTTGAATTTTTTCTCAAGGGATCAAGTACTTCCTTTGTTAATGGATGCCTAATTGCCTCCATTCCTAAGTGAGCCTTAAAAAACTTAGTTGTTGAATACTTCTCTTGAGATCCCAAGGCTTTAGTATGTTGTATAAAATGCAAAAGGGTATCCAAATTAGTGATTATTTTCTTTGGATTGTGAGGAGATTTTTGCAATTTTCCATGTTTAAGGCTACAAGCCTAGTCTTGAGTTTGTGAAGCAACTAGCCAATTAAAGTTGCATAGTTTGAATCTAATGTTGGATTCATGTTAGTTTGGACCTAAATAGACCCTTTCCATGCTTGGAAGTCACCCCTAGTTGTTATTTGTATTTGTGGGCTTTTGTGTCAAATATGCCTATGGGCCACTTTTTAGGCATAAAAATGAGCAATATAGGTGTTTTTTCAAGGCAAAAAATAATTTTACATTTCTTAGAAGGTTTTAAATGTCCTTAGGGTCATTAGGTTAAGTTTTAGGCATCTAGGAGTTAAGAAGTCAAAAATTACAAAAGTTGTCAAAGCAAAATTGCAAAAATGCTGACAACTTTGTAGGATTTTGGGAATTGGTGAAGGGATGAGAATTTGGAAATAAGTTATTTTACTATTGCCAAACTTTTTCTAAGTCATAGAATTGGAATCAAGTGAAAAATTTAAAAATTGCACTTTTTGTGCAGAGTTGCATTGTTGAAAGTTGTAAAAGTTGCTCAAATTTGCAACTTAGTGGAAAAAGGGTCATGGGATCGAACTATCTGCTTTGTTAGCTCCAGGTTGCAAGGTAATCCCTATCCCCACCCTTGTCCTATCCCCTTAAGTGCTTGAACATTCTTGGGTATGCCCAATCGAAACGTCCCTAAGGGTCACTAAATGCCATAGGGCTGTGATCTTTGATGGGGCATATCTCGAAGCTTGTGTGAGATATGGATGCGATTCCAATTCCTATAGGACTGTGTTGTGGAGAC
This sequence comes from Cupressus sempervirens, assembly GCA_028749045.1. Classification (NCBI taxonomy): domain Eukaryota; kingdom Viridiplantae; phylum Streptophyta; class Pinopsida; order Cupressales; family Cupressaceae; genus Cupressus; species Cupressus sempervirens. The sequence continues at coordinate 722,025,690 of CM053785.1, forward strand.
CTACAATAACCTCTCTCTCTTTTTGGAGATCACACTCTATTTTCATTTTAAAATGTCATCTAGGTGATGCTAAAACTTGCAGTGTTGGCCAATACAAAGTTGCCACTTGCCAAATCTCTCTCACCTTTTTTCGTGGGATCGAACTATCTGCTTCATTAGCTCTGGGCAGTTGATTAAACCCTATCCCCAACCTCATTCAGTCCCCTTTAGCACTTGAACATTCTCGGGCATGCCGAACCGGAATATCCCTAAGGGTCACTAAATACCATAGCACTATGATCTTTGACAAGGCATATCTCGGAGCTCATGCAAGATATGGATGTGAGTCTAGTTCCTATAGGATGGTTTTGTGAAGACCTACAATAACCTCTTTCACTTTTTGGAGATCACACTCCATTTTCATTTTACGATGCCATCTCGAATGATGCTAAAACTTGTAGTGTTGGCCAGTACAAAGTTGCCAACTCCCAAATCTCTCTCACCTTTCCTTGTGGGATCGAACTGTCTACTCTATTAGCTTTGGGTGGCTGGGTAAACCCTATCCCTAACCTTGTTCCATCCCGTTCAACACTCAAATGTTCTCAGGCACACCCAACTAGAACATCCCTAAGGGTCACTAAATGCCATATGGTTGTGATCTTTGACGAGGCATATCTTGGAGCTCGTGTGAGGTATGGATGTGATTGTAGTTCCTATAGGACGGTATTACAGAGACCTACAATAATCTCTCTCACTTTTTGGAGATCACATCCTTTTTTATTTTACGATGCCATCTCAGGTGATGCTGAAACTTGTAGTGTTGGCCAATACAAAGTTGCCAACTGCCAAATCTCTCTCACCTTTCATTGTGGGATCAAACTGTCTACTCTGTTAGCTCTGGGTGTATAGGAAAACTTTATCCCCAACCTTGTCCCATCCTATTCAATGCTCAAACGTTCTCAGGCATGCCCAACCGAAATGTCCCTAAGGGTCACTAAATGCCATAAGGCTGCAATCTTTGACGGGGCATATCTTGGAGCTCATGTAAGGTATGGATGTGATTCTAGTTCCTACAAGATAGTGTTTTGGAGACCTATAATAACCTCTCTCACTTTTTGGAGATCACACTTTGTTTTCATTTTATGACACCAACTCAGGTGATGCTGAAACTTGCAGTATTGGCCAATACAAAGTTGCTAGCTGTCAAATCTCTCTCACCTTTCATCATGGGATCGAACTGTCTTCTCTATTAGCTCGGGATACTCAGGTAAACCCTATCCCCAACCTCATCCCATCTCGTTCAACACTTGAACATTCTCGGGCATGTCCAACCGGAATGTCCCTAAGGGTCACTAAATGCCATAGGGCTGCGATCTTTGACGGGGCATATCTCAGAGCTTGTGGAAGGTATGGATGTGATTCTAGTTCCTATAGGACCATGTTGTGGAGACCTACAATAACCTCTCTCACTTTTTAGAGATCACACTCCATTTTCATTTTATGATGCCATCTTGGGTGATGCTGAAACTTATAGTGTTGGCCAGTACAAAGTTGCCAACTACCAAATCTCTCTAACCTTTCATCGTGGGATCAAACTGCCTACTTTGTTAGCTATGAGTGGCTAGGTAAACCTTATCCCCAACCTCATCTTGTCCTGTTCAGTGCTCGAACATTCTCGGGCATGCCCAACTAGAATGTCCCTAAGGGTCACTAAATGCCATAGGGATGCAATCTTTGACGAGGCATATCTTAGAGATCGTGTGAGGTATGGATGCAATTCTTGTTCCTACAGGACAGTGTTGTAGAGGCCTACAATAACCTCTCTCTCATTTTGGAGATCACACTCCATTTTCATTTTACAATGCCAGCTTAGGTGATGCTAAAACTTGTAGTGTTGGCTAGTACAAAGTTGCCAACTACCAAATCTCTCTCACCTTTCATCATGGGATCAAACTATCTGCTCTGTTAGCTCTGGGTGGGTAGGTAAACGTGGCTAAATCAATTTGCCTAGGTAAATGTGCCAAATCTCTCTCACCTTTCATATGTCTTTCTTGATGTGTTCTTAGATTCTAAATATTAATTTGAACTTAGTTGACATGGTTGTAATGATATGTAGGCAGTACTTTACAAAGTGTTTAATGGTTATCTAATTTCAACTTATTATATGATGCAGCCAAGTGTTGACTCGATTATCATATATGTTATACCATACTATTTAATTAATTTCAAGAACTAATGCTTATCGTTCATCCAAATTTAGTTGCTATAAAGATGCAAATGTTAGTGAATGACTTCTTGCTAATACTATTCTTCTATTAGATCCATATTTCAACGCTTTTGTGGATCTACAGGCTCAATCATGAGCCCATAGGATTGGCCAAGAGAAAACTATGATTGTATGTCAATTGATTACAAAATGTTCAGTTGAGGAAAAAATATTTTAGCGTTCAAGAAGAAAAATGGCCATGGAGAATCTAGTTATGAATTCTCATAAGAATGGAACTATTAAGGAATTGCATGATATATTAATCCATGGTGCCATGGTGTAAGGAATATTCTTAATGAGCATGGAATTGCTGCTACATCTATTAAATACATAGAGGAAGATATAGAAAACCTACTTAATAGAGAGATTAATCTGAAAGAAAAGGAAATTTCAAAAGAAAATGGTTATCTTGGGGCCATCTTGGGTATGTCAATTACTCAAGATGAAGAGACAAAACCTATAGTTAATGGGAAAGAGTGGGAAGACCTTCTTGGACCCATGAAAGAAGTTACAGATAATGAGGAAGAGTTAGGAAGGGGAAAGCGACAAAGGAAAGAAGTAACATATGCATGTGACCTATGTCAGATGACGATGATGAATACTCACCATTTGCTAGCAGCTCAAGTACTGACAAAAGCTCTTCAGTGCACATGTACAAAGACACAAATTTTTTAGATAAAGAAGTAACAAGTGCTATAGAATTATCCACTGAGCAATGTGAAGTGAAGCCTCAGATTTAATCATTATGCACTTCATTCCAGCACCACATATGTTCCTATTAGAAATGTCTATTCATCAATGCCCTTGCATTTACAGGACTTGGGAAGCCAAGATACTCAAGCTGGGCATGATCCCTCAAAGTTTTTGTCAAAATATATTAATGATCATAATAGAACAACAAAAAGTTAATCGCTACCTTTGGTAAGGCAGTCTCACTCATTTTACAATGAAGGCTAGACATCTACAATCCAAGGTTTTAATTCAACTAACAAATGGAGAGCTTCTCAAGCTACTGATTTATTTCATGGAGTTCCTAATAAATCTCAAGGTTCTCATTTAGGTGACCAACTACCAGGAGGTCCACAAATAGACCCACTAATTTCCCACTTTTGGTGTTGGGAGGTCTTGGAAAATCAAAACGCACTTTGTTACCTTGTGGGAAGAAGGTCATTGTTGATCCAATAAGGTGAATTCAGATTCTTGTCTCCCTTGGGTGAGTGGAGTTTGTAACTTGTTGGAAAGTTGTATTATCTATGTTGTATTCATTTGGAAATTATTCATAACCCTTGCTTAGTCCTTGTGGAGTAGGAGAATTTGGGTAGTAGGTTGATTTGTTTGGTGCTTCCTTGTGCATACTCTACATCATCCCCCATCTTGAGTCCTTTCTATGACATGCAATGGAAATCTTACATAGTCCAATTCTAACTTTTTAAAATATTTAAATTGTTGATTAACACTCTTCTCTCATAGCAATTTCAGAGTTGACTCAATGCATGGTTGTGCAATAATTTGTTATATGTTGGTAATACAATATAGTAATTTGATAATATTTAAGATTAACTTGAATAATTAAATTTACAAATTTTTTACATAGAAAGAATCATTTATGAACATTGCATTGTACTAAAATGAATCTAATCTACACATTAATCTAGGACACTTGCATGGTTGATTATTGTTTGTATGACTACAAAGTTGGTGTAGTTGAAGAATTTGACCTTGGATAACACAAGATAACACAACTCTTGTGATCTAGTGATCCCTCCCAAGGTATTTTCCATACCACTAATCCTCATAGAAAACTAAAGACATAAAATATATCAGCGAAATAGAGGGTAGGAGCATAGTTATAATATCACTTTGTGCATTGGGTTAATACTTTAAAGGGTAGGATTGGTGCAATGTTGATTTGTAGTAATACCATTGTAGATCTTGCATTGTTATTGTGCTTATTGGGGCTTGTATTATATTATCAACTGTTTTATCTAATTCTCAGTGTATTTTGAATTTGATTGCTTCAATTTGGAATAAACTGGTAGCAGATATTATTTTTGTTAAGGGAAGTGTTAGGTATATTACAGTAATGGATTTCTTTCCAAGGCATTTGATCCTTTTGTGATTGCCTCAGAAACAAGTAAAGCTATCAAGTAGCGCCTCTTAAACTTTGTGAGATCGATCTTGACTGATAAAGTTTATTGCTGATCAATATTGTATCAAAAATTCAAACTAATTAGGTATTGAATTAAACTTGATAAACAAATGAAAGAGAAGGAAAACTTTAAACATGAACAAGATCATAAATCATATGACAATGACATATTGGAAATGATTAACTTATGCTTAAACAATGATAAAGTTTATTATTAATCAATATTCTATCAAAGTTTTGAATAGATTTGGTATTGGATTTAATGTCATACATGAACATATCTAATTTAATGTCATACATGAACAAACATATAATATAAAATGATAACAAATAATGTCATGTACATTAACAAACACACAATATATTATGATAACCAATAATGTTGTATATGAGCAAACATATCATATATTAACCAATAATGTCATAAGTCAAATAATGTCATACATCAAATAAATGTCATACATCAAATATAAAATTTCATATATACATCAAATGTGTATTGAATATATGTCCACTGACGCCTATATATATACATGTCTATCAACTATATATTTTCTTTCCCATGAGAGGAATGAAACAAATCTCTCAAGGTCTTTTGTTGTCCTGTGGAGGGAGACAGTGGAGATGATGGGGTCCTCTTGACATGCTCGCTCATCCTCTTGTTGAGGCTCTTCCCTAACTCGAGCTAATACAAACAAAGTCGATATGAATCAATATTTATTATACATTGAAATCAAATATATATACAGACAAAATAAATTATTTTCTTACTGACATCAAATAGTCACTCTATAAGTTCACCTTAAAGGCTCATGGACGATCAGACATGATGAGACCCTACAACAATTAAATCAATATAATCACTTATAAATAACATTATAAATTTCGATACTAACTATTATAAACAACAACTAAAACCAAGAAAAATCTTTCATACCTCAGTCAATGGCTATGAGCTAGCCATAGCTACGGCCACTCCATGATTGACGGACTGTCAGAGATGAGGAGTGTCTGACATCATGAGCTACATGTCATACAATACACGTTACATGTAACATGAAACAAATATAATCAAATGAATTAAATTAACATGAAACAAGTGTACCTATACATAGCTCATATGATGTCTATGCTTCGAGTCTATAGTAAATTTTGATGGTCTTGTAGAGAACTGATGCCCATGCATAATTTTTTTCATCAATCCTTAATATGATTACTTAATAAATATATGTATTAATTTAAATGATTAAATTGATACATACCTCTAGACTCATGGATAGGACAAAAAATGGGGCCAAAGGATCACTACTAGGCCCGCCAACACTTTGACCCTAAATTTTGAACATGTCAATAGATGCTAATTAATTAATCATTCACTAAACATATGAAATGTGATTAAATTAGTAAATTATAATTGTAATTTACTTGTGTGTCAATTCCAAATGCATTGTTTAGGTGCTGATCAGTGACAAGACCATCATCCACACCATCTCTAGCATGAGTGCCAAATGTGCATAAGGATCCACATGATGTGCACATGTGAGCACGATGCACAGAAGGCTCGCCCTCAACTAATGGGCTCGTGCAATGGATGAGGGTCTACGTCAAAGCATTAATGGTCCCTAGAGTGTTGGCCTTTACATGTTCCTTCACAACTAAAGGAATAGTCACATGCTCGTGTTGTGGCTTGACCACAGGTGCCCTAACTACATTAGGGTCATGATGTGCTCTTGGCCTCTCAAATGATGACCCCCCACCTCTACCCTGGGAGACTAATATATCAAAATAATTGGGGATCTCCCCAAGGACAAACTCACAATAAAATTTCTTTAAAAAATACATGGGGACCTTGTGATTGTTGCAAGGAGGGGCATAAAAAAACATCCACTATCTATCCCAAAAATTATTTCTAATAGCATCATGTATGCATCAATGGATGGGGAACCATTTAGTACCCTCTCTAATAGTATTTTGCTCATCCGATTTTCTAAATAATGCACATATTCTACCTTTTCGTTTTTTTTTTTAACATCTTCATATGACAATTTATTTGCATAAAATCTTTTTTGTTCATCCCTCTTAACCTACAAAACATCTAACTGACCACTAACTGAGGCTATCTGGGTCTTAATGGATTCAAGAGATGATGCCAATTGAGCCTAATTGGATTGGTTTGTCCAAATTCTTTCAACTGACCAATAAGTCCATCTAATTCAGTTTTGACTCTTTCTATTTCATTTATTATGTTTTGTTGTGTGCCAGGTGGAGGTCTTGCAATTGGTTTAGGCTATAGAATTTGTTTTTCTTCTTGGGGAGGGTTTTGGTTTTGATTTTCTTTAGGGTTTTGAGGTTCTTTGGGATTTTTCGGTTGATTATTGAATTTCTTGATAAAAAATCAATTGAAATTTAAATAAATAAACAAATCTAAATAAAATTTGTAAAAACCCTACAAAACAATATAAAAAACCTACAAAACAATATGAAAAACATATCAAACAATGCAAAATGAAATTTATATCACATACGGCATGAGCATGGGTGTGCTTTTGATCTTGAATTTCACTGACAAGGAGGCATATCGGCAAGGTGAGTGGTGAAAAGCTTTGTTTTGTCCAATTCCTATACACACTACTATTAGAAGAAGGTTAAAATTAGAGATAAAATAAATGGGTTGTGGGTATGCAGCCCATTTATAAAATTTTACTTTTTTTAAAGCACGTATGCATTATAGCACATACGCGCTATGGCTCAGATTACACAAGCCATAGCGCATACATGCTATTCAAAAATGAAAAAAAAAAGGTTGTTACCTTTTTGGCACCACAACTTAGTGCATATACCCTCACGGTCTTTGCATCCTATTGTCCTAGGAATCATGGTCATCTATAGTATCATGGTTTCATAAGGCATATGGTTGTATTAGACCCCTTTTTTTCATATACTTGACACATTGTCATCTTGGTTCCTCATACCTTGGTGCATAGTGTTGAATACAATATCAAACTTAGGTTGTTCACACCATTGTAGCATAACTTTATCACTCTTATCATTTTCCACTCTTGTCCATTTTGAGAGAACATTCATGTTCTCCTAACTTGCATGTCCTCTCAAGGGGGCATACCCTTCCACCCTCGTCATCCTTCCATGAATGGGGCATCATGCTACTAGTCTTATCCTCCCATCCACTATATTTTATTCTTCTTTGATATAACATTACTAATGCTATATCAAAGAGGGGCAAAATGTAGACACCTAAAATTGTCCAAATTCCCTTTTCATGACTAATTAAATAGATATTTATTATTTATTTAATTATAGTCATATCCCTCCCTTTAATTAAATAAATTTACATTTATTTAATTATATTCATCCTTCCTTGATTTAAATAAACTTAGGTTTATTCAAATCCTAGCCTTTCCCCTCATCCCACTTGCATCCTAACCCATTCACTTTAATTAAGTAAAGTACTTCATTTACTTAATTAACCCCTTTTTAATCCCACCTTGAATTAAATATTAAATTTAATTCTATTTGAGCACATGGATCCTAACTTTAACCCTCACCTAACCTCACTTTCCTAACCTAACCCATCATTCTAAACCTACCCACTTCCCTAATCCCACTTACTTTTCCTAATCACCTTGTTAATCCCATTTTAACCCTAAGTTTGTGCTCACACATGTGTGAGGAACACTCACACTTCCCACACCCCTCATGCCTTCCACACCTCTTACATGTTTGTCCCCCTTCACATGAGAATCAAAGTGTCTCACACGTGTGAGAAACCATGCTTCTCACACCTCTTGTACATGTCATTGATCCATCACCATCAAAAGTTGCTCACACATGTGTGAACATTTTGCCCCCTTTGAACGGTCAAATACCCTAATCCACATGGAGTCTTCTTGGCCTCCACATCATGGACACCTCATTGATCTTGAGAGATCCAAACCCTTCATCTTGCATTTCATCTCAACTATCCATTTTCCTATAAAAGGAGAGCTCTCTCCTCATTACAACACATCTACTATCTACCTCATTGTTATGCTACAGGAATTGTGAGCAACCACATCCCATAATATGAAATCATCTCCACTTGGTGATTTCATGAGGTTTGCATTAGTGCTATTTTGAGTAGATTAAACTCTTGTTATTTCATGTCATCCTTGTTACATGTTTACTTCCATATTTTGAAGTGTATGTAATGATGTAGGAAGTAGTATAGTTGCTTATGCTTCTTCTTTGTAGCATTTTACATACTACAACATGAAGGAACACTCGATCAACACTAGATTGCTATAGTAACTTGGCATTCACTAGGAGCTACAGTAACTCAACATCCACTAGAGCTATAGTAACTCAACATCCACTAGAGCTATAGTAATTCGGCATCCACTAAAAAATTTGACAAAAAAAATAAAATTGGAAACTACTGGCACTCAGCTTCAACATGCAAAATAAACAAATATGAGAAGGATAACAAGGAAACCAAGGATGCTCCTGCATTAGACAATTGGGGTTGAAAGAAATGATTCTCCTAAATCAATGAGATGTCACAGCTTCAACTGAATCCAACTCAAATTGAGAAATCCATGAAGCATCTTCAATAGGTCTTTTCTTCCACTTCACCAAATATTCATAGTAATATTTTCTTCTTGTGCTCTTGCCAACTCTCTGATCTAATATCTATTTGACTTCTTCCATCTACTTCTTAGGATAATCTTCTGATACAACAACTTCATCATCTGACTTGTGATACTTATACAAATCAACAACATTGAAGATAGGAGATATATCTATGTCATTAGGTAACTCAACTTCATAAGCATTACCATTGTCAAACTTTTTCAAGATCTTAAAAGGTCCAAACTTCTTCATCTTCATCTTACTATATGTTGCAATAGGAAATCTTCTCTTTTTCAAATGAACCATCATCTCATCGCCAATTTCAAAATCATGATGTCTTATAGAATTATTAGCATTCTCCTTATACTTTTGATAACTTTTTTCCAACCTCAACTTCACTTTGTTATGCAAAGACTCCATAAAATCAGCAAATTCTTCCCCTACAATGCTTCTCTTTTCTTTACTAGAAACATCTCTCAAATTTGATATAGCTCTAGGCTACATTCCAATGATAATCTCAAAAAAGGTGTTTTCCCTATACTCCTATTCATATAATTATTATATGCAAACTCAACTTGTACCAACACTACTTCTCAATTACCTGGCTTATCTCCAACTAAACATCTTAGCAAATTACCCAAGCTTCTATTCACAATCTCTTTCTATCCATCTATTTATGGCTGGAATGTAGAGCTAAACTTCAACTCAGTACCCATATTCTTCCATAAAGTCTTCCAAAAATAACCAACAAACTTACTATCTCTGTCAAAAATAATACTTCTTGGTAATCCATGCAATCTCACAATCTCTTTAAAGAAAAGTTCAACAACATGCTCAGCATATGATGTCTTCTTACATGGGATGATATGAGTCATCTTAGAAAATCTATCCAGGACAACAAATATATAATCATACCCCTTGATTGTCTTAGGTAATCCAAGAACAAAATCCATATGAATGTCACTCCAAGGTTTCTCAGGAACAACAATAAGTGTATATGAACCAATATTTTCACTTACTCTTTTTGCAATTTGACAAACTCCACAACTCTTCAAAAATTTCTAAACATCCTTATACATGTGTGGCCAATAATACTTATCCTTCAACAAATTCAATGTCTTATCAATTCCAAAATGTCCAGCCAATCTACTACTATGCTTTTCCTTAATCAAATTCAACCTCATAGAATTTCTAAGAATACATAATTGAATGTCTCATCTATGGATCTAACAATTTCAGCCTCCATAACTTTTTTCTTCTCTCTTTTATGATAGGTGTTTGCATGCAGGTGATTCTTGGGAGCTATGGAGTCGATCTCTCATCAACTTCAACATCAGTTTCAAACCTGTATGTGATTCCTAGGAGAATAGAATAGAGTTAAATATCTATAGTTGGCTATTTCATTTATGTGTAGTGCATCTATAGTCAGAGGTAGTAACTTTATTTCAATTTAGTGCATCACCCGCTTTCCCTTTCAGATTTTTACTTTCATGCATTCTTTCTCCCTTTTCCCTCAAAGAAGTAGTTTAGATTTAGCCCAATTATAAGGGAGTTGACCTTCTTTAGAGATTTAACGTCAGAGCACAATTTTAACACTTGGAGGTTGTTTTCATGTTACATGAGTTTGCTTGAGGATCATACCTCAAGCAAGGGTGTAGAATTTTGTGTCAACAAGACCTTAAATAGATATATCTTCTTAATGCAAAAAATGTAATATATAAATGCATGACAATCTAGAATACATAAAATTCTAAAGGTAGAGAATGCAATTTTTGAAACAAAAGGGTTTAGTTTTGGTAAGGATATATTTGGGTTTCAAATTATTTCTATGTCATGGGTTTTCTATTACTTAGTAGTTGTGGCCAATAAAAATGAATGTGTTTTAATAAATTTTAAACTAATAGTGGCAATGACATTTGCAACTTGGGAAACAACTCCAAGTGGTATCTTCATAGAGATGAGTTTTTATACATTGTTAAAATGAATATCGTTTATTTCAATTACTTCCTTACATAAGGTCTCTTCTCTATTTTTTTTCACTTCATAAGACAAATTTACCTTAGTAATTTGTACAATAACTAAAATAGATATATCTTTTCAATGCCACACACACACACACATAAACAAGAAAGAAAGAACGCCCTTGGCCATAGGGAGCACAACTACTTTTCCCTTATCCTTCCATTTTTGAGTTACCCAAGAATAATTAGAATCAATGTTAGATCTAGGGTCCAATGGTATTTCCAACTCAGTGAATGATCCATTGGCAATCACCTATTTTATCAACCAAGGAACTAGGAATATGCACGAGAAGGAGATACAAGAAAAATTTGCTAAATGGATGAAAAGAGAAATTAATTTTCCTTTTTACTTGGTATTAAAAAAGTTAGGCCATGAAATATTGTTTTGTTTGTGGGGGTATTGGGGGGGGACCTCACCAATATATGTCCTTAGGGGTAGACGCCACATTCTAAATTCCTACACAACTCATCTTCATGGAACACTCCCTATTAATACTAACATGCATAAAAATACAAGGTGAGTCAAAATCCCCATTTACATCAACCGGCCAATCTAAAAATCCTTTGGACTTCTACCCACAATGTTGTGTACATTTCTTGCCCCTACCAATTTAGATTTTTCATTTTTTAGCCATAATAAATATTATAATAGAGATCTAAAACCTTTATATTTAATATTATTATTAATCAATGATATTTTCTCCTATGCTCCACATAAAAATGGAGTAGATAGAAGAAAAAATAGAGCACTTCAATAAAAGATAAGTCCATGCTTACATATAGTACATTCTTGATCACAATGTATGGGTAGAAGTAGTTTATACATCAAGATATTTGATCAATACAATTATTACTGATAATCTACAATATCAGTTTCTCCAAGATAATAATGGTCAGTAAATAAAATAATAGTTGTAGATTAATTTGATGTAAAATTTCCTCCTCTATTACCTGTCTTAAGCATTTGATTCTCATACCAGATTCATTTTTAACTTTAGCTTCTTATTTCTCTCTTAAAAATGTAACTAGCATCATTCTTGTGCAATCATTAATGAAAATAGTGAAATACGTTTCACCATAGAATGTCCTTGTCTTTGTAGGTCCACACAAATTTGTGTAAACAATATCCAATTTATCTAAAGTAACAAATAACTTTCGAGGAAATACAATTTTATGTTTTTTATTCATCACACATTCTTTGCACATCGTGTTAGAGGGTGTCACAATATTTGGAAGATCTCTTATTGTATTAGTATTTCTCACCTTTAAAATGTTATCAAAATTTGTATGACAAAATTTGTTATATCATATGTAGCACCTCTCATGTTTGTAGTCTATACCTTGTCTATTTTGATTCGAGAGATACTTGATACTCTTTTATATGTTCTTTGAGATGACCTAAGGGTTAGATGTGATCTTGGATTCAGTACCATAGATGCTATACTGCTATGTTGTTTAGTTTATCATATTTTCATGTTGATGCTATTTTGAGATGACAGTAGATCTATGATGATATCTGGCTATATGATGTATTGGACATATTTGTTGATTATGTTATGAGATGGATTCTATGCTATGGGTACTTACTTCATTTATGTTCTTTATGCTTTTTGCGAACGTGAGTGATGTAAATGGATTAATTAGTTAATTAATATTTAAATTGCTTTGGCTATTATATTATATGCAATTACACTTGATCGTGTGTTTTCGTGTGCAAGAATTATATCCCTGGCAGTGGCCTATGGAGTTAGTGATCTAGCTATTCATATCTTACCAATGTTGCTCCTGTATGGTCGATGTATCCTTATTTAAGTGTTCTAATTAAAACCTTTCAATGAATAGTAAATTCGAACTCATCTGCATTATGTGATTAGACCAGTGAGCATGTCTGTGCATTTAGAAGTTTTCATTTTTTGTGAAAGTGTTAAGTGATTTTCTATGTTTTTGGGTTTTAAATCTTTTTGGATTTAATTTCTGGCAGCTTTGCCTTAGGTGAATTTCTATTACAGATAATAACCTATTTTTGTTTGGGTCAATTCAGAGTTTGACTACTCCAGCTAGCTAATTTCCATAATCAACTATTCACTCAAAATGAATAAGTATTGGAAAAGTGAATTCATTATTCACTTCTCACATTTTGAAAATAGAAATTGGAGAGAAAATTTGGAAATCCTCTTCTGAAGGATTATTTTTTTGTTCTTTGTGGGAGCTGTGAGCGTGGGATCTTTGCGAGGTTGGTCTCATTGGATTTATCTCGAGGAGTTCTTGCTTTGCCGTCAGTTTCAACAGTTTTGGCAGATTGTTTATTTTCTTCTGTGGGTTTCAGTTTTGACCCCTTTTGCTGTCAGGTAGGGCCTTCCCATTTTAATGTTTTTGCTTTGTTTCTGCTTTTGTTTCTTGTAGCAATATGTTAAGAGGTTGTGAACTAGTGTTCCCTTCCGTTTCTGTTTGCTAGTTCTGCCCAGTTGGTCAGGTATGAACGTTTTCCCTGTTTTGAAATGGGGGTTTGGGTTTTTGGGCCGTTATGCTAGCCATTTTTTCATATGGTGTCTAATTCCTTTTATTTTTGGATTTGTGGGGTTTTTGAAGCCAAAGTCCAAATGGGTTTTGATTTTGGAATTTTTCCAAAATTTGGGGTTTTTACCTCGTTTTGTGTGTCACCCTATTTTCTCGAGTTTTCTCTACACATTGTGGTTCGTGGACCTGGATGATCTATTTGGATACAAGTCAAAACACTTTTTCATCTTTTGTTGCTTTGGGATGTGTGTAGCATCCATCATCCCGATTATGTTTTGGTTGATTAGCTTCTATTCTACGTTCTCATCCAGTCCTTATGTTATGATTTTCGTGATGGTGGTGCGCTACACACAAGTACGTGCACGTACGTTTGTCAGAGAACTTGTGAGTCTCGACCTTCCATGTCTTTTTTGGGATTTTTTGATCATTGGGGTTGGGTTGGGAATTTGCATGCCTACGGGCACTCATCGTTGGATGAGCATGGGTAGGGTAGGGTAGCATCTGGAGGGGGCTTCTATCTTGCAGCTTGGCATTATGGTGCTAGAGGTTGATGGAGGATAAGAAGTTTTAAGTAAGTGATAAATAAATAAAATTGTGAGAGTTATAAAACTTAAGATAATGAAAAGATCTACATTCATGTGATGGTTCCAAGGGAGTCCCTTGAGAGTGTTGCCACATGTGATCCGAGCTTGGGCTTTTGGATGCCAAGCGACTCTCCAGGATGTCAGCCCCTACTTAGTAGCCTATTGAGATGTCTGACCAGGACCTATAGTTATGCATTGTCTTTGTCTTGGGTTCGGTCATCATACTGCTTGGCGTGTGTGTTAGCCATGGATATTTGTTTTGCGTGTGGTTGTAGTTGGATCATTATCTCCATCAGCATGGCAGGTGTGGACCTATGGGTGCCACGTGGTTGGGAGGCGTAGCTATCTTCACCACTACTGGGGACCGATGTACATAGACGATCTTGAGCCTAGTACGATCGCTGTTGGATGTTTTCACTTAGTACTTTGATCTTCAGAGTATGCTTCCTTGTGATTTATGCTTTCATTGGGATGCTTGTTTATCATGTGTAGATGTTGTTATTTTGATGCATTTCCTTATGAGAATGAATAGCATATGTTAGATGATGTTATCTCACACTTTTCTACTACTAGCATGTTAGATTTCCTTATGATTGTTGTAGCATGTTTAGTAGTGACGTCTTGTTACAATAGCACCAATGATCCGATTAGTGGGTTGGAATGTTATGCACGGGGGAATGGCTAGGACCCACGATGGTCTTATGATGCCATTGACGGTTGGGAGGAACCACGTACTTAGTGGTTGTTTTGCTCATTGTGATGTTTTCCCTTTTTGTACTTTCCCTTCATTGTTTGATAGCTAGTTAGATTTCAGCTTCTGTCTTTTAATTGTTCAGTTATAGTTTGAGTGTTCATGCCTTGAGATGTGGATCTAGTACTCCTCGATGTGGAGTTTTTATACTCTATTTTTCCCTTTTTGTGTTCTCTTTAGTTGTCCTTGTGTTTCTTTGGGCGACACTTTGTCAGCATGGTGTGACATAAAAGTGTATCGTACACACAAAAACTATGTCGTGCGACACTGGAAAGTATCGCACGCCTCTTGGAGAAATATCGTGCGACACTGGAAAGTATCACACCTCCTCAAAAAAAATGTCATACAATACACTTCCAGTATCACACGCCCTTTTGAGAAGTATTTCCCAAACCCTGATTGTGTCACCCTCCTTCAAGAGAAATGTCGTACGACACTGGTGAAGTATCACACAATTTTGATAAAGTGTTGCACAGATTTTATGAAACCTGCATGGGTGGGCAGCGGGCACTTTTCAGTCTGATCCAAACTTTTTAGGGATGGTTCGAGGTACCCTCTTAGGAGTTCTTCAATCCCTTAGCAGTGTATTTTGTATTTTGTTGTGTTCTTTTTTGTAGTTCGTTCTTCAGGGTTTAAAATATATTGTTTAAGTATAAGTAGACGTATATTTACTTATACTTAAGATATATTTTAATATATGCGATGATTCATTTGAGATGGGTTTCAGACCTCTACGAGCTAAGATAAAGATTCTAGCATATTGTAGGGCTTTAGAATTCAAACTTAGCCAATTTTCAAGAGTCTGTTTTGATCTTTTTGCTTGGTCGATCTCTTATGTTTTCCTGTTTGTGTTTTGGTTAGTGGCATTTGGAGATCCGTTGGTGTTGGTTGGTGTGTCAGTCTTCCATTGCTATCTTTGTGTTTTGTGTAGGTTGCTATCATGTGCGCTTACACTGGGTTTAAAAAAAAAAATCTTGCTTGTATTTCATCCTTGTTTCCAAGGATCTCTGGGCGGGGCATTGCATCATAACCAACTATCATCAACACTAGAAACCAAATAACTTACCTTTGTAGGATTTAACTAAAAAATATTACCTCTAGTTCTTGTACCTACACCAATCAATTTTTTTCCCCTTGATTGTACATGTCTTCTTAGTGAATTACATATGATATCCCTTGTCAAAAAGTTTCCTAACACTTGAAAAGTTATGTTTCAATCCACCTACAAAGTATACATCCTGACACATAGTTTTACCATCAAGTGTACAATTGATCCCTTTCCCAACTCTGATTACACCATCATCATAATTGTTGAATTAAATGAATATGTCTCTTTCACCTATCATGTGATGTGAACATCCACTATCTATAATCCAATCAAATTTATTTTCCAAATTTATTTTACAAGTACATTTTCTTCCTTAACGGGATATCCTCCTTAATAGCAACAAAACCTATCTCATCTTCATCATCACTACCTTAAAAAATTATTTTCTTCAACTCATATTCATCATCACTTGCATCCAAACATTATTTTGGAATATTTAACTTATAAAACTTCTTAGGCTTAACTTTTCATTCTCTCTTAGGAAATTGATAAGAGAAATGACCAAATTCTTTGCAATGACAACAAGTTGAGAGAAAGTTTTATTACAAAATTTAGGTTCTCTTTATGATTAGTGAAATAACCTCATCATTTTATTTTCTTCTTTCTGCATTTCTTCCCAATCTCTAGCATAGTCACCACTAATACTTGTAGTTTTAGTTAGTACCCTTTCATCATTATGCACACTAGCTTTGAAAAAAATTGAACTCTTCACAATCTATCTTTTAGTGTACTAGATTCAAATGCTTTCAATTTTCTAATCAAAGTCTCTCTATTAAAGTCTTGTATAAGTGAGATAACCTCTTCTATTGTAATTACCTTAGTGCCATAAGAAAAAGTTAAATATCTCAAAATTTTGTAGCATACCTCATCTTTTGATATTATTCCTCCAGAACTTTTTATACATGTTACAATCTCAGTGATGCTCTAAACATATGACTGAATAGATTCATCTTCTTGTATTTTGGTACTTTCAACCATAGATTTCAAATTCTATAATCTAGCATTCTTTGTATATGTATCATATTCGTAAAGTGTTTCTAACCTATCCCAAATTTCAAAAGTAACTTCCAAACTCTTTACCTCAACAAATTCTATTTTTGGAAGTGCGAAGGTCAGTGCTTCTCTAGCATACACATTACACATAAAGAGCTTATTTTTTTCATTACCACACAAGATTATATATTTTTCTTCCTTCACTATGGTTTTGGTCTTCATATTTAGCCAATAATGAAAACCCATGTAGATCAAATGAGTTCTCATCTTGTCCTTCCATCTATCATAGTTATCTCCATCAAGCTTCATACTTTCCTTATAAAATTTCATAGATGGAGCTTGAGTTGATAATATTCCTTATCAAAGGAGGACTTGGTGCTCTAATAACAATTGTTAGATAGTAAATTTCACCCACACAACTGATGGGTGGGTGAACCATTTCTGAGTAAATTAAATTCATATCCAAATTATTAAATACAACATCAATAACCTAAATAATGAATCATAACAATAGATACACCATACAAAGTGACATGGTGATTTGTTAACTAGTGAAACCCTTAATGAAAGGGAAAATCTTGGTGGGTAGTTTACCCACAAGATTATGTACTAATATAAATGTTTCATGTGAAAGGATGTGACAAATACAATGCAATTAGTATGATAGTCCTTGTTAGATGACATGTCTATGTTAGGAAGCCTTGAATCGTTGCTATAAGGTTCAAACCATGTTAAAGTCTTATAGGAAGACAACTGAACCTAGTATCCAAATTACTTCAATTAATAATGAAGAGTATATCTTTGGGATAACATATGCAATAAACTGAAATAAACAATACTACAATTTAGTTTCCAATGGGTAAAAGTACAAAAATGTGTCACCCTTTTACAAAGGAAAAGGCTAACATCAAAAAAAATGTTAAACTTCAATGATGTAAAAGTGATATTTCTATTTTGAATTTTTAGTTAGTGTAAACTAATGAAATGTGTATAAATGAATGAAGTTTGTGTCTATTATTTAAAAATAAATAAATTAAAAATTAAAAAATTATTAAAAAAAAATTCAATGGCCTTTTTTGACACTAAAAAAATCAGCAAATTAGAGGCTATAGTTTCCACCACAAAAATAAATGCAAATAAGTATATTTTTATGTGTGAATTCATCTTGATTTCAATGGTAAATAGCAGGAAACAATACAAAACCTAAAGAATTATTTTTTGAAAATTTTGACTTTTAGATGTGTTTTTTCAAGAGGATAGCATGTGCCCACCTAAAGAAGGTGCAATGATTAAGAAATAATAATATATACTTCAAATAATGAAAAGTACATAAAACTTGATATTATATATTGAGTGTCAAGTCTTTCACATGAAATATTGTAACAATTTCCTATGGTTATGGTCCACCTCATCAAACTTGTAGATACTTCAATTTAATGTCATAAATCCTTCTAATATAATATCCATATACATTTTTCATGTATGTTGGCCATATTTACACATACAAAAATCAATCTACAATATTTTTTTCCAAAATAATTTATGTATTTATAAACATTATCATTATATTTATGTATCAATCTTAAATTTAAATTTATATGTCCTTCAAATTTATGTTAATACCTATTTTAGGGATTAAAAAGAATGATACATATTTTCGTTAGATTAGATTTTAAAATTTTGAGGTTTAACCAAACATAACAATAAAAAAAAACTAACACTTCTAAATATGCTTTCAATTTTCAAAATGGTTTGAAATTTGAGATTATATGGTTAAAATTAAAAATTGTGTGAAACATATAATTAAAAATAATAATTTTCAATATTATAATTTCTTTTATATATCAACATCGAACTGATTAGAATATAAGCCAAATGTGAGGAATGAAATAGAGTGGTCAGTGTGGAACCGAATTATATTACAATACCTCTTCATCCTACACAATCTCAATAGATTCAACCAGTTTCTTGCAAAAATGAGCAACAAAAATCTATTTTTAATTGTTTTGTTCTTCATCTTCTCCATCTGCTCCTCCTCTTCCTTTATCTTCTCATTCTTGCTCTCTTTTTTAATTTTTCTTTACATTTCGTGATTTCTTCTTTATCTTCTCCTTTCTCTCTCTTTCTTCTTCTCCACCTCCTTCACCTTTTTCTCTCCCCTTCTAATTTTCCTCCGTTTTTTATTTCTCCTTTTTGCTTCTTCATCTTCATCTTCTCCTTCTTTTAAGTCTTTTACTATTTTTCATTTTTCTCTTTCTCCTTCAAGTTGTTTCCCTCTTTTTTATAACTACTCTTTCCCTACTTCTTCTTCTCCTTTCTTGACAATATTTAAAATTATTAGTTGATAAGCTTTATTATGTGAAAGATTCCCTACAGTTTTTAATTCCTCATGCCAGTGAAAATGAAAACTAGCACTAGAAAAAAATTGCAAATAAAATTTGAACATATAAAAAGGTCGCCGATAAAACTGAAATGTTGGGAGGCCTTTTGGTGACATACACTTCCCCTCATGTTATTGGAGAAATCAGTTGCCCAAAAAAAGCTATTACAAACAAATGGAGCCGATATTGACAACAAAGTTATACTTGCCCCACAACCAAATGAGGTTGAGTGTAGGTCTGCAATTTGATGGTCGTATTGCTCATCTTTGTACTTTTGAGTCATACATGACAGCCTAAAAATTTGTTAGACGATATGAATTGATAGGCCAGATTTTTAGAAAAAAAGTATTTATGACAAGTAAATTTATTACTAAACCATCAATATTGGTTACAAGCAACTTAGTATTTTATTTAATAATATACTAGAAATGTTATTTTATAATATATATGTATGATAAATATATATTATTTTATATTCTATAAGTTATTTTTTGTTATTAATAATTAATAATTATAAGTTATTCATAAACATTTTTACATATATTACTAACTAATATTTATTATCTTTTAATTTATTAAATTTAAATATAAAATGATCTATTAAATTATTTTTAAACAAAAAAATTGACAAACAATTATTTTTTAAATGTAAATCAAAAGGCATTAAAATATATTACCCATTAATAAAAAAATCATATGACAAAGAGAGGTGACCATCAAATTTCTGGTTGGTTCAGTACAATGATAGAATCAACAAAGAAACAACAGAGAACACTTCATTAGAGACAAGATGAAAAGTAGGGACAACGATGGCAGTGTAAGTGCACCTTGGTGGAAGCTCTGGACTATCTTGCTTAATAAGCAATGGTTTACCTTCATTACACTAGCGCTTGCACCAGAACAGGGTGCAAGGGTATCGTCAATAGGTTTGGTAGGGACTCATTTTCCGTGTGTAAGAGCCAAGCAAAAAGATAAGATTACCATTGTATGAAAACTTCTTCGCCGCAACCTCATGAACCTTTTCCAATTTTTCTTCTTGAACCAGAGTTTTTGTTGTAGGCGAAGGGGGTTGTACTTAAATGGTTGTTCACAATTAGGGTCTTCATCGGCAGCAACATATTTATCTACAAGAAGCAATTTGACATTAGGACACAGAGGAAAGATATATTATTGAACAAGGTTTCTAAGGTTGCAAAAGAAAAAAAAAATATTTAAATTCTTCAATATGTAAGAGTTATCCCCCAATTTTTTTGCTTAGTCCCAAATATGATGATGATGAGCCCAACGCACAAGTGGAAATGCCAGCATCACAATGAAGCCCATCCCCAAAACATCTGAATGGGAAAGGTACAAAAAACCAAATGTCTATATAGTAAAAAAGTAGAGTGAATGCACAACAAATATAACTCAAGAATTATAATTACACCCAACAGGAACGGCTTAAACATCACACACTAAGCTTAATTCATAGACCAAAAGTATTAAATAGTCAAAGTTGACCTTTTTCCCCCCAAACTTAACTTTTCCCTTGGTATGTGATGTTTAAGGGTGGCCCACCTAACATATAGACCCATGAACCATTTATCCTTGTACCCAAATTGAACTCTTAAAACCAATGCCAATTAAAATACTTTAGTAAAGAAACATTTCACCAAACATATCCCATTCCCCACATCAACATAAACCCAAATTTCACCCAAAACAATGAAATATCATTAAAATCCAACTTAGACGTTCTAGAAGGTCTTGATCTCAGGCTCACAAATATGAACATAATTGTTCCTTCACTGTATTCCTGTGATTTCCAACCAAGACACGTGTGTCAGACCATAACACAAATCGACTAATAGCTAGTTGTGCCATATCTTTCCTTTGGGTTCTCATAGCTAACCAAAATTTCTGTGTATGGATGGATCAGTCATTTGCACTTTGATCAACTAACTGGAGGCTTTCATTGTTGGTGATGTTGGCCTCCTATGACGTCCACGAGTGCTCTCACTGCTGCAACAGTGAGCGGCTTAATTGACACACTTGAACCATTGACTAATAGTGGCTAAGAGTGGGTCGAGCCACTCTTAACCAATAGCCAGAGACCAATGCATAACAGTTGCCCCAAGCTATTGGCTAAGAGTGGCTAGGCCCACTCCTAGGCACTATTAATCAATGGTTCCAGTGTGCTGATTATGCCTGGCCGTGTAGAACATGTAGCACAACACCTCAGTGGCTCAGGTCGCAGCTGTATGGCCGGTATATTGGCGATGCTTGGCAGTCCTGTTTTGCTTTGCGTCAACACCAACCAAGTCACGATACTGACAAAACCATTATTTCCCCATTGCGTGAGACTTTTCCAGCTAAGGGTTGCCCCGATGTAAAAGCCTATCAACTAATTATATTACTAGCTACATTTTTTTTTTGGCGACCTTTTGGTATTTAAAATCTCAGCTATACTTTTTAATTAAACACCTATCAGAACGTTCCTTGCAACTCCGATTAGTGCAAATGCGAATCTGTCTGTTAGTACAGTAGCCTATGCTGTATAGCACCACAAGGATCAGCTTGCATTCAGTGACAAGATTGAGAGAAACATCCATCTCGTCAAGCGGCGGCAGACAATTGGTAAGAAGTTTCCAGTAAGTCAGCAAATAGTGTCTGCAAGCGATAAATTTATTTCCAACAGATAAAACGTGGGAGGAACGTCAAATGAAGTCCCCGGTTATCGAGCGCTACTCTGCCCACTGAACATTTTTCAATTCCAGTGAATCATCCGCGTGTCTCAAAAAAAATGACATTTATCATCCGCGCTCACTATTTGAGAGAAACCAGCAGATTGTAAGACACGTGGGAACATCTCCTCGCATTTCTATCACCACGGACAAAATGTGGGAGAGATCTCCAATAAACTCTATTTAAAGCTTTACGAATGCCGTTCTTTGTGGCATATATTCAGGGAAATAAGATCATGACGGGCAAGGAAAAGGAAGAGGCAGAGTTCAGCGAGGCGAAGGAATGGATATCGACGCTTTTAGTGGTAGTGACACTGATCGCTACAATGAGTTTCGCTGCGCCCTTCGCAATGCCGGGGGGAGTCACCAGCGACAACGGTGTTCCGGTGCGGATGCATTCTCCCGCCCTCAAAGCCTTCATAATTGCCGACACACTGGCTCTCTCTTTCTCCATGTCAGTAATAATTCCGTGTTTCCATGTGCAGAGAACGCTGTTTCGTTACAAGCAACCGGGTAAGTTCCCGCGGTTCGCGAGTAAGAAAGCAGAGCAGGTGTTTGGTGTGGAATCGACCATCACCTGGTCAAACATGCTCGCCCAGTGCGACTTCGTGTCAACCATGGTTTCATATGCATTTGGGTTGTATGTCTTTGATCGCGCCTAGTTGTCTCTGGTTAGCGATTATCATCATCGTAGCGGGATCTGCCGTCTCCCTCGTGGGGGTTGTATGGCAGGTTGCATTATTCATTAAATTGATTGAAGAGACGAGTAATGAATCTGATGGACCTGGCAAGAAGGAAGTGTTGTCAGTTGGGCACTTTTTCAAAAGATTGGAAGTAGAGGAATCACATGTGTCAGCCGTGGCTATGGAACCAACTGTACGTGTGGATGAATAAAAACTTGACCCCTTGGTAAGCTGTGCTTTTAAGTTTAGACGTTTCTCCTAGATTGAGCTTGGCCAATTGTTAGGAAAAAAAAAAGGGGTTTTGCATAGTTGACCAGTCGCCCCGCTAATAATAATAATACTCTATTGTCAACTGCTTTATAAATTATGCTTTTTGCAGTATTATTTCTTAGTAGCCTATTCTAGACTTTCTTTTTGGATTGACTCATACTAAGGATATGCTAATAACAAGAAAACGTATCTATGCACTTGTTCAGTATGTTTTAGCTAGCAGCTATTATTCAACATAAATACTTTTTTATTGCTTATATTTAGACAACTTAAATTAATTTCTATACATTTTAAAATATATATATTGATTTATTTTGATCATAGTTATATTATTTCAATAGTAGGCTTTATTTTATTAATTATTTTCAATTGCATCTAAATAATCTCAATAATAACTTATATTTTATTAAATTGAATTATTCAAGTAAAATTTAACATTCCAAGAATAATTACATTACAAGTTATGAATTGAAATAGATATTTGATGTTGAATATTATATTACAATTTGTATACTCAAGATTCACAGTGGCATTAAAATATTGGTTGTTTGATGTCTTTATTTTATATTTCTTCTTATTTGAATAAATTTTAACCTGTCTTTTATTTTCAATATTGACTCAATCTATATTTTCCCTTATCCATTTTATAACAAAAATCTTCAATATTTTTCTATAAGATTTTTTGAATGGCTTCTTGTTCTCAAAATAAATTAGTACTAAAGTGGAAGGAAATGGAAATCATATTACATAGTTGTCTCTCTTATTGATTGATATTTGAATTAATTTTGGGCTTATTCTATTAAACATACAATAAATAAAATGAAATAATGGATAACCTCAAACTTGTTTACATTTTTTATTTAAAAAAAATAAATATTACATTATATTTTTATTATCTTGTAGTTTAAGAAATACCAACCTCATTGTCAATGAAAAAAATTATCCATAGAACTCTTACACTTTAGCTTAGTACATTGGAAAATCAAGAGATGTTTTTTTGCCTATAAATGGTTTTAAGAATACATTTGTTTCAATCTTTAAAACTATTAAAATGTTTATGGTAATGTTCCATTTGTCTTCTTTTGGTTCCATATCATATTCTAGTTTTCATAAATAGTTTACACCAATGTCGTTGATTTAAACATTTCCTCATTTTCCCCCATTAATATATGAATGTGGTCTTTTGTCACAAAAAGGAGTTCACAAAGGGGTGAAGTAATATTTCACAAACCTTTTCCCAACTATGGATATCTTTTACAACATTAAGATATGTACATGTGATTAAACTAAAAACTAAACATATCAATAACATAATGCAACTCATAACACCGTTATTTGTTAATTAGGTAAACTCTAGCCAATGGAAAACCCTGGTTGGGATGGTATCCAAAAAATGATCCACTAATAAAAAGTATCTCTTGAAACATATTGACCTTGTTAGGAGCCTAAACTACATCTGTATAGAGTTACTTTCCTTGTTAGGGGCTAGGCCATGTTAGAAGCCTCAACCCTATTAGGAGTTGTTACTATAATTACAAAATGTATGCAAGATGAGCCCATTGTCCAAACATGCAATTATAATTATATATGTTGTACACAAAAGGAATAAATACATAGACATTCTGACAATCTTTCAATATTTGATTTGTCCTTTATAGCTCTATGTTCACATCTTTACATACTCTACCTTTACTCTCTTCTCACATAAAGTTTGAATCATAATACAACAGCATTGCAATGTCTAGGATATCACACAACTTAGCTGTTGGAAACTTACAATTGGAACAATTGTTGTTTTGTCATTGATGTCAAATCTAGTGATAAGACATGTTGTTATCTGATCTAAATGCCATATCTATTTGATTGATGAAGAGGATTTGAGAGATTGCTCATAAAAATAACACCTAAGAGGAAACGCTGAGTTGTGAAATGGAAGCTACAATGGGCATTTGATTAATTAGACTTTGATAAGAGAAAATGATTGTTTATATTATAGATGGGTATGTGCAGGATCATGGTCAAACAAACTATGCTCTTAAATGGAAATAAAAAATCAAAAAATTAAGGTTATGTCAACTTGACGTACAATTTTCTACTTGTTATTAACTTTATATCAAAAATTTGAGAGAA
Source organism: Cupressus sempervirens (assembly GCA_028749045.1). Lineage (NCBI taxonomy): Eukaryota > Viridiplantae > Streptophyta > Pinopsida > Cupressales > Cupressaceae > Cupressus > Cupressus sempervirens. Next base: position 722,050,871 of record CM053785.1, read on the forward strand.
AAGAATCTCTATCATATTAAGTCTAGTTTCTAAACTATTAGGACTTATCTCAAAAAAATAAAAATTGATTGGTCAAAATTTTGAATTTTAATGCAATATTACAAAGATTTCATAACAAAAATAAGAAGTAGACGTATGTTTGACCACCTTAATCAAAATCAAATGATAATATTTTTAAATAATATTCTAGATATAAGTAGTAGACTCATGCCTAGATGTGACACATATTTTTGAGTATTTTTATTCTAAATAAATAATAATTAATTAATTTTTGACTTTAGTATTTTTGGAATAAAAAAAACTCTCGTGTCTGACCACCTTAACTAAGTCAAAACTCTGCAAAATTCAATTTTTCAATTTTTTCCTTGTAGTAGAAGAAACATAGAATGTGATGCATATTTTGGATTTAAAAAATATTGTACCATTTGAAAGTTATTGTTGTTTTTCAAGTAGTGTGTCAGTCAACACTTTATACATAACTCCATTAGAAAATAAGTAATAATTACTTACTAAACTCATAATTTGACAAACCTTACATTTATGGAAAGATAAGAACATTCTTAAGAAACATTTTTCATTTCATCAAATTTTGGTGAAAAAAAAAGTTGTCAACTACATGTTTGAAGTAAAAGTCACATAAAAATAGACCAAAAGCACATTTTTAGGATGTTTTTAAAGTTGACCATATAGACCTTTGGTATCAAAAGATATAGTAGACCTTATAAAGAGATTAATTGTTTTCATTGTATCAGGGTGGGTGGGAAAAAAGTTGGAATAGATTTTGAAATGGTTTGAGCTATTTTAGAACTACGAATTTTTCAGATTGCCACTTTTTGGCACACCATGATCTTGCACATACCCAGATGTAAAGCTTAACTGAGAAAAAGAGGAAAAGATTAAGGAATGTCGAGTGATGCTAGTGTTAACTGAATTCTTGTGTAAGCCAAGAAAATCTAGTGTTGATAGAGCATTAATATTGACCAAGCATCAGTATCAACCAAGCAAGCTAGTTGATGTCAAGCCAGAACTTCTAAAGTAATGAAGTGATTAAGTGATGACCAAGTGTTAGAACTCAATGTTTTTTGAGTAAAAATATTTTGAATGTATATGAAGAATTGTGATTTCCAACCAACTCAATTGATTTCTTGGGATATGTAATCCATGTTGAAGATAAGACTGATTAGTTGGATCATTAAATTCAATGAGAGGATTGGGTAAAGACCTAATAGACGAATTCAATAGAAGTTTCTAGAAGATGATCAATAAGGTGGATGAATACAATGAATCTAATGAACCAGATCATAAACCATAAGATCTACGATGATCGTAGAAAATGGAAAAGCAAGAATTAGGTCTATTTAAGGAGGCATAGAGTTAAAGGAGAAAGTGTGAGTGTGAATGAATACATAGTGAGACAAAAAAAGGAATTTCTTACACAGATGTTGCTAAAGTTGATAAGTGAATTTGAGCATAAGGCTTAAGTTTTTTCAAAGAAGAAGATTGATTGCTTAAAGGTTGCCAAGAAAGTTAAGGACAAAGATGACGATGGAGAACTTATCAATGAATTAGTACATGACCCGAACAATGATCTAAACCCACAAAAATGAGTTGTAATCATACAAATCGAAACCCTACTATTTTCTTTCTAATAATTGTAAACAATTTGTACTGAAATCATTTTAATAGAGGTTGACCTAACAATCATTTGAAGGACTTAATAGTCTATGTAAATCCTTTAGCAAGGTGAGATTCTAAATGGAATGATCAAAATCCTCTGACAAGGCTACTCAAAATAGGGTAATTAGATCCTCTAACCAAGTCGCATTTAACAATGTGTATTGTTAGCTTTAATAGGGTTGGCTCCTAACAAAGTTTACTTCAAAAGAGTGAAAAGGTGGTGACATGTTGTTGGTGGTTTTTCTCAAGTTGGGTTTCTATGTAAAATCCTATTGTCAAACTTTTGATGAATGTTTTGAAGTTTTACATTTGATAAAGTTTACATTTAGCAAGTATTTTATGTTTAGGACAGTAAATTATTTATCACTATATTAGAGACCGTGCAACAAAAGGATAAGGGACAATGAATGAACCTAATTGTTCAAACGGTACTTATGGACCTTGAGAAACTAATTCACCTGCCCCCTAAACCCCATCTCTTAGTTATTCTAAAATATTTCTAACAATTGGTATCAAACCACCAATTCTTACATAGATAAGTTCAAAGGTATTTGAAGCTAAAGACCATGAGTTGCAAAAGAGAGGTACCAAAGCTGAACAATGAGAACTTTTTGGCATGGATAACCTTGATGGGGTTGCACATATCCAACATAGGTGATGATGCTATAAAATTTGTGGACAATGAGTATGTGAAGATAATGACTATTCCTCTAACAACTAAACAACTAAAACAATAACAATAACACAATCAAGCAATGTGGCGATTGCCTCAGCCATACGTTATGCCAAGTTTGATGATATAAAAGAATGTGATAGTGCAAAGAAGATTTGGGACAAAATAAAGACCATATATGGAGGTGATGACAGTTTCTTAAGAGCCAACTCAAAAAGTTTAAGAGGTAAATTTGATGACATGAGAATGATGGAAGGTTAGATTATAGTACAATACTAAGAAAGAGTCAAAGAAATTGTCAATGTTATTCAAGGGGAAAATGAAGAAATCAAAGATAAAATAGTGATAAGAAAAGTATTAAGGACTTTACTTCCTATATATGTCATTAGAGTTTCTACAATTCAAGAGCTACAATGTACTACAGGTAACAATCTAACTTTGGAAGGTGTAATTGGTAGATTTATTGCTTTTGAGATGTCTAACTTTGATACCTAAACACTTGCTTCTATTGTATTTTCTTTTAAGTCATAGTTGATTCTTAGTAAAAAGAAAGGCAAGCATGTGAAGAATGATAGTGATAATTCTGATGATGAGCTTGATGACTTGAAGCCCTTATTGCAAAAACATTTGGAAGAGGAAGAGGTAAATACAAAGGTAAATTATCTTCTTCTTTTTTTCATGCAACAAGGTTGGTCATATTGTTGCTAGGTGTCCTAATAGAGAAGACAAGGATGAGGGAAAGGAAAGAAAGTACAAAGAACGAAGAGATGATCAAGACTACAAGAAAAACAAAAAAGGTAAGAAATCTTGTTATATTGCTGAAGAAGAAGCTGATATTGAATTAGAAAGTAATGATGATGAAGTTGTCTGTAGCTATGAAAGAAGGTTCTAATGAAGATGAGAAAAATGCATTAATCTCATATGTGAACAAAAGTAATAGATGGAAAATTGATAGTGCATGTTCTAATCATATGACTAGTGATAAAGATAAATTTTAGGATATTGGATCATACAGAGGTGGATGTGTTAAATTTGGTAGTGATATTCCATGTGTTGTAAAAGGTAAAGGTTGGATTCAATTGACTGACAAGATCAAGTGTGACAATATTTACTAGGTTGAAGGACTTAAACTATAACATGTTGAGTGTTTCACATCTAAACAAATCATGATACAGAGTTTAATATCATCTTAGGAAGGCCAAGATATATTATGTTGATGGTAACCTAATTAGAAGTGGTGATCAGACAAGAGGTTAGTTGTTCTATCTATATTTATCCAATGAGACATGTCTATTTGCACAAAAATAAGATGTTTAGTTATGGAACAAGAGGTTATGTCACGTAAATTTTGATAATTTGGTGAACATTAGTAAAATGAAGAAAGTAAAAGGATTTCCTAAACTAAAGAAACCTGACAATGCTATGTGTAAACAATGTCAATTGGGAAAAATGACCAAGTCTAGTTTCAAGAGAAAAACATACACATCTAGTGATATTCTAGAATTGGTTCATGTGGACCTATTGATGTTCAAAGCTATTGTGGAGGTAAGTATTTCATTTTGTTTGTTGATGACTATTATGTTTTGTTAACCAAAATTCCTTTCCACAAGAAGATTGATTTCAAATGTTGAGCATTTCCAATGGTCATACATTTTCAAATATTCAAATGTTACACAAGGATCTATTTAAAACCTTGGCCATATCTTTTTATCCTAAAGTTTTGTAGCCTTATTTTTATATTATGCCTTTGAAACATTTCAAGTTGCAACTGTGTGATCACCCTTTGGTTCACATAGTCACAGAAAAGTAAGCACTAACAAGAGTTCAAGTGGCAAAGGTACGATTGTATTATGCTCACATCGTCATAGAGTTAGTTGGCTCAACAAATTTCAAGGTCCCAATAGGGTGGTTGCATTATTTTTGCCTTGTCACAAGGTTAATTTGACAGACTGTGGTTTAAGTTGCAACAATGCAGTAAGAGAAAAACTTTCAATGTTTCAAAGATGCATTTCACACCATTAGATCTTTCAGATCTATGACTAGTGCACTATTGTAGCATGTTAAGAAGGAACTATGATTATAGTTGTGATCAAGCAATTTCCTTTGTTTCACTTGGTCACAAGGTTAGGAGGTGAAATCAAGTCAAGGCGGTGATGATGCAAGTATGGTTGGGATCTCAATTTTGCAAGGTCACGATGGTCAGTGGGAAATGTTGAAGACAAGCTGCAAAGTAGCAATAGATAGTTGATCATAGTTTCACAAGCAATAGCTGTTAATGAAGAAAGGTGGTGGTGAGATTGTGATCATGGGCAGTCAAACATAAGAGATAAAGTTGAATGTTGGCAGAAAGGAAGAATGGTAAAGGATGAGTAGTCCACATGGCAGGGCTTGATGGTTTGACCCTAGTTGATAATGACATAGTTGATTTGGTGCACTTATGATAGAGGACACAACTCTTTGATGATAGATCCAATCTTTCGGTCTCCTGCAACCACTTTCATCATTCCATTCCCTAGGTCTAATAAATGCAAAAGAACACTCCATCGCCTCCTGTTGATCCATCTACTTGGTCAGAAGTTAATGGCTACCATCCCTAACCTTTTAGAGCTTCATCTGATGGACAAGTGAATTTACAACATCTAGTTTTGTACCATGATTAGATTTTTTCATATTTTCAATAGTGGTTAGATGTAGTGGTTGTAAGTAGCTCTTAATTAGGAACAACTGAGTTATGCTTAAGCTATAAAAGAAAATTTTATAATCCCTCTGAGAGGTCAATTCTTCTTTGTTTTCCTTATAATGTTTTGGCATGCACATTGTAAATTCCCTTTGCCTCTAAAATATTCATGATATTTTGCCTTATCTCTTCCAGCCATTGATGTATTGTACAAGATCTATTTGCCTCTCTTTAATGTATTGTGGATATCTATAATTTGCATGGCTATATATCTTTTTCGTATGAATGATATATAGTGAAACTCTTTTCCTTGTTTCACTCATTTGGTTGTCTGATCTGCATGTGATCGATAGGTTAAACAAGTCTGAATTTGTATATCTTTTGGTGTCATGATAGTTAACTATGCATGTATGGGTAGAGGTAGTATTTAACACTCTATTTTGCTGTATCACCTTCGTAGAATAGATTAGGTATTTTCTTCCATGTATTCCTTTTCCCTTTTCCTCTCCAAGTGTAGTTTGAGTGCATCCTAATAGCAAAGGAAGCCAACCTTCTCCAAAGACTCAACCTCATAGTTCAAGTCACACAACTTGGAGGTTGTTTCCATATTTCACAAGGTTGTCCTTAAGTAAAAACTTTGGACAAGGGTGCAAGATTTTGTGACAACATGTTCCTTAAAGCTAAATCTTATTCTTTTCAATTATTTAAGTGGTATTTAGATAGAGTTGAAAATAAAATAGGGAAGAGTCTGAAATGTTTGAGATCTAACAAAGGTGGTGAATTCATTTCCAATGAGCTCAATACATTCTACAATGACAAAGGACCCCTCCTTAGAATGGGATAGATTAAAGAAGTAATAGATCAATAATGGAATGTGCAAGAACATTGATAATGGAGAAGAATGTATCAAAGAAATATTGGAGAGAAGTTGTCAGTACTGTTGTCTATATCTTAAATAAAGTACAAGTCAAGAAAGGAACAAATAATACATCTTTTGAACTATGGTATGGATATGCTCTCGAAACATTTCAAAATATTTATAAGTAAATGCTATATACTTAAGGATAATAGGAATGAAAAACTTGTTTCAAAAAGTGATGAAGGTATATTCCTAGGGTATTCCACCAAGAGTAAAGCTTACAAGTGTTTAAATTCTAACACTAACAAAGTTGTGGAAAGTGCAAATGTGAAAATTGATGGGTTTACAAAAAGAGGTGACCTTACATGTAATCGAGAACCTGAAGATTATAGTACATTCATCTATGTTGAAGATGGTGTGATCCCAACACTCCAAATGAATAGGGAAACCAAGATGTAGATTCCCAATAGATGAGAAATGATGAAGTGTGACATCAAGTTGTTGAGCTACAGATAGTGAGTATTAAGCAACAAAATAAAGATGTTAAGTCACATATAGGAAATGCTGACCACCAGAAAGAAAATGTCGAGCATGTAGAGTTTAAACCAAAACCTAAACAAGTAAGAATTAATGAGCTTGATATTATTTTTAAAGATGAACTTGTTGAAGAACGAGGAATGAAACCACTTGTGCTAGCTAAGTTTGTAAGAAGATGTTGGAATTTACAAGTAGGATGATTACTTCTGAGAGTGGGGGGGGGGGGGGGAGTGAATCATAAGTAGTACACTTAAACCTCTAAAACTTTATGTAAAATTAATCATATGCATGTCACACATCTAACAAACATGAAATAAAGATTTGCATGAAAACACATAACACAAGATTTTGGTCACCTAGAAACCCTCCAAAATGAGAAGGTAAAATTGGGGTGGGGATGACACCCACAACTTATCACTACAACAATATGTAACCAGTTAAGGTTACAATGATTGGCCATCATCAATGGTCTGCCTTGTGAGAGACCTTCCCAATTAAAGGCTTTACACCCTGTTAAAAGTGACCTATCTAAAGGAATTACAAACATTCACTTGGACTGTTACCTTGTCAAGGGATTTAACACCTTGTTAAAGGCTCTACAAAATAGCTATTAAGCCAACCTATTTGCATAGGATTTTCATTCTCCTAATACAATGGCTAGAAAGTATAGTAGAATGTATCAATTTGATGACGTACAATCTTCAATTGCTAATTCTAAATCCTTGTTCTACTCAAACTATTATGATCATTCCTGATTTGATAAATCTCTGTGCGAAGTGTTGATGCTCTATTCTGACCAACTAAATTTTGCAATTATGTTCATCCTCTAAGTCTTTACACCCTTTTGAGCTTCACTAGCATTCTCTCATGTATTCCATACAACTCTCTCTCACTTCTGAATTATGGGATTTTGATCTCCATATGAAGATTACAAAGACTTAGGGTTAGGTCTGAATTTTTGATCAAGATTTATTCATCTTTCCCGCTTAATTCTTTACATTTTTCTTATTGGATGCATGTTGATTACATAGGGAATGTAATAGATTTGATCTTATCTTTTGGAACTCAAAATTTGTCTCTTAGCTAGCATGCAACATGATTTGCAATTGAGTTTGTGAAGGCACAAACTCATATGTTGAAATAGTGTCACTCAGCACTCACTGTTTGTTGATGCTCAGCATGTACACTATTTATTGGTGCTTGGCACATACTATATTTCTATCTCACTCAGCACCTATACTTCACTCAGCATCTATACTGGCTCAACATCAATTGTGACTTGGCACATATTTTTCACTTGGCACCTATAGTCACTCGGCACCTGTTGGATTTCTAACTCGGCACATATTGTAGCTTGACACTTGTATTATACTCAGCATCTACTTAGAGAGTTTATTAAGTGTGTTGACACTCAATTGTCAAAACCAATCTGAGACCCAAAAACTCCCCCTTTGACATGAGTGTCAAAAAAACTTAACTATGCATTGTGAATCTGATCTCTATGAGTATAATACACATCTGTTTGGCACATGTACAAAATTTCAAAAACTGTTCAAAATTTTGTTTATACTTTCAAAATCTAAAACTCCCCTTAAGATGATGTGCCTCACTATATCCAAAAAATTATACTTTATGCTAGATCTATCTTATGTTGATGCTCTTTGTCTCTACCTTGTTTGCTATGCCTCATCTGACTCGTTTTGTCTGTTCTATTTTTGCTCTATTTTTACCTATTCTACATTAACTCCCCAATTTATTCAGTCTCCCCCTTTTATTATGTCTCCCCTTTGGTTTTATTCTCCCTCAAAAATATATTATCTCCCTTATCTCCCCCTTTGATTATATTATCCCCATAAAAAAATATAATCTCCCCCCTTTTTGACACTTATGTCAAAGGGTCCTTATGGGGTAATTGAATACTTTTCCAAAAACATTTTATTTACCTCCATAATTATTTTGAGAGTAGCATCCCAATTATCTAGAGCAATCTCCAATGCTTTTAGCTAGATGGTTGTCTCTACTGCAAGGTGTATAAGGCCTTCAAGTGTAGAAAGCTTGGGGCCTTTCTTAAAAACATTTTCAGCGTAGGCTAGTTCCTTGTGAAGTACCTCCATGTGAGGGGTTATTGCTGATTGAATTTGTATCAATTTGGCCTTGATATTGGCCTCATCTGCCATAAGTAAAACTAACTCCCTTTGTGTGGGAAGCATTGTGGCAAAATGCTTCTCACTTTGAGTTGGATCCTTGGGTAGTTGCATGCTTGAAACCTTCAAATTCCTCTCCAAGCTCAATGTCCTTTGGCTAGTCTCTTGTGTGAACAATGATGAATCACATAGTTTGGAGTATAGTGAGAAAATTTTCTCAAGTAATGCTTTGACCTTCTCAATTTTCTTAGCCAACTCTGCTTGTGGAAGTGCTATCTCACCTGATATCTTCTCATTCACTTTCATTTGAAATTTCTTTTCACACCATTCTAATAATTTAGCATTAGTATCTAGGTCTTCACTTTGTACCTTATGTTGGACAATTGCTCCATGGTGGACCTTGTCTCATTAGGTACCTATAAGATGAATGCATCTAAAAAGATGTCTTTAATCTCAATCAAAGTTTGCTTCTATTTATACTCACTTCAGCGTATTTCTTGTTGCTTTTTCTTTTGAAGTGCCTATTGCACTTCATTGATCTGATCAATGTTCATCGTTTTAAAATCATATATCAATATGACTATCTCTTCATCAAGTGTAGGGTCTCCATAGTGAAGTACCCTTGCTACCTTGGTGGAGCTCGAGCCTAGTGCTGATATCTATAGTGGTAGTGCTTCAGTGCTCGACTGTTGTTGTGTGCTTGTGGGGGTCCCTATAGTAAGCAAACTGATCAATGTCTTGATTGTCTCTTGCTCTTTTTCTTTAGGGCTTTCCTCCTTATTCTCTTCAGTTCTACCTTGATTAATTATAGTTATTAGAGGAGGTGCGCCTTGACCTTGTGTTGTAGTGATAGAGGTATCCTACTATCCTATTTTCTCCTTGCTTGCTCCTTGACCTTGTGTTGTAGTGATAGAGGTATCCTACTATCCTATTTTCTCCTTGCTTGCTCCTTGACAGTTGAAGAATCTAGCATTGTGGAGTCAACCTTAGCAAATGTGTCTGATACTATTTTCTCTTATGGTTTTCCACTTATAGCTATTGGGGGATGTGAAGCTGGTTCTTGTTGATTCACCTTCTCCTTGGTTATCTCTGCTACATTTTTTTGGAGTTCCTCCACACTCACCAAAACTGGATTTGCACATAATTGTGCTTGTAGGGAGGTCTGGTGAAGGATCTTCTTGAGATCCTCTATAGTTAGTGGGTTAATATTCTAACTAGAAGTGTTAGGAACATCTTGAAATACCACTGAGTTTGTAGGTGAGGGTGTTACATGTGGAGGGCTAGGAGGTGGCATTTGTGTATCTTGCACACTTTGATCTTGTTGTTGTTGATCAAATGTTGCAATGTTATCCTTTTGTACATCCTTCTTCACAGTAACCTCTTCCTTATCCTTCTCTTTCTCTCCTTCTTCCTCTTTGTCATCCTCCTCTTCATCATTTTTTCCATCATTTTTTCCTTTAAAGGGATCTTCCTTCCCTTCTTTCATTGTTTCAAGGCCATAGATGAATTTCCACATAAGAGTGGACTTCTTCACTACATCTCCAATGTTATTTTGAAGAATGATGAAGGCTCTATATTTGGGCAAAAATATGTTCCCATATTTCTTGCTTGCCTTAGTGATTTGTCCCTTTGTCAATTCAGGCATCACACGAGCCAAAGTTGACTCTCTAATCTCCTTCTCCATGTTTAGGCAATAGTGCCATTTATTTTCAACTATGGAGTACAAATCCTTGGGCATTGTGTTGTCGAGTTCAAATGGAGTGGTCTTGAACTTAGCCATCATGGTATAGATAGAATCTTCTAACATGTTTTGTTCTTCTCTGCTCAATTTATTAAATTCTAGGTCTTTTAGACTAGACAAATCTACATTATCCTTTACATTATCACAGATATTTTCTAAGTTTGATTTTGGTGTGTGGCTTACCACTCTAAATTGACTGTTATCTTTAGACTCTATCCTCTCTTTGTCAGATTCTGGAGGTGCCACATACTTCCTCCTTAGTTTCTTCTTTTTTGCACTTGCTTTTTATGTTTCCTTTCTCTTCTCTTGTTCCTTAACCACCTTAGTTATGGCTCTTGTGTCTTCTCTTGTTGTAGGCTTGGTAGGGCTAGGCTTGGCCTTCTTCTTTCCTTTGGGCTATACAGTAGGTGGTTTTTGTGTCTTTCTTTTCTTTTCCTTAGCCTTAGGAAATTCCTCTTCATCTTTCTCCTCAGCATCCTCTACTTCCTCGGCATCCTCACTCATGCCTTGAGTAAGTGCTAGTGGCCCCTATTCTTCTTCATTTTCTTCATCCTCTTCTTCTTCTGCCTCTATTTCCCCTTCTCCAAATCTAGCCTTTAATTTCTTTACCAGTCTGTCTTTCTTCTTTATTGTAGAGGCTATTTTTAGCTCGATTTCTACTTCAGATTTAACAACATCGTATGTTGCAAATGGCTTAGTAGTTTTGTCAATCTCCTTTACTAACAGTGTTATTATGGTTGTAGATGCCTAATCTATGTTGATTTCATAGCTAAGAGGTCTAAGCCATCTAACTCTTGGTATGGCAACTTAATATAAGTGTAAACTATGTCAACAAGAAAACAAATATCATTTACATGTTGCTCTACTAGGGATACTAGTATCCTCCATCTTTGCTTCATAGATTTCTTGAAATCCTCAAAATAACTGGTCATTATTGTCTCAATATTTTCTCCCATTTGTTCTATGTACTCATTTACTTGGATAGCTATTGATCTATTAGTTTTCCAACTTACTTTGCCAAAAGAAGAAACTCATTTTGCACATAAAAGAAAAATAGATTAAAATGGATCCAAACTTTCATTGTGCACTTTTGGATCTCCTTATTGCACCAAGGTTTTCCATGATCTGTTGTAACTGCAACTCTGCAAGATCATATGTGTGGTCCTTTTTTACAATCTTGTAGCCAACATCTACTGCTATGCATGGCACACTATTAAGTTTGCTAGACTGGTAAAACTTATGTGAAATGACCCTAACAACAAAGTCAACAAGAGGGTCTTTGATAGTATCAATTATCATCCCTATTTTATTCCACTTAGCTCCAATATTCTTTCCAATTGCTTCCTTAGAGTCACTCCTAAGTGTCTTGGGCCGTTCTAGGGTTGGATACCCTATTACCCTATGAATGATCCTCTTTGAGATTTTTACTGGCCCATCCTCTAACCACAAACTTCCATCATGTATTTCGCTTAGGATGATTCTAATCCACTCAGTTTTGAACATGGTGGAGAAATATAGGGCACGGGTTAAGTCCTTCATCTCAACTATTTTATATTCATCCTTTAGTACCCCATTTTCACATAATCTCTCATATGCCTCCCTGATTTCCATATCTCCTATGGCTCCTACCTTGCAATTGTAACATCTACCAACATCTTGTACCATGACTACCTTAGGAGGAATAATAGATAGGGCTCTGATAGGGTCGTTCTTATACGCAACTTCTAGGATGGGCCAAAAATCAGGTTGTTTGACCTCATTGGATACTAGCTGAACTTCAAAGGGTTCTTTCTCTTGGGTTTTTCTAGAAGTCGAGGCCATTTCTACAATCTAGGGTTTCAACACAAGCAAACAATGAAATTATGTAGCTTGGCACTAGTAGAATACCTTAAAATGATGAAAATGTGCAAAATCCATGTTGAAATATCTTGCAACTACTTGAATCTCTGCTTTGAAATCATTATGTGCTCCTCTTCATTCTTGATCTTTAATCACGATAATGAAAAATGATTCAAAATGTGATCATATACCCTAATTTCATAACATTTAATCCTTAGTGCATTCATAGTTGTCCACTCAGCTTCCAAAGCATTTATGCATTACTTGACTTCAATACGAATTTTCTTTTTTCTCAGCTTCATCTACCAACTCAGCTCACACTAACTTTAACAATCAACTCGGCATATGAAGGAAAATTACTTGACATCCAAAGGTAAGTCAAAAACACTGTCAAGACTTTGCATCTTCATTCATGTTGATCTATCCTTTTCAGCGTTCACTCATCTTTGGAACTAATGTATGATAAGGCATTGAATATTAGTCCCATACACCTTCTTTTACTTAGTTGGATGAAGAGTGACCAGTTGACCTTTTAGGTGAAGTGATCCCTCCATTAGATGTGCTGCCTCCATCTCTCCTTTTCCATGTTTTATTCATCTCTCTTCTAATGTGTTCAACATCAACTTTTTCTTTTCCTTTATTGAACTCAGAGTTGGGTTCCTTTAACTTGGTTGGGAAATACTTGTTAATGTGTCTTGTCTTTAGATATCTGAAGCAAGTGGTTTGACCCAACCACCTATTGTAGTTTCCATTGAAATGTGTTCTAATGCAGTTCTCAGGAATGTGTCCATATTCCTGATAGTAGTGACAACTCTGCCTAGTATTGTAGTTCCAATTGTAGTGATGTCCATGGCTTTTGGTCTTTGCTGGTTGAATTGATGTCCACATAAGCTTTGATCTACATTTAACGGCTCTATGACCATACTTCTTATAATTGTGGTAGTAACCTTCAAATCTTGGTGTCCTTAGGGTTCTAGTCCTGCAGTCTTGTGCCTAGTTTCCTTGCTTATTGCATTTGTGATAGTGACCCATTTTCTTAGGTTTGTAATGATAATTGACATTTTTGTTCCTACATACATTAGATGTATGTCCCTTTTTACTAGCAAAATGACAAGTGGGTTTAGTGTTCTTACCTTTGTCACTTCTTTCTTCTACAATCTTAGATGACTTTCCTTTTACAATGCGAGTGTAGCCTAATCTTGAAGTGTCATTGCTAGATCTTGGTGATTTCAGCAACTATCCAAAGTGCTTGATGGATTCACTAAATTTGTTGAAGCTTTTTACAATCTCCTTCTCTCTTCTCAAGTCATTTTGCAGCTATTCATTTTGCATCCTTAGTGTGGAGATCTCAATGTCCTTGACATTCAACTCATGATGTGCCTTCATCACTTGGCTTTGGGTGTCTAGCTGCATGTTGGAAACTCTTGCAAGCTCTATTGACTTCTCTTCCAATCTTTTGGCAAGGTTTCTCTTGTCATATTCTATCATAGCCTTATCTTCAATGGCTCTCTTCTTCTATTCAGCTACTTCATAAAGCATCATGGCTTGTGATTCTTGCTCAATCTTGAGAGATTTGATCTCTTCAATTTGATCTCTATTCTTCTCCATCAAGTCTTCTATTGCTTCATCAAACTCATTGGTATCTCCATTGGTAAACCCTTTTGAGGTGTAAATCTCCGTGTACTGTGTGTCATTCTCAGCTATGACAATCTCTCTTCTTCTCTTTAGGAATTTCCTCAACTCTTCCCTAGCTTCTTCAAGAGAATGTAGAATGAGATGTATCTTAATCTCCTAGTTCTCTATGATCTTCCCAAGTTTGTAGACTTCCATCTCTAGATCTTTTTATCCAAGTTGTATGGCTTCTCCTTGTGAGAACTTGGCTTTGATACCAATTGTTGGAATTTACAAGTAGGACTTAAACCTCGAAAACTTTTAGCTTAAATTAATCATATACATGTCACACATCTAACAAACATGAAAATAAAGACATGCATGAAATCACATAACACAAGATTTTGGTCACCTAGAAACCCTCCAAAATGAAAAGGTAAAATTAGGGTGGGGATGACACCCACAACTTATCACTGCAACATTATGTAATTGGTTAAGGTTACAAAGATTGATCATTATTGATAGTTTGGACTGTGAGAGGCCTTCCCTGTTAAAGGCTTTACACCCTATTAAAAGTGACCTATCTAAAGGATTTATAAACATTCACTTGGAATGTCACCATGTTAAAGGTTCTACAAAATAGTTGTTAAGCCAACCTATTTATGTAGGATTTTCATTCTCCTAATACAATGGCTAGAAAGTATAGTAGAATGTATCAATATGATGACTTACAATCTTCAATTGCTGATTCCAAATCCTAATTTTGCTCAAACTGTTCTGATTCTTCTTGATTTAATAAATCTCTATGCAAAGTGTTGATGCTCTATTCTAACCAACTGAATTCTACAATGTTATTCCTCCTCTAAGTCTTTACACCCTTTTGAGCTTCACTAGTATTCTCTCATTCATTCCATACAACTCTCTCTCACTTCTAAATTATGGGATTTTGACCTCCTTATAAATATTATGAAGACTTAGGGTTAGGTATGAGTTTTTGATCGAGATTCATCCATCTTTCCCACTCAATTCTTTACATTTTTCTCATTGGTTGATTGTTGATTACATAGGGAATGTAATAGATATGATCTTATCTTATAGAACTCAAAATTTATCTCTTAGCTGGCATGCAACATGATCTACAATTGAGTTTGTGAAGGCACAAAGTCATATGTTGAAATAGTGTCACTTGACACTCATTGTTTGTTGATGCTCGACACATACTATTTACTAATGCTTGGCAGATACTATGTTTCTGTCTCACTTGGCACCTATACTTCACTCGACATCTATATTGGCTTAGCATCAATTGTGACTTGACACATATTGTTCACTTAGCACCTATAGTCACTCAGCACCTATTGGATTTCTGACTCAACAAATACTGTAGCTCAACACTTGTATTATACTTGGCATCTACTTAGAGAGTTTATTAAGTGTGTTGACACTCAATTGTCAAAACCAATCTGACACCAATAGAAGACATCACAAACCTGAAAAAATCATTGGTGACGCTAAATCAAGTGTTGTGAAAAGAAAAAGACTCAACAATGATACATGCTTACTTTGTGAATTTGAGCCTGAATCAGTCAAGGATGCTTTAGACAACAAAGATTGGAATCAGGAAATGAATGAGGAAAATGAATAGATTGAGAAGAAACAATACTTGGACCTTAGTACCAAAACCTGAAGAAAATAATATTATTGGAACAAAATGTGTTTTTAAAAACAAAATTAATGAAAATGGTGAAGTTACAAGGAACAAGACAAGACTAGTATGCAAAGGATATGCTGAAGAAGAAGGAGTTGATTATGGAGAAATTTTTTCTAATGTGGAAAGACTTGAAGGAGTCAGAACCTTGCTTGCATATTCAACCTACAATAATTTCAAGTTTTATCAGATGAATGTCAAATCTACATTTCTGAATGGTATACTAGAGAAAGAAGTGTACATTGAACAATCTGAAGAATTTGTGGATCCAGAAAAGAAGAACATGGTATGCAAACTGAACAAAGCTCTTTATCGATTGAAATATGCCCCAAGAGCATGCTATGAAAGAGTGCATGATTATTTGGTGAAGATTGATTTTGAAACAATAAATGACAACAATAATCTATATTTGAATACTGGTAAGAACAATGAAGTACCACTATTTGAAATATATATTGATGACATTATCTTTAGAAGAAAAAAGGCACTTTCCAAATCATTTATTGATGAAATGAAGAAAGAATTCGAGATGTCTATGTTCGGTGAAATCAAATTCTTTGCTAGATTGTAAGTAATAATTAAATAGAGTTTGGTATTTTCATTACTCAATCCAAATATATCAAGCAAATACTAAAAACTTTTGGAATGGAAGACTTAAGACTAGTGAGCACACCTATGTCTATAGGACACAAGTTATCTAAGAATGATGAATCTGTTAATGTGAACCATACATTATATAGATCAATGATTGGAAAATTGTAATATGTTGTTCATAGTAGACCTAATATTTCCTTAGTAGTTGGGATAGTTGTTATAATTTTAGTAAATCCTAAGGAAAATCACATGATGGCAGTGAAAAGGATGTTGAACTGTCTGAAAGGTACAAAAGATTATGGATTGTATTACAAGAAATGTGATAGATTTGGACTGAAGGTATTCACTAAATCATATTGGACACAAAATATTGATGACAAAAATAACACTAGTGGAGGTTCATTATGTCTAGGAAAGAGATTGGTGTCATGGACAAGATAGAGACAAAATTTTATTTCCCAATCAACAATTGAAATTGAGTATGTGGCTACTATAGTGAGCTATTTAAACATTATGTGGGTCAAGCAATTATAGAAAGAAATGGAAGAAGAGATTACAGATCTAGTGGTTGTTTGTTGTGATAACACAAGTGCTATCAACAATTCAAAGAATAGAGTGATGCACACTAAGACCAAGAACATTGCTATCAAGTATCACTACTTGAGAGAGCTAGTTCAAGACAAAGAAGTAAAGTTAAGAGAAGGATCAGTATAATAGATCAGTCATAGGTAGATGATGTAGAATTCATCTAGAGATGTAAATAATTGCATAATCTAGATGTATAAAGTAATTGAAGTCAAGAATGCTAAGAGTCTTTGGAATTATTGTCAAAGAGGGAGAGATGTAGAAGAGAGATATATTAGATATACTATAAAGGGAGAGAATGATTAGAAGAAGAGAGATGTACCCAATAGGGAGAGAATGATCGATGAACTTGTAGGGATAACAATTAGAATGGTCAGAAGTGAAATCTTTTGGATTGCATTGTAACAAAGAGGGAAATTGTATTCCTACACAAATGTGTATTATAAGATGTATTGAGGTGTTTCCATCAATACCAAAGTGAGAGATTGTTGGAAACTTACTATTGGAACAATTGTTGTTTTGTCATTGATGTGAAATCTATTGATAAGATATGTTTCTATCCAATCTAAATGACATATCTATTTGATTGATGAAGAGGATTTGAGTGATTGCTCATAATAAAAGCACCTAAGAGGAAAGGTTGAGTTATGAGAAGGAAGCTACAATGGACATCTGATTAGTTAGAATTTAATAAGACAAAATGATTGTTTATCTTATAGATGTAAAGCTTAACTAAGAAAAAGAGTAAAAGATTAAGGAATGTTGAGTGATGTTAGTGTTAACTAAAGTCTAGTGTAAGCTGAGAAAATATAGTGTTGACGGAGCATTAGTATCGACCAGGAAAGCTACTTGATGCCAAGCCAAAAGTTATACAACAAACAAGCGATTAAGTGATGACTGAGTATTAGAACTTATTGATTATCGAGTGATAATACTTTGAATGTATATGAAGAATTATGATTTCCAATTAACTTTGTTAATTTCTTGGGATATGTAAATTGTGTTGAAGATAAGATTGATGAGTTGGATCATTAAATTCAATGAGAGGAATGGGTAAAGACCTAACATATAGGTTCTAGAGATTTTTCTAGAAGATGATCAAGAAGGTGGATAGATACAATGAATCTGATGAACCAAAGCATAAACCTTATGATCTATGGTGATCATGGAAAATGACAAAGCATGAATTACCTATTTAAGGTGGAATAGAGTTAAAGGAGAAAGTGCGAGTGTAAATGAAGATATAGTGAGAGAGAAGAAAGGAATTTCTTGCATAGAGACCCTCCTTCATCCACAGCCACCCCATATCGAGGAGTCTCCAAGGTGCTCTAAGTGCATTTCGAGGTCGATCTTCTGAGGGTCATAACTCAAAGCTCATGATTTCTATCGATGAAACATCAAATTCTATAGGGTGGTCATGCTAAGGCCTAAAATAACTTATCTCATTTTCAAGAGATCATATTCCATTTGGATTTAGCACAACGATCTTGCTCAATGCCAAAACTTGTAGTGTGCCTCAATTCATAGGTGCACCATAGCATAACTTTCAAACTGCTGATCTTGGCATCAAATCATCAACATGATTAGCTCTAGATGGGCAATTGAACCTTAGTGATAACCTTGTTCTAGCCATAGAGACCATCCATCATCTGCAGTTACCCCATACCAAGGAGTCTCCAAGGTGCTCTAAATATGTTTCAAGGTCAATCTTCCAAGGGTCATAACTCGGAGCTTGTGAGGGCTATCAATGAAATGTCAAATGCTACAAGATGGTGATGCCGAGGCCTAAAATAGCCTATCTCAATTTTGAGAGATCACATTTTTTTTGGATTCACCACAGTGATCTCGCTCGATGCCAAAACTCATAGTGTGCCTTAGTTCATAGGTGTACCACAACATAACTTTGAAACCGCCAACCTTGGCATCAAATCGTTAATGCCATTAGCTCCAAATGGGTATGTGAACCCTAGTGACACCCTTGTTTTGGCTACAAAGACCCTCCATTGTCCACGGCCACCCTGTACTCTCCAAGGTGCTCTAGGTACATTTTGAGGTTGATCTTCTGAGGGTCGTAACTTGGATCTCGTGAAGTCTATCGATGAAATGTTGAATGCTATAGGACGGTGATGCCAAGGCCTAATATAACCTATCTCATTTTTAGGAGATCACATTCTATTTGGATTCAGCACAACAATCTCACTCGATGCCAAAACTCGTAGTCTCCCTCAATTCATAGATGCACCACAACATAACTTAGAAACTGTTGATCTTGGCATCAAATTGTTAGTTCCATTAGATTTGGATCGGTGGGTGAACCCTAGTAACACCCTTTTTTTGGCCACAAAGATCTCCATCATCTGAGGCCACCCCATACCGAGGGGTCTCCAAGGTGCTCTAAGTGTGTTTCAAGGTCGATCTTTCGAGGGTTGTAACTTGGAGCTCGTGAGGGCTATAAATGAAATGTCAAATGCTACAAGACAATGATGAGAAGGCATAAAATAATCTATCTCATTTTTGACAGATCACATTCCATTTGGATTTGGCATAGCGATCCCACTCGATGCCAAAACTCGTAGTGTGCCTTAGTTCATAGGTGCACCACAACATAAGTTTGAAACCATTGATCTTGGCATCAAATCGTCAGTTCCATTAGCTATGAATGGGTAGGTGAACCTTAGTCCCTTATTCCAACCACAGAGACCATCCATCATTCGCGGTCACCCCATATCGAGGAGTCTCCAAGGTGCTCTAAGTGTGTTTCAAGGTCGATCTTTCAAGGGTTATAACTCAGAGCCCATGAGGGCTATCAATGAAATTTTGAATGCTATAGGATGGTGAGGTTGAGGCCTAAAATAACCTATCTCATTTTTGAGAGGTCACATTTCATTTGGATTCGGCACAGTGATCTTGCTCGATGCCAAAACTCATAGTGTGCCTCAGTTCATAGGCGCACCACAATGTAACTTTGAAATTGTTGATCTTGGCATTGAATTGTCAGTACCATTAGCTCTTGATGGGTGGGTGAACCCTAGTGAAACCCTTTCTCTATCCACAGAGACCCTCCATCATCCGCATCCACCCTGTACCAAGGAGTCTCCAAGGTGCTTTAAGTGCATTTCGAGGTCGATGTTCCAAGGGTCGTAACTCAGAGCTCATGAGGGCTATCGATGAAATGTCAAATGCTATAGGATGATGATGTATAGGCATACAATAATCTATCTCATTTTTGAGAGATCACATTCCATTTGGATTTAGCACAACGAGCTCGCTCGATGCCAAAAACTCACAATGTACCTCAGTTCATAGGTGCACCACACCGTAACTTTGAAACCACTAATCTTGGTATTGAATCGTCAGTGCCATTAACTTTAAATAGGTTGGTGAACCCTAGTGACACCCTTGTTCCAGCCATGGAGACCATCCATCATCCATGGCCACCAAGTACCGAGGAGACTACAAGGTTCTCTAAGTGTGTTTCAACGTCAAGCTTCTGAGGGTCGTAACTCAGATCTTGTGAGGGCTATTGATGAAACATCAAATGCTACAAGATAGTGATGCCGAGGCATAAAATAAATTATCTCATTTTCAAGAGATCAATTCCATTTGGATTCAGCACAACGATCTTGCTCGGTGCCAAAACTCGTAGTGTGCCTTAGTTCATAGGTGCACCACAACATAACTTTGAAACCACTAATCTTGGCATTGAATTGTCAGTGCCATTAGCTCTATATGGGTGGGTGAACCCTAGTGACACCCTTTTTCTGGCCATAGAGACCATCCATCGTGTGCAGCCACCTTGTACTGAGGAAACTCCAAGGTGCTCTAGGTGCGTTTCAAGGTCAATCTTTTGAGTGTTGTAACTCAAATCTCATGTGGGATATTGATGAAATGTTAAATGCTATAGGATGGTGATGTCGAGGCCTAAAACAACCTATCTCATTTTTGAGAGATCACATTTCATTTGGATTCGGCACAATGATATCACTTGATGCTAAAACTCACAATGTGCCTCAGTTCATAAGTGCACCATAGCGTAACTTTGAAACTATTGATCTTGGCATCAAATTGTCAATGCTATCAGCTGCAAATGGGTAGGTGAACCCTAGTGACACCCTTGTTCTGGCTGCAGAGACCATCCATCGTTCGTGACCACCTTGTACCGAGGAGACTCCAAGGTGCTCTGAGAGCATTTTGAGGTCAATCTTCCAAGGATCATAACTCAAAGCTCATGTGGGCTATCAATAACCCCTTACCAAGTTTGGTAAACTCGTCTAATTAAGAATTTTAAGTTATAGAAAAAGTTGCTCAAATTTGCAAAAGTTGTAGAAGTTACAAAATTGCAATTTTGCAACTTTTGTAACTTTTTCTCGCAGAGGGAATGAGTGCAAAGAGTTAGTTAGGGGTGTGAGCATGATCATACAAGGTTGGAAACACCTATATAAGGTGTGAAATTATAGCATGCATTAATGAAGCCAATTTTGTTAAGTGGATCAGTATGACTAATATGATCAATGTGAGAAATGTATAAATGTTATTCATATGGATATGGTATTGGGGAACCAAGTTAAAAAGGTTTGATCCAATCAAGTCTCTTAAGTTGGGATATTTTGAGGTTATGTGGAAATTGAAAAGTTGTAGTATGAGGATAGTAACAAAGTGAAGGGCTAGTTATGAAAGATTATGACTCTAGGAATGAGTTCATGGTTGGGAATAGAATCCATGGTTGAGGAGTGGAGTCCTAAATGTGTTGAAATTAGATTTGAAGTCAAGAGTTAGTTTCAAGGTTGAAGGTGGAGTTTAAAATCAGATTTGGGGTTATGTGAACCTTGTGTAGGAGGTTAACAAGTGTGTTTATGTCATGATAGCACTTCAAATTAAACATTGCATCCAAATTTGATAATAAAGGTTGTTAAAATTTTATTCACAAATTATTTCATTTGAATCGAATATAACAAACATGATCAAAATTAATGATATTCCATAAACATGAAAAATACACATGATCCACGATAAATTGAACAATACTAGATACTAAATTAATATTTATATCATTGTGCACATAAATGACAAAAATATATATCAAAACACATGTATCCATAGACAAATTACACAAATATATATCAAATTTCATGTATCCATAGACAAATTACACAAATATATATATCAAAATACATAGATCCATATACAAAATGTGGTTGATCATGCCATCAGAATGTGTATAATATCAATGTTTCTGTAAACAATGTGCATATGCCATCTCAAAATGTCTCATGACGCATCCTATGACAACTATACTATCCTAGGTTGTTGGTGGATGATCAAAATACAACCTCTTCACTGCACTAGGTGGATTAGTTGCCTCCTACATAAACTAAAAAGGAAAACCTAAAGTTAGACCACTAAATTTATATGATTCTTTGTATCTAACATTGAATTACTCAAGTGCATAATGATCTTTTTAAAATTTCATAATAATACCTCTCTCCTCAACTTCCTACGCCAGTTAGGAGTCCTCTTGTATGTTCTCAACAATGCTTGTACCTCACTGGTTGTGGCCTGTGTATGTTCAAATATGTTTGTCAGATGAATCTACAACTGAAACTAAAACATTATAATTCATAGCATGCTAAATTTATAACATATTTAATCAAGAATTCAAACTACAACTTACTATTCTAGGCTCCTCCTCAGGATATAGTGGTTGCATCATCAAAGATAGAAAACTCTTCCGTCCAACCTCGTGCGCACTAGGAGTTTCCTATGAGATACAAAATAGTAGTTGTTAATATCATGAAAATTAGTTTTGAATTTTTTTACGAAGATAAGGAAAATAAAAAAATAAATGATACTTATACATACAACGGGGCTCTCATTGCAAATGGAAATGACACAAAATCTACATGGGCTCACCGCTAGTATCCATGCCCTATACAATAAAGAATGTAATTAAATTTCATTAACACAAAAATTTTACAAGAATGTATTGATATTTAATCAAATAGAAAGCATCTAATTACCTTTCCTTTGTCAATGGGTCTTGGCTCATCCCTTGCACTTTGTCCCCTAGGGATAGGTGGTACCTACAAGATAAAAGAAAGACTAGAAACCATATATGCTACAATATCAAATAGAAAAAATAATGAGATCACAACATAATGTACCATAGATGCCTCAAGTCCAAATGAAATAGTCGAGAGCATGGCATCATCAACCTGTCTCAGCTCCACCTCAGTCATCAACAAAACATGAATGAAGATCACGTACATGTATAAGTTAGTATGGCTTAAAAATTAAAATTAATCTATATTATAAAAATTGACTTTAAATCACATATGTCATAACAAAAAAATGTATACACGTACCGACACAGAAGGAGTCCATGCCTTTGCATGCCCCTCCTCTCTCACATTAGGGTCTACAGCCGCTACACATGCATCTAGTGTATCCTCATCTAATACAAATTAATACTCAAGAAGATCACCTATGGGACCCAGACAAATATTCTTGCATGTAATACAAGTATGAGGCACACAAACGTGTGATGAGCTAGTTGATGATGAACTCGCACCAATATCATCAACACAGGGAGGTAGGACTGACCTTGCCCGACATATCAATAGGTTACTCAATCTATGGATGGCTCTAACGGTCTAAGAGCTAGCCTCTGCAATAATATCAGGATGTTGCACTCAAGGAGGGGGGAAGACATCAGTAGGGGGGACAAAAGTGCCAGCTTTCTTCCACTAGGAAGAGGGTCTATCCTAAGGAGCTCCTAGTCCTACACCCATGTTGGGCTTCATGCTCCAATAGTTCACCTTGAGTTTCAACACAAATTCTACATACAATTTTCTAAGGAAATAAAATGGCATCTCTAAATTTCTATGTGGAGGGATGTCAAAAACTATCCACCAACAATCCCAAAAGTTCACACGTATGGCATCATTTGTGCACCATTTAATCAATAGTTTGGGCTTTTTGCGATCAACTGGTAAACCAATTTTTGGGTTCACAAAAAGGGCAACCAAATCAGCTTTACTTATATTGAGAGTTACAACCTCATCATATTCCAACCCATCATCAAACATCTCATGCATTTCGTCACACCAATGAAGAGTGGCATTTTGTTCCTTGGTAAGTGTTTCAATATTATCCACTATGGTGTTTAACATGGATAACATAGCACCCAATGCAAGTACAATATTATATGTTGTTCGCAAAGCCCTCAATTCAGTGAGATTTTCAAATATCAAATCCTCAATTTGAGGAGGGTTTTGAGGTGGTAAAGGATCATTTGGTGGATGATTTTGTAGGGGCACTGGATCATTTGGTGGGGAATTATGAGGAACAATATTCCTTGCCTCAATATCATCATTTTTGTCAACCATACCTATTAATTTACAAAACATAATTTATATTTTAAAAAAATCTAAATTTTAACAATTTTTATCAAAAAAAACCTAAATTCTAACTAATTCAACTGAAACTAACAAATTTATAATAAAATTTGATAAATTTATACTAAAATTGATTTAAAACATAAAAAAATACCTATTATTGCGTATCTAATTACAAAACGGATATTTGAGCTCAAAAAATGCTATATCACTATCAAAACAACAACCCTCAAGTTGTGTTTTTTTTAATTTAAAAATAACAGTATAGTTATTAGGTATCCGATTTGATATCGAATACCCAATATTATTAGATATCTAATTTTATATTAGATATCTGATAATATCAGGTATCTGATATCAAATCGAATACCCAATAAGGGTTGGGGGCCTACTTTTTGGGTTTGGTAACAGGATGGGTGAAAAAAAGTTAGAGCAAATTTTGAAACACTTTTAGATGTTTTCAAATTCTATTTTTTGACATCGTCTCTTTTTGGCACACCATGATCCTACACATACACTTTTCATTAGATTAGATTTTAAAATTATAAGGTTCAACCAAACATAACAATTTAATAAAAAACTAACACTTCTAAATATGTTTTCAATTTTCAAAATGGTTTGAAAATTGAGATTATATGGTTAAAATTAAAAATTGTGTGAAACACATAACTAAAAATAATAATTTTCAATATTATAATATCTTTTATATATCAACATCAAACTAATTAGAATATAAGCCAAATGTGAGAAATGAAATAGAGTGGTCTGTGTGGAAATGAATTATATTACAATACCTCTTCATCCTACACAATCTCAATAGATTCAACCAATTTATTACAAAACTGAGCAACAAAAATCTATTTTTAATCATTTTGTTCTTCCTCTTCTCCATCTCCTCCTCCTCTTCCTTTATCTTCTCATTCTCACTCTTTTTTATTTTGCTTTTCTTCTTTATCTTTTCCTTTCTTTCTTTCTTCTTCTCCACCTCCTTTACCTTTTTCTCTCTCCTTATTTTCCTCCTCCCTTTTTTTTTCCTCCTTTTTGCTTCTTCATCTTCATCTTCTCCTTCTTTTAAGTCTTTTACTATTTTTCATTTTTCTCTTTCTCCTTCAAGTTGTCTCCCTCTCTTTCATAGCTACTCTTTCCTTACTTCTTCTTCTCCTTTCTTGACAATATTTAAAATTATTATTTCATAAGCTATATTATGTGAAAGATTCCTAATAGTTTTTAATTCCTCATGCTAGTGAAAATGAAAACTAGTACCAAAAAAAAATTGCAAATAAAATTTGAACATATAAAAAGGTTGCCAATAAAACCAAAATGTTGGGAGGCTTTTTGGTGATATGTACTTCCCCTCTTGTTATTGGAAAAATCAGTTGCCAAAAAAAAAGTTATTGCAAACGAATGGAGATGATATTGACAACAAAGTTATACTCACCCTACGACCAAATGAGGTTGAGCGTAGGCCTAGAATTTGATGGTCGTATTGGTCGTCTTTGTACTTTTGACCCATATATGATAGACTAAAAATTTGTTAGACTGTATTAATTGATAGGGTAGATTTTTAGAAAAAAAAGGTATTTATGACAAGTAAATTTATTACTAAACCTTCAATATTGGTTAGAAGCAACTTACTATTTTATTTAATAATATACTAAATGTTATTTTATAATATATATGAATGATAAATATATATCATTTAATATTCTATAAGTTATTTTTTGTTATTAATAATTTATGATTATAAGTTATTCATAAACATTTTTACATATATTACTAACTAATTTTTATTATCTTTTAATTTATTAAATATTTAAATATAAAATGATCTATTCAATTATTTTTAAACAAAAAATTTGATAAACTACACTTTTTTAATGTAAAAAAAAAGGCATAAAATTAAAGTACTTGTTAATAAAAAAATCATGACAAAGAGAGGTGACCATCAAATTTTTGGTTGGTTGAGTGCAATGATCAAATCAATAAAGAAACAAGAGAGAACACTTCATTAGAGACAAGATGAAAAATAGGGATGATGATCCCAGCGTAAGTGCACCCTGGTGGAAGCTCTGGACTATCTTGCTTGATAAATAATGGTTTAACTTCATTACACTAGTGCTAGCACTAGAATAGGGTGCAAGGGTATCATCGATAGGTTTGGTAGGGACTCATCTTTTGGGTGTAAGAGCCAAGCAAAAAGACAAGATTACCATTGTATAAAAACTTCTTCACCACTTTCCCGATTTTTCTTCTTGAACCAAATTTTTTGTTGTAGGCGAAGGGGGCTTTACTTAAATGGTTGATCAAAATTAGGGTCTTCATCAGCAACAAAATATTTATTTGTAAGAAGCAATTTGACATTAAGACATAGAGAAAAGATAACTTATATTACTGAACAGGGTTTCTAAGGTTGCAAAAGAAAAACAATTATTTAAATTCTTCAATATGTAAGAGTTATCTCCCAATTTTGCCACTTCATCCTAAATGTGATGATGATAAGCCCAATGCACAAATGGAAATGATAGCATCACAATGAAGCCCATCCCCAAAACATTTGAATGGGAAAAGTAGAGAAAACCAAACGTCTATATAGTAAAAAAGTAGAGGGCATGCACAAAAAATGTAACCCAAGAATTATAATTACACCCAACAAGAACAACTTAAACATCACACACTAAGCTTAATTCATAGACCAAAAGTATTAAATAGTCAAAGTTGACTTTTTTTCCAAACTTAATTCTTCCCTTAGTGTGTGATGTTTAAGGGTGGCCCACCCAACATACAAACCCCTAAACCATTTATGCATGTACCCAAATTGAACTCTTAAAACCAATGCCACTTGAAATACTTAAGATTAGTAAAGAAACATTTCACCAAACATATCTCATTCCCCATGTCAACATAAACCCAAATTTCCCCCAAAACAATGAAATATTGATGAAATCCAACTTACATGTTCTAGAAGGTCTTGATCTTAAGCTCATAAATATGAACATAATTTTCCCTTCACTATATTCTTGTAATTTCCAACCAAGGCACGTGTGCCAAACCATAACACAAATTGACTAATAGCTACTTGTGCCATATCTTTCTTTTGGGTTCTCACAGTTAACCAAAATTTATGTGTATGGATGGATCAGTTCATTTGCACTTTGATCAACTGACTAGAGGCTTTCGTTGTTGGTGATGTTAGCCTCCTATGGCATCCACGAGCCCCCTCACTATTGCAACAACTGCCTGAATTGAGCACTTAACTAACACACTCGAACCATTGACTAATAATGGCTAAGACTGGGCCCAATCACTCTTAAACAATAGCCTGAGACCAATGCATAATAGTTTCCTCAAGCTATTGGCTAAGAGTGGGTTGGCCCACTCCCAACCACTATTAGTCAATGGTTCTAGTGTGTTGGTTAAGCCTGGTCCTGTAGAACATGTACCACAATACCTCAGTGGCTTAGGTTGTAGCTGTGTGGCCGGTATATTGGTGGTGCTTGGTAGTCTCATTTTACTTTTTGTCAACACCAACCAAGTCATGATATCGAAAAAACTAGTATTTCTTGATTGTGTGAGACTTTTCCAACCATGAGTTGCCCTAATGTCAAAACCTATAAAGTAATTATATTACTATCTACAATTTTTTTTGTTTTTGATACCTTTTGGTATTTAAAATCTTAGCTATACTTTTTAATTAAACACCTATTTGAGCATCCCTTGCAGCTCCTATTAGTGCAAATGCTAATCTCTTAGTGAAGTAGACTATGCTATATAGCAACACAAGAATTAGATTGCATTCGATGACAAGATTGAGAGAAACTTCCATCTCATCAAGTAGCATCAGACAATTGGTTAGACGTTTCCAGTAAGTTAGAAAATAGTGTTTGTAAGTGATAAATTTATTTCCAATAGATAAAACATGGGAGGAAAATCAAATGAAGTCCATGGTGACAAGATTGTGAGAAACATCCATCTCATCAAGTGGCGTCGGGAAATTGATTAGAAGTTTCCAATAAGTTGGCAAATAGTGTCTACAAGAAATATTTATTTCCAATAGATAAAACATGGGAGGAACATCAAGGGCCTGTTTGGTTGATGGAATAGGAATAGAAAAATTGGAATACAATTTTTATTTTCTATTTGGTTCATCACTTGGAATAGGGAATAGGAATACATATTCCCATTTTGCCTCTAAAATGAGCTTATACTCATTCCATAAAATATCTATTATTGGAATAGCCATGCCTATTCCCAATATTACATGCCTATTCTCCATTCCTATGCCCACCGCTAAAGGGGCCCCAAATGAAGTCCCTGGTGACAAGATTGAGAGAAACATACATCTCATCAAGCAATGCCAGACAATTGGTTAGAAGTTTCTAGTAAGTCAGCAAATAGAGTCTATAAGAAATAAATTTATTTCCAACAGATAAAACGTGGGAGGAACATCGAATGAAGTCCCTGGTGACCTACGTTGCCAAAAATGTGATGGGGAAGCCTCATTTCATGTTTCAACGCAGGAAATGGGTTTCCTGTCATGAACCC
The DNA here is from genome assembly GCA_028749045.1 of Cupressus sempervirens. NCBI lineage: Eukaryota > Viridiplantae > Streptophyta > Pinopsida > Cupressales > Cupressaceae > Cupressus > Cupressus sempervirens. Next base: position 722,079,452 of record CM053785.1, read on the forward strand.
ACTATTTCGAATGCCCAATCCTCAATGTGGTTGATGTAGTTATAGTTTTTAATAATTTAAAATTGAAGCCTCAATAAGGATGGAGGGTCCACCAACATCAAAGTTAATCTTAATGGTAGCAGTTGGGCGAATTTTTTAAGGGTAGTGGCAGTTTTCTAAAAATAATTAATTATGAAAAAATTTAATTTAAAATAAGTGAAGTTTTATTTATTTATTATTGTACAGTCAAACTTTGCAAACTTCAAGTTCTATGAATTAAACATATAGTTTGATGTAGAGTTTATGATAAGATTTTTTTTGAAGTGAAGTTAAAAATTAGTAAAAAAGTTTATAATGAATGTCAAGTAGCAAGTTAAAATTAAATTGATAGTTAAACAATTAGTTATTTATGAAATTGATAGATATTAAATTTTAATTTTAATAAAATAGAATGTTTTAATGGAAACTTTAGTTTATATTTATTACTCCATACCACCCCAAATTTTATATTAACGTTTTATTTTTTATTATACATTCACTTATTTTTTATTATGCATTTACTTTTATTTATTTATTATGCATGTAGTTATTTTTATTATGCATTTAATTATTTATTTATTATGTATGTAGTTAAAAATTAAATAAGATATTTTTATTTTGAAGTTAAATTTAAAAAGCTAATTAAAGAGTTAGTTCTTAATAAGTGTTATAACTAAAAAATTTAAATTTTAGTGTACATAAATATTGGGTATTTTAAAGTTAAAGTTAAAATATTAGTTGAAGAGCGAGATTAAGATTTTTTCTATTCTTGAAAAAATTATTTAAAAATTAAATCTATTTTTTTTTTTCCCAAACTACAAATTAATATATATTATATTTGTAGAGAATTATTTTGTTAAGATTGCATGATATTTTGATTATTTTTGTAGAAAATAAATTTAAAAGATTTATAATACATTAAAAAATATGATTTATAGAGTTATTCTACTCTAAATTAATTAAAAGAGTTATCTTAACTATAACTTATATACACAATATTGTCTACATAATGTTTTGTATTTTTCTATAAAAGAATTGCAATAGAGATTATAATTCATTTATTGATTGGGAAGATAGTCAAAAGAAAAAAGGGTTGACATTGCAAATTAGGTATGATTTTTTACTCAATTGTCTTTTTTCAATAAAAAAGTTTATGTTTTAAATTCCTAAAACAAATCTATTGATTGTAAAAAAATTATTTTGATATTATCTATACTTTTAGATATGTTTTTAGGTACAATGGATGGTGCTTCGTCAAATCCTTCCTTGGTTGAAACACATAGTGAACGCACGATCCCCATAGAATATAAAAAAGCAAAGAGGGACTTTGAGCAAAGGTTGTGGAAGTCTATGACAATAATTGGATATTATTCAGTAGGAAATCATGGTAGCTCTGGAAGTAGGCAATGGAAGTGTTCATTTTGTGAGAAAAAAAAGATTGGCTATATTGCACGTGTTCGATATCATTTATTGGGAATCATAAATAAAGAACAAATAATAGTTTGCATCAAAGTTCCCAAAGAAAAAAGAGCTGATTTTATTCAATAGTTTAATTATGTAGACTCTTTAAATCCTATTGGGGTGAAATCAAAAGATCAAGTAGGGATGCCCCAATCTTTAGCTAATTCTTCTACTTCTATTTATGAATCTCAAATTGGGAAAATGCTTGATGCTACAGATAGAAAGAATGTAGATGCAGCTATTGGAAGAACCTTTTTTGGTTGTGGAATGCCATTTAATATAGCTAGGTCTCCTTTATGGAAAGAGGTGATAAGTATGGTCAATAAGACACCTAAAAGATATGTGCCTCCAAGTTATGGAAAACTTCATACAACTATTCTAGATGGTGAGAAGAAACATATTGAAGAAAGGCTACAAGATTTCTAAAGTAGTTGGTCATATACAAGTGTTTCCATAGTTTCAGATGGATGGACTGACATTGCACATCAACTATTGATTAATATTCTTTTTTCACCACCAAATGGCATAATGTTTATCAAATCTCATGATACTTCGGGTCATGTGAAAGATGCAACATATTTGGCCAGTCTTTTTCGAGAAGCAATTGAACAGGCAGGGAGAAATAATGTTTTTCAAATTATAATTGATAATGCTTCAAACAATATTTTGGCAAGAGGGTGGATTGAAGATGAATTTCCAAACATTTTTTTGACACCTTGTGCAGCTCATTGCATGAACTTGCTTCTTAAAGACTTGCACAATAAGATTCCTTGGATTTGTGATATAGTTGCAAATGTTAAAAAAATACAATATTTTATTGTAAATCACTCTATGTCACATGTTATATAAAGGAAATATGCTTCTTTGCGGCTACTTAGATGTGCAGAAACCTTATTTGCTTCAAAATTTATTATGGTTGACCGAATTGTAAAGGTAAAACAAGCATTGAGGAAAATGGTCATGTCTACTGAATGGGAGAGATGGAGGGATCGATCAAGTGTCAATAGCCAAGCATGTGACGAGATTTTTGATATCATAATTGGTAGTGGTTCATTTTTATTTTGGCAATGAGTAGGTCACCTTCTGACACTTTCTTGGCCTATTCTTGATGTCCTTCGTCTTTTTGATAATGATAAACCATGCATGGGAGATGTCTTTCAGAAGCTAGATCAGATGAGGGAGAAGATAAAAGACATGTTTACTATTGGGGTACCATCATTTGACCAAGAGACACATGATATTTCTTGGGAATATAGTTTACAAAGATGGAAGATGCTTCATAGTCCTCTTCATTAAGTTGGATTTTTACTCAATCCAAAATGGTTTCACAAAAGACCATGATTAGATGATGAGGTTTCTATAGGATGGAAAACCTATATTGATAAAGTATATTTACATAGAAAGGCTCATACTAAAATTAAGGAGGAAATGTCTATATATATTGATGGACTGGATGATTTTTCCCATAAAGATGTTCCATTTGATCGATTAAGAATGAAAGCCAAATCATTTTGGGAGAATTATGGAACAAAAACACCACTACTACAAAATATTGCAATTCGTGTGTTACCTCAAGTATATTTTTACATGATTAGTTTTATGGTCTTGATGAAATTCATTTGACTATTAATGTATTTTCAAATGCTAATGTTATTTACTTTTTTTTTTATAAAATAGGTTTCAAGTGCTTCTTCATGTGAAAGAAATTGGAGCGAGTATGCCTTCATACATTCTATGAAGCGTAATAGGCTTGGCAACAAAAAAGCAGAAGATCTTGTGTTTGTTCATAACAATCTTTGATTTTTTTCTTGAGCTTTTACTGATTACAAATCAGGGCCTCATAGGATGTGGGATTATGGTGGCTCAATGGATGATGGAAATGATGAATTTCCAGTAGAAGTCCTTGAAGATAATGCAGAGGAAAATTTACTCAGTGTTGCAATGGAGAGGCGAGACAAGCCAAACCATTACTTGAACTTTGGGGTGACCCTAGAAGTTTTCTCCACCCGACTCTTTCCTACCGGTGCCCTTAGTGAGTTGGGTTCTAAATAGGATTTTTGGATTTAGTGACTTTTTAATGTGTTATTTTACGTAATCACAAGCAATAATGACTATTTTATTTCTCTATAATATTAATGGTCTTTATTTTATTGTATTTTATATTCTACAAACTTTAATTTCATACATGTGTTTAATTATATGAATAAAATTTATATATTATGTTTTATATTTTTAAAACTTCAAAATCATACATGTTTACTTATAATATGAATAAAATTATATATATATATATAGAAATCATGTGTGTATGTGAGAAAGAGACATGCAAGTTATATATTAACTCAAATTATATATGAATAATATGGAAGTTGTATGCATATATATATTTATATTGAAATCATGTGTGTGTGTGTGTGTGTGAGAAAGAGACATGCAAGTTATATATTAACTCAAATTATATATGAATTATGTGCAAGTTGTACACATATATGACTATGAGAAAGAGACATGTAAGTTATATATTAACTCAAATTATATATGAATGTTGCTGCTGCTGTTACATTTTCCGTTTCTCATTTCTAGCAACTATGTTGGTGACAAGATTGAGAGAAACATCCATCTCGTCAAGTGGTGTCAAGAAGTTTCTAGTAAGTTGGTAAATAGTGTCTGCAAACGATAAATTTATTTCCAATAGGTAAAACGTGGGAGGGACGTCAAATGAAGTCCTTGTAGGTTATTTACGATGTCTATACAGCCGAATATATGCACCAGATGTGACTATTTTGAGAGTTTATTAATTAATTTAAAAGTCACAGAACCACTATTTTGTAAATTTTAAATTAATTAATAAACTCTCAAAATCGTCACATCTGGTGCATATTATCGGCTATTTAGCCAAGGGCCAGGTTATCGAGCGCTACTCTGGCCACTGAACATTTTTCAATTCCATCGAATCATTTGCGTGTCTCAAAGAAAATGACATTTACCATCTGCGCTCACTATTTGAAAGGAACCGGTAGATCGTAAGACACGTGGGAACATCTCCTTGCATTTCAATCACCACAGATAAAATGTGGGAGAGATGCGAAATAAACTCTAGTTAAAGCTTTGCTAATGCCATTCTCTATGACATTCAAGGTATTTGGGAAGCACCATGTTAAACAAGGTATTGATTGAGTTGGCACTCAAGGCCAATTCCAAAAATCTCTCTTTGAGGCTCCATACCCTCTTCCAATATGATTCTATGAGCTGGAGATCCATACCCTGATAACAGTGCTTTCACTACTTCAATGGCGGATTTCATTCATTTGTTTCTACATCTTTCTTCTCTACTTTATCTTTTGTATTCAATTTTAGCTGAGAAAATATTGTACTTATCTAATAGGGTTGATGGCCCAATTGACAATTCTTCTGATATTATTCCAAGAATCTCTTTCATGTCTGCATTCTTGTTTGCCAAATCTCTGATGCTTTGCCCTGCTAATAAATTTAGCCTGACCCTATTTCTGAGCTCCTCTTTGTTTCTCTGGTTGGAATCCCTTGATGGTCTGGTGTCAAAACCCTCTTTTCTCTCTGGAAGAAGAGGGGAAATGCATGAGTTTAGTGCTTTTTGGGCCGTTGAATAGTACTATGTGCTTCCTGTAGAGAAAAAACATAAAGAATGGTGTGATTTTAAGTTAATTTGAACTAACCCACAAATATAAATCTAGATTAGATTGATTTCAAGCAAGGCCCCAAAGTCTAAATCCAATGAAATTAATTTCAATTAAGGACATCGTATTTCTTTGAGCTCTTCATTGGATGCAATAGATGCATTTTTCTGGATACATCAAGTCATGATCTTGAGGTTTTCTACAAAGGGGAGAAGGCTTTCACAACTATAGAGGATGGTATACTGGATGACTGAGTGAGATGGTATTAGGCTGAGTTCTCTGGACGACTAAGTGGTTTGCATGATTAGAAGGTGCTTAATGGTAAAGTGACATACAAAAACTACTTAATAATAGTTTGAACCCATTCTCTGGCGGTAGCCAATTTCAGGTTGCAAGCAACCCCTATCAGCTAAAATCATCTTCACCTACAATGCAAAATCATTGAGATTCTATTAAAGAAAATTAAAGGAGTAGAGGCGTGTTTGCTACACTTTGACAAAGAGATTCTATATATATATATATATATATATATATATATATATATATATATATGAAAGATCATCACCTTTCATGACATAATTCACATATGCAAAATAGTAACCAACATAAACCAAGTCAAAGGGTGGAACAAGGGCTTTCATCTCAATTTCTCTCATAGAGAACAATGAATTAGAAAGAATTTCACTTAGAACTTCTCCTTCATAGAGAGATTATCATTCACAAGGGATTGCACCTCAAAATTCTCCCTCTGAACAATGATCCTAGGAAGTCAAGTCTTGTAGTTACTCCCTTAGAGGCTCTCTTTTCCCAAGGATGCCTATAATTAACTAATAGACTCCTTCTGAATCTAATATCAATCTTCAATTTTCTAGTGATAAGTCATTATTTCCTCATGATGTATACAAGAGTAGGCCCATCAAAATCAGGCATTCACACACATGTATTTTATATTCCTCTGAATATCAATCTTTTGAACTCCTACATTGCCTTTGAAGAAGTGTCAGACTCCCTCTTAATGGAAGAATACTTATAATCTCAATCATCTAGAATCTTTGTTGCTACCATATGATTGAGTCTGCACAATATTTGGTAAAGCACCAACCTTCTTTTCTTGCAAGCACATCCTCAGCCATAAAGAAAAAGATCAAGGTACATAACTCTTATAGTATGTATAGAATTACAATTAAGAGAGAGACTCTAATGAGTAGATAATTTATATAATACTTAAGAATAAATAAATACTTATCTGTACATTAACATCCTTGATATTAATTTCTTCAATGAAGGTCCATCAAAAACTGGGAATGAAACATTGGTTAAGGTAATTTTTCACCCCCCCTACAATGTTAAATTCCCACATGCTTCATTATTATTAATTTGAACTATAAAATAGTATAGTTTAATAGCTTTGAAAAGAGTATCACAACCTCTTGTAGATGAATCCTAATCAGTCCTCTTAGAATGATCCTTGTGTTCCTGCTCTTGGTTCTATACCCATGTTCCAACACATTAATCTTCCCCAATGACTAAAACTTTAAGTGTCCTCCTCAACCTTCTTTTAATCCTTATATTGTTGATCAATTAAAAATTTCCCTTCTAGATTTTGATCTCCACATATGTCTAGAGTAAAAACAATAAATTTGAATGATGAGACAGAGTTTCCAAGTCAACACCCACTTTGGAAAATCAAGATGGATCATGTGTTTTAACTGTAGAATACCCTTGAATAGTTCTCTACATTTTAGCCGCAACATAACTAGTAGTAATTTCCACAACAAGCTTCCATCTAGAAATTTCCCTTGTGATTTGGGCTTGTGTGTTCAATTTCTCGTAGCAGTTAAATCTTTCCTCATAAATAATAAAAATATTCTTTCATGTTTAAACACATGTTGTGTCTCTTGATCATACTATACAAAATAAATACAAAAGAAATTCTATCTTATTCTTTGAGAAAGAAGCTACATATTGCTCTACACTACAAGAAACATCCTCAAACTCAACCACTTCAAACTCATATTTCTTCTTAGAATTATCCTAGTAAGGAATCATTTTCATGTCATCACTAGTACCAATGAAGACATCCTTGTACTCTCACACTAGAACCTTATCATAGGAAGAATGCCAATAATTTACTTGGGTACAAAGTATTGATCGTCTTCTTTAAATCTTGCAAATTGTAATGTTAGGTTGTGTCCAAGAATACAATGTATGTTCAAAATTTCCTCTTTTCCTTATATACTATCATTCAATCGGTTAGTTGTAATTGCCAACTCATTTGCAATAAAATTGCAACTTTGGTAACCCATGAGTGTGACGACTGATACTGATAAGTTTAATAATAGACCCATTATAACTCTCCATTCATACTCTCTTATTCCACATATTTCTTTTGGTTCATTATGTCAACTATTAAGTTGTTGAAAGTCTACTAAATCCATTATCGAATGTGATCCCTCTATTTTCATGGTTAAGTTAGCATTCTTTGTTAAGAGTCTCTAGCAATATCACAAATCTCCTTTTGGTGAAGGTGCTTCCAACGTAGTATCACAAGTGTTAATCACAAATTCCTTTGCTCGGTTCTTCAAACACGGGTGATTTCATTTGCTAAATTTTAGACCTTCCTTGGTTTATCTTCACATTGACGACTAAGTTACTTCCCACTGCTATCAGCATGGAGGTCGGCTTCATCTTTGAAATTCATATCTCCAAACTTGTGCAAATTCAGTTGGGTTGCCTTTGTCGTGCTCTTCACATTACATTACTGTGAGAAAGAGACATGCAAGTTATGTATTAACTCAAATTATATCTGAATTATATGCAAGTTGTATGCATATATATATTTATATTGAAATCGTGTGTGTGAGAGAAAGAGACATGCAAGTTATATATTAACTCAAATTATATATGGATTATGTGCAAGTTGTACACACACATATATGACTGTGAGAAAGAGACATGCAAGTTATATATTAACTCAAATTATATATGAATTATTTGCAAGTTGTACACACACATATATGACTGCGAGAAAGAGACATGCAAGTTATATATTAATTCAAATTATATATGAATTATATGCAAGTTGTATGCATATATATATTTATATTGAAATCATATGTGTGTGAGAAAGAGACATGCAAGTTATATGTTAATTCAAATTATATATGAATTATTTGCAAGTTGTACACACACATATATGACTGTGAGAAAGAGACATGCAAGTTATATATTAATTCAAATTATATATGAATTATATGCAAGTTGTATGCATATATATATATATATTGAAATCATATGTGTGTGAGAAAGAGACATGCAAATTATATATTAATTCAAATTATATATGAATTATATACAAGTTGTATATATATAGTTTCTTTTACGCAACTTTTTGAAAATTCCGTTTCTCGTTGTGTTGCCATTGCCCCGTTTCTCATTTCTGGCAACTATGCTGGTGACAAGATTGAGAGAAACATCCATCTCGTCAAGCGGCGTCAAGAAGTTTCCAGTAAGTCGACAAATAGTGTCTGCAAGCGATAAATTTATTTCCAGCAGATAAAACGTGGGAGGAACGTCAAATGAAGTCCCTGGCTATCGAGCACTACTCTGGCCACTGAACATTTTTCAATACCATTGAATCATCTGCGTGTCTCAACGAAAATGACATTTACCATGCGCCCTCACTTTTTGAAAGAAACCAGCAGATCGTAAGACACGTGGGAACATCTCCTCGCATTTCTATCACCACGGACAAAATGTGGGAGAGATGTGAAATAAACTCTATTTAAAGCTTTACGAATGCCATTCTCTGTGACATTCAGGGAAAAGAGATCATGGCGGGCAAGGAAAAGGAGGAGGCAGAGTTCAGCGAGGCAAAGGAATGGATATCGACGCTTTTAGTGGTAGTGACACTGATCGCTACAATGAGTTTCACTGCGCCCTTCGCAATGCCGGGGGGAGTCACCAGCGACAACGGTGTTCCGGTGCGGATGCACTCTGCCGCACTCAAAGCCTTCATAATTGCCGACACACTGGCTCTCTCTTTCTCCATGTCAGTAATAATTCTGTGTTTTCATGTGCAGAGGACGCTTTTTCGTTAAAAGCAACCGGGGAAGTTCCCGCGGTTCGCGAGTAAGAAAGCAGAGCAGGTGTTTGGTGTGGAATCGACCATCACCTGGTCAAACATGCTCGCCCAGTGCGCCTTCGTGTCAACCATGGTTTCATATGCATTTGGGTTGTATGTCTTGATCGCGCCTACTTGTCTCTGGTTAGCGATACTCATCATCATAGCGGCATCCGCCGTCTCCCTCGTGGGGGTTGTATGGCAGGTTGCATTATTCATTAAATTGATTGAAGAGACGAGTAATGAATCTGATGGACCTCGCAAGAAGGAAGTGTTGTCCGTTGGGCACTTTTTCAAAAGATTGGAAGTAAAGACACCACATGTGGAAGTAGAGGAACCACATGTGTCAGTCGTGGCTATGGATCCAACTTTACCTGTGGATGAATAAAAACTTGTCCTTTTGGTAAGTTATGTTGATTGGGGCGTGATTCTGGTCTCATTCTTTTTAGATGTTAGAGGCCTTACACTCAGCAAGACTTGATTCGTGGTGAATTCTTTGTAACCCTTTCAAATTCACCCTAGACTAAAGGCCCTTTGACTGTTGAGCTATGTTTATAAAGTTGGATGTTTCTCCTACTTTAACCTTGGCCAATTATTAGGAAAGAAAATAATGGGTTTTGTATAGTTGACCGATCGCCCCTAATAATAATAATACTCTATTGTCAACCGCTTTATAAATTATACTTTTGCAGTAGCATTTCTTACTATTCTAGAATTTCTTTTTGGATTCACTCATACTAAGGATATGCTAATAAGAAAATGTATCTATGCAGTTGTTCAGTATATTTTAGCTAGCAGCTATTATTCAACATGAATACTTTTTTATTGCTTATATTTAGACAACTTAAATTAGTTTTTATGCATTTTAAAATATATAAATTTTATTATTTCAATCATAGTTATATTATTTCGATAGTAAGTTTTATTGTATTAATTATTTTCAATTGCATCTAATTATTTCAATAATAACTTATATTTTATTAAATTGAATTATTCCAATAAATTTTAACATTCCAAGAATAATTACATTATGAGTTACGAATTGAAATAGATATTCGAATATGAATATTATATTACAATTTATAAACTCAAGATTTACAGTGGCATTAAAATATTGGTTGTTTGATGTCAGTATTTTGTATTTCTTCTTCTTTGTATAAATTTTAACCCCTCTTTCATTTTAAATATTGACTCAATCTATATTTTTCCTTATCCACATTAACAAATATCTTCAATATTTTTCTATAAGATTTTTTGAATGGCTTCTTGTTCTCAAAATAAGTTCCTACAAAAGTGGAAGAAAATGGAAATCACATTACATAGTTGTCTCTCATATTGATCAATGTTTGAATTAATTTTGGGCTTATTTTATTAAACCTACAATAAATAAAATGAAATAATGGATAACCTCAAGCTTGTTTACGTTTTTTTTAAATAAAAATAATAATATTACATTATATTTTCATTATCTCATATTTTAAAAATCTCAACCTCACTGTCAATGAAAAAATTTATCCATAAAACTATTACCCTTTCACTTAGTACATTGGAAAATCAAGAGATATTTTTGGCCTATAAATGGTTTTAAGAATACATTTGTTTCAATCTTTAAAACTATTATGATCTTTATGATAATGTTTTATTTGGCTTCTTTTAGTTCCATATCATATTCTAGTTTTCATAAATAGTTTACAACAATGTCATTGACTTAAACATTTACTCATTTTCCCCTGTTAATCTTTGAATGTAGTCTTTTGTCACAAAAAGGAGTTCACAAAGGGGTGAACTGGTATTTCACAAACTTTTTCCCAACTATGGATATCTTTTATAACATTAAAATATGCACATGTGATTAAACTAAAAACTAAACATATCAATAACACAATGCAACTCATAACACCATTATTTATTAATTAGGGAAACTCTAGCCAATGGAAAATGCTCGTAGGGATGGTATCCATAAAATGATCCACTAATAAAAAGTATCTTATCAAACATATTGACCTTGTTAGGAGCCTAAATTACATCTATATAGAGTCGCTTTCCTTATTAGGGGCTAGGCCATGTTAGAAGCCTCAACCCTATTAGGAGTTATTATAATTACAAAATGTATGCAAGATGAGCCCATTGTCCAAATATGTAATTATAATTATATATGTTGTCCACAAAAGGAATAAATACATAGACCTTCTGACAATCTTTCAATATTCGATTTGTCATTTGTAGCTCTATGTTCACAACTTTGCATACTCTACCTTTACTCTCTTCTAGCATAAAGTTTGCATCATAATACAATAGCATTGCAATGTCTAGGACATCACACAACTTAGTTGTTGGAAACTTACAATTGGAGCAATTGTTGTTTTGTCATTGATGTCAAATATAGTGATAAGACATGTTGCTATCTGATCTAAATGTCATATATATTTGATCGATGAAGAGGATCTGAGAGATTTCTCATTAAAATAGCACCTAAGAGGAAACATTGAGTTGTAAAAAGGAAGCTACAATGGGCATTGGATTAATTAGACTTAATAAGAGAAAATGATTTTTTATATATTATAGATGTAAAGCTTAACTAAGCAAAAGAGTAAAAGATTAAGGAATGCTGAGTGATGCTGGTGTTAATTGAATTTTTGTGTAAGCCAAGAAAATCTAGTGTTGACAAAGCATCAAAATCAACCAAGCATCAATATCAACCAAGCAAGCTAGTTGATGTCGAGCTAGAAGTTCTACAGTGATGAAGTGATTAAGTGATGGCCGAGTGTTAGTGTTTTTTGAGTAATAATATTTTGAATGTATATGAAGAATTGTGATTTTTAGCCAACTCAGTTGATTTCTTGGGATATGTAAACCATGTTGAAGATAAGATTGATGAGTTGGATCATTAAATTCCATGAGAGGATTGGGTAAAGACCTAATATACAGACTCCATAGAAGTTTCTAGAAGATGATCAAGAAGGTGGATAGATACAATGAATTTGATGAAGCAAATTGTAAATCCTAAGATCTACGGTGGTCATAGAAAGTGGAAAAGGGTGACTGCAAGAAGTTGGGTCGCAATTTCGTGGAAGTCAAATCTATGGAGTTGTACTTCTCAGAAACAAGTACCCGATTTTTCTAAAATCGAGTACCCATTTCTAAAATCAAGCTTTGGGCACCTGAGCCAAAATTCAAAAATTGGATACCCGATATTTAAAAGCAAATCGGGTGCTTGAGCTGCTCAAATATCGAGCACCCAATTGCTTTTAGAATCGGGTACCCGATTTGAAAGACTTTATTAAATCCATTTTTTGGCATTGTTGAAGTCATTTTCATGACTTCAAAAATCGGAGCTGATTAGAGACGCATACAGGAGCCTGATTTTCAGCCCTACTGACCACCCCCCTACTGCTAGTTTTCGATATACCAGGTATTTTAATATGTTTTGTACTATTTTACTTTTTTTTTCAATTTTACATTTTATATGTATGTTAATTTTTTTTTTTTTAGTTTTAATATACGTAAAATTGTAAATTTATATTGTTAATGAGTAGATGTTTAAATTTTTGTATCTATTAATTAAAATGTAGTTTCGTAAATGTTTATTTAAAAAATTATTATTTTAGATGTTTTGAAATGTATTTAATTTATGTATTTATTATAATGTTGAATGATTAGATTAGATGTAAATTCATTGTTTAAACATGTAATTACAAATAAATATAACGTCAACCTAGAACCATATAACCTCGACCTTGTTTAAACTATAACCTCGACCTAGAACCATATAACCTCAAACTTGTTTAAACTATAACCTCAACCTAAATTCATTGTTTAAACTATAATCTCGACCTAACCATATAGTTATGTACAATAAAACCCTAAACATATATAACTAAGTACTTAATCACATAACACCCCGCCAAGGGATCCAAACAAAAAACCTAGTATTTAAAGTGATTTTACTTAAATTGCATTGTATTTTGTTTCATGGATCGAAAATGGATGATGCAAAATATTTTATAAATTTATATTCTTTCAGCCTTTCATACCATGTGACATGTATAGTAGATGATTGTGCATTCCGAATTACTTTGCCAAGTGGCATTTAGAACAAATGTATATATTATTGAAATGAATTGAACTGAAGTAGTTAATATTCTTTCATGTAGATGTGTTATTTATTTTACTTTTAGTACTTATAATTATTTAAAAATGTAATGTAAATGTGCTCATTAAGGAATGCAATCTCTTATGTTTTTTATAAATGTAAATTATTGAATGTATGTTATTGCTTGCTTAGTAAAACTTTTGATTAGTTCTTTGGATCCCTTGGCTAGGCATCATTTAGGATTAACTATAATGTCAATTTGTATTGAATTTAACTCTAATCATAACCCTTACTATCATCTTAACCTTAATCTTAATTTGCTAAAACCTACACCAGGTAATATATAAATAATTAAATAACTTTCCTATCTTATCTTGAGTACTAATTTTATAAATGTCAAACCCTAAAATTATAACCTTATTTATGATAAACTAAATTATCCTAAAGGAGCATCATGTCTACGTCTACATGTCATGTACATGTGAATCTAAAAACATTTGTACATATCTAATTACATCATTTATTGCATAGGAAGGATTTAAATTTTTTATTATATATATTATCCATGCATATCATATCAAAAGAATCATATAGAGATATGTCATTTACAACATGTCCATCATAGATAATCAAGAAGGGTACTTAGGTAAATTTATATATATAACACTATATATTATAAGAAAAGGAAAACACCATATATAGGAGCATCTCATGTACATAAACTAAAAAAATTTACCATAACACATGTAATGAGATCAAATAATATTTTTAAGATTCATCGCATATACTATCACTGTATAGGGGTGATATAATCAAAATATCAAAAAATGAGTGATATCGAAGCATTATATCTTAATATTTAACATTAAAATAAACTAACCCCTGGGTAACCCTAAACCAAATTGAATATATCAAACTAGATTGAAAGGTAACCCTAGCCATTAACTAATTAATATTATACTTATAAACCAAATTAAATTTAAACCATGATCATAAACCTAATTATATATCCCAACTTAATAGTACAAACCTTGAATCCTTTCCCCAACCATTACCCAAATTGAACCGTTACCCTAAGATTGAACCAAGTTAAACGTTGACCTTAAGACTAAACCAAATCACCCTAAACTAGAACTCAATAATATATTCAACACTTTAAAACAAAATTCAAGCCTAATTTTTTTGAATTAATGTTGGTTTTTAATCTAAAAGCTCTAACTATAATTCTATATCTAAAACCAAATTTAGCACTTTAAAACTTAATTCAATTTATTAACTCTTGTCCTAATTGAAACGTAAGCATGTAAACCTAATCAAACAGTAAACCAAATTGAACCCTAATCCTAAAACTAATTAAACATCGATATCAAGGTCTCAAAATGATACATCATAAAAAAATTAGAAGAGGCTTGAACGAATCAGGCATCTAATTGAGTAACCCTCCCTCACCATCACGAGGTGGAGGTGGAACATCAATGCAAGTAGGAGCTTGAACTACACCCTTGGATGCCTAAGAATATATCTAAAGAAGTGAATAACTTGTCTTTCCACTGGATGCCTAAACCTTTATATCCTAAGTGAGTATTCATCATGTAATATCTAATTAGGAGGGTATTGAAGCACTCTAACACCCCAATCCCTAACTAGATAATTATGTTAGGGTGGACAAATTTCTATTTATCTTGGGTTGGAAGTGCCTTAAAGTTTATTTTTGGAGATTGGAGATTCCCCTATTTGTTTCCTATTTTCCTATATGGGTAGCCTAAAATGTTTATTGCCTTTGCAGAATGGAAGGCCACATAAGAAAATATTTCCTTATTCTATAAAAAGAAATACCCACCCCCTAGTGATATATAGTAAGATCTTTTTCCTAATTTTACTATCAATTTTTTGGTTTAGAAGATGATGATAGAAAAATGATTTAGAAGATAGGGATAAAATGAGAACCATCATTCCTAACGAAGATGCATTATTCCTTGATAAACCCATTTCTATCATAAATCAGCTCCTCCATCCAAAAAAATAGTAATGAGAAATCCCTAGGTCAAGTAATCAATGGAGGGCTCATAAAATTTATCAAATGATCAATGGAGGGGTCATAAAATCCCTAGGTCAAGTAATCAATGGAGGGCTCATAAAATTGATCCCCAAGGGGAGATAAGAATCTCATTAAAAATTAGAGACATGACACTCCTAAATACATATCATACAAAATTCTTGCCAAGGTCTTAGCCTCTAGACTAGAAGATATCCTACCCAAGATCATTAACCCTACAAAAAAGTGTTTTGTTAAGGATATTTATACATATTTGAGAACTTGATAACCTATTGGAAGACTTTGGATTGGGAAACATTTCCAGGATAGAGTGTAGGCATGCTCAAGTAATTAATTATGAAAATGTCTACAAAAGGGTGGAATGGAGTTTCACTATGATGATGTTGCAAGACCAAGATTCCATCCAATATTATGTCAAATGGTGTCCTCTCTTATGATTGGTGTCAAGGTTTTAGTAGAGAAACTAATGGGGTTAGATCATAATTTTTAGGACTCTCTAGATCAATTATGAAAGGGTGTCCTCTTGCATCCTCTTTATTTTTTATTGTTGTTGACTCATTACATTATCTCCTTAGAGATAACCAATTGTCTCTAAAAGTTAGAGGATCTACTCTCCAAATAATTAACAAGTATCTAACGTATAGTTTGTTGATAATATTTGTACCATTTTTAAGCTAGAAGAGTGCAACACGAGTCATTTAATCATCAAATTGGACCTCTTTTCTTTGTATCGGGTAGTAAGATTTATGTCTCTACATCTATCTTATTGGGGCTAAATATTGAGTCCCCTACCTTGTGTAGTAAATATGGTATTGGATGGAGATGTCATGATTAAGTGGTTAGGTACCCAAGGATTCCATTTGTAGTAAACCCTAACATATAAATGAAATGTGTCTTTATATCAACAAGAAAATCTTTGGAAAACTCAACAACTGGAACTCTAATTATCTCACTTTGGTTGGTAGAATTCAAGTATGTTAAAAGATTCTCTCCTCATATTGGGTGTACTTCTCTTCTTCCTGCTTATTTTATTTAAATCAGTTTGGTCGTCTATATAAATCTATTAGGAACATTTTGTGGTCACATAGAAAAGGAAATATGAAGAATTGTGCTACCAGGAGTAGTTCACATAAAGAAAGGAGATTAGTAAGTTGGAATGAAAACTTTAAGAAAGTTCAAGGGATTACTCTAGCAATAAAATGGATAGCCAAAGCTTCATAAGGTAATGAATTATGGATTATGATTAGAATTAGGATTATTATATGGTTAGGGATAGGGTTCACATGTATTAGTTCATTACCTGACATGATCTACACTTATAGTTTGCATTAAAAAGCAGATAATATTTAGGATTCAAACTACAATCATAAATAATTTTTAATCAAATCATAATTCTATCTCTAAGCTTTCATTCTAATTGTAACCTTAACTCTCATCCTAATGCCATTTCCTTAACATTAAAGGACCATAATCATTATAATAATCTTAAGCTTAGCCATCATGAAAACCATTAACATAACAAAATTGTAAACCATAACCTTACCATAATCTTAACCTTGTTTCATCCTGAGATGAACATATAATCCATAATGAGTTCATACAATCCCCCCGTGTCACAAAATAAGTGTACATGAAAGCGAAATTAGCTTAGTGGCTCCTGTTTTAAGAAAAGAAACCTTGAACTAACCTAGATATAGTTTTTTGGAGTATTATTTTATGATTAGACTTAAAAATTTGGTATTTAATGTTTAATTTGACTTAAGTGTTTAACTTTATTTATTTAATTGATATGACTTTAATAAAGACATGCACATTTATATAGATCTAGTTGATAAATTTTAGATTTAAATTTTATTAAATAGTAATTTTTTCATGTTTTATGTTGTTTAAACATATATGCAAATTATATTTGATGGACCCACCACCACCCCGTCCCCCTCCCACACCCTCGCCTCCACCCCCTTCATCTCCACCTCCACCTCCACTCACTCCTCCACCACCCACTGTAGATGAGCTCCACGAGACCATGAGGCGTAACCTCAATGACCTCGTGCATGATATAGAGGCTATCTGACGTGAGAAGCACTACCCCCCACCTACTACATCTTGCAAATAGCATGCAAGGCATGATTGACTCCATCCATCATTTTGATTCAGACATTGATTAATTTAGATCATGGAGGGAAAGCATGCATGCCTTCTATCTCTGACGGCTTATCATACAAACATGTTTATAACTTGCATATAGGTAAAAGGGATTTTAAACATTATTTGTTGGACCCTAAGACGGGTGAAAAAATTAATGAGAAAAAGCCTCGCATTTCCATTAGGTGGTGTACACATCCACGTATAGCAGCACATTTTTGGGAGCGGTGGTGGATGGTATTTGGCCATCCAGCACATGCTAACCATGAGGTGCCCATGTACTTCCTTAGGAATTTATGGGCTAAGTTTGAGTTGGGGTTGAAACCCAACTATTTTGATATGAAAGCATTTCAAGGGGTTGGTAGGGGGATGCCTCAGGATAGGCCTGGGGCAAAGCTAAGTGATAGAACAAGAAACTGCAAGTGAGTTGAGCGCCTTGTACCTCTTCCTATGCCTGTTGTGCCTGCTCCTCACCATCATCGAGCAATTTCATCTGTTCTTACCCATTTGAGTGCCCTTTCAGGCAATTTAGTATAGCAGCAGATGTAGGTAGTACATGCTCCTCCACTTGGACATGTTTGTACTAGCTGTGGAGGCATATGCACAGGCCCTCAGAGCAATCCTGATGTAGCACACAATGGCCATTGTGCTGAGGGTACAGATTTTGATGATGATGTATATGCTGCCCATGGTGATGGTAGTGACAAGATAGACATGTAATCATTTGTTGACCTCATGCAGTAGGGAGAGCCTGGAGAGAGTCAAGAGTAGCAGGTAAAATTTTAATTTTAATATAAATATAAAGTACACAATAATTTACTTTCTACATACATGTGTAATTGTATTCACCATATTAATTTGTACTTTTGAAATAACAGAGGATGGATGATACTATTCCTCCTAGGAGGCAGTATACTCTTTTTTTGAGACCTACAGATGTTGGCGTCCCTTATATGGTATGCACTTTGAATTACACTATAAAAATGTACATTCAAACTCAAATTCAATAACATGTGCTCATATGTTCTTTTTATCTGATTTTGTAGGGATTTTCTACATCTACACAGATTGATGTTAGTACAGGTCCTACTCCAGTTACCACTGAGGCATAGCCTCAAATACATGCGGTATGAACTTTTGACTAAAGACAAATAATTTGTATTATTTTTATGTATGTACATTATAATTAACTTATAATCTAAAATTTTTTGACTCACATGTATATATATTTTATGTGTTTTGATTTTACGAATAGGAGCCATATCATACTCATCCATACAAGCCTCAGTATAGTCTATTTTTTACTCCATCTTATGATTATCGTGCTAGCATACCTATAGACACATCTGTGACATTGGCTACCACTCAGGTATGATATATATATATACACATGTTAAATTTATAGTGTATAAAAAATGTAGTGTACAAATTATGTACTTTGTAATTATTCATGTATATTTAATTTTGACTAAACATTTATGCATCCATAATTTTAGGACTATGTCACCATGAGTGTTGCTGAGAGCATAGGACTTAGCTAGATGTAGGTACCTATATCATCATTTGAGATCAGTATTGTGATTTATGTACATAATGTATAGCTCATTATGCTCTAAAATCAAATTTCAAAAATGTATGTATTGTAAATTAAAAGACCTCACCACTGCTGCATTTGGTAGTTTTCACAATGCATCTCCTCCCATTACTGAGGGACACCCATCTCATGTGGTATTTATTTTATTATGTAGTGAATATTTAATTTATTTGCAAGCTAGATTTTGAAACCCATTTCAATTAAGCATGTACATGATGAGACATGCCTCATTTTACACAGGGTGATCCATCTACCTCACAGGGTGTCCAACATGACAAGATGGCTCATATTACACATGATGATCCATCTAAGTCCTCTTCGAGTGGAGTAAAGAGGACATTTGATCAAATAGACTAGGTCTTGCTAGCACCCGTAGATTGTGTTTTTATGATGTATATTGTTTATGATGTATACACTTTGTGTTAGGACAGTTAAAACTGTATGTTACACCATGTATTTTTTCACTTCATAGATCATGTTATGATGTATGTTAGACCATATACTATTTTTTTATGACTTCTTATCATGATTGTGTATGTAGTATATATTATTATGTTTCATCATGTTTTAAGTATATTCAAATCAATTTCTTTATTTTGATGTATTTTATTCATGAACATATGACACATTTTGTAAGTATATATGCAAGATGAATAATAATTTTAACTATCTATAAAGCATTATTGGATAAATATCACATCAAATTTATGCATTGAGATTCATACAAATAAAATTGACCTACTAGATTAAAAAATGTATTGATAATGTACCTAACAATGTATCATGCGTGATCTTAATGTGTTGTTTGGTAATGTAAGACTCATTATCATCTAACAATACCTATTATGTGTTGGTAAACATATGAATACCTATCATACCTATAATAGACATAATGACCTATTAGGACTCCTATGTCCCCTTAAGACACACATTTATGGATAATGTACCTAACAATGTATCATAAGTGATATTAATGTGTTGTTTGGTAATGTAAGAGTGATTATTACCTAATAAGACCTCTTATGTGGTAGTAAACATATGAATACCTATCATAACCTATAACAAACATAATGACCTATTAAGAATCCTATGTCCCCTTAAGACACACATGTATGGATAATGTACCTAGCAATGTATCATAAGTGATATTAATGTATTGTTTGGTAATGTAAGAGTCAGTATTACCTAATAAGACCCATTATGTGGTAGTAAACATATGAATACCTATCATAACCTATAATAGACATAATGACCTATTAGGACTCATGTGTCCCCTTAAGACACACATGTATGGATAATGTACCTAACAGTGTATCATAAGTGATCTTAATGTGTTGTTTGGTAACATAAGACTCATTATCACCTAATAAGACCTATTATGTTCTAGTAAACATATGAATACCTATCATAACCTATAACAGACATAATGACCTATTAGGACTCCTATGTCCCCTTAAGACACACATGTATGGATAACGTACCTAACAGTGTATCATAAGTGATCTTAATGTGTTGTTTGGTAATGTAAGACTCATTATCACCTAATAAGACATATTATGTACTAGTAAACATATGAATACCTATCATAACTTATAATAGAAATAATGACCTATTAGGATTCCTATGTCCCCTTAAGAAACACATGTATGGATAATGTACCTAACAATGTATCATAAGTGATATTAATGTGTTGTTTGGTAATGTAAGAGTCATTATTACCTAATAAGACCTATTATGTGGTAGTAAACATATGAATGCCTATCATAACCTATAACAAAGATAATGACCTATTAGGACTCCTATGTCCCCTTAAGACACACATGTATGGATAACGTACCTAACAATGTATCATAAGTGATCTTAATGTGTTGTTTGGTAATATAAGATATAATCAATAAAATTAATATAATGAGTAATGATCTAACATATAATCAATAAAATGAGCAATGATCTTTAAATTATCATGTACAAGTGACTTGTTTTTAATATTACAATCAATTGTAATTTGAAACTTCAAACAAACATTAATTTAAACATGCTTGAATGTAAAAGTAATGGAACAAAATAGGAGGTCATTACATAAATTGAAAATTAATTTATAATTTATCAAGTGCATACCTTTAGCTTTCAAATAGAAGTAAACTCTCATTTTTGAATTAGTTTGTACAACATATTTTACAATATATGTAAGACAATGTCAATGATATATTTATAGAAGTGAACTCAAAACATAAAATTGGTTCAATAGATCTCTTCAAACAATGTCCTATAAAATAAAATTGTAAAACAAAAACACATGTTAATAAACACATAAATTAATATTCAAGGTATTTGAACTATGTAAATATGTGTAATTTTTATGTACTTACTATGTGAAATTGCACAAGATGTTGATGTTCGATCCACTTTAACATTTAAATTTGCATAAATTGTAATTGAGACCTGAATAAGAGGTATATATAAGTTCTCTAAATTGGCATTGACAACACAAACATACATGTAATTAAATTATATAAGTACATATATATATATATATATATATATATATATATATATATATATATATATATATATATATATATATATATATATATATATATATATAAATAATGCAATAATGAAAAAACTTACATATGTTTGATTTAAATGTAGTCATCCCACTGTACCATCTGCATCCTCTCTCTTTTGCAATGCATCTATGATTGTCTCATGCTCGTCCATTGAAATTGTCCATAATACCTTATTGGTGGGTCTCCCTTTGTATCTTTCTAATTTGATATTTGTTGCCACAACCAAATGAGAGTAGTGTAAAATCTTCTTTTCGGTTTGGTAGTCTTCAAATGCTGGCAAACTATTTCTTATTGTTAGGTATCTACATAGCCAGGTGCTAGCTACAATGACATACCTAATTGGATACTCAAAACCATCATCGTCTACTTGATGACATGTCAATTTTTTGTTAGGTTCCACACATCTAGCTAGCCAATACTCAATTTGTTCATCATTATCACTAGGTGTCATAACAACATAAACATGTCCTACAAGATAAGATAAAGTATAGAAACACTTTAATCACATGAGTGTACATATGCAGATTATATAAATTGAACATGAGATCACAACAAAATCTAACTAAATTGTGCATACCAAGTTCTATGAGGTCTAAAATACGAACATAATCTTTTGATACAAAAGTAACATTCTAGCCTTCATTTACTATATCATCTTCAAAATGCATGTCAGTAGGTGCTAATGATCTTTGTTGCCAATCTTCAACCCATTCAGTATTCTCACATTCTTTCCATTCACCTACAAGACAAAATTGACAAAAAAAAGCAAGCTCCCTAGTCCATATAGTTCAAGTGTTATCTAGAATCTGAACTCCTAAATGAATGCCATTTAGCTGACCCACTAATTGTATCACAGTCATATCTTGAAGGGATATTATTTTTTTCAACTAGGTAGAAGAAACGTTTGATTGTAGAGTTCTGGCTTGATCCCGTGTATAAATATTTGTTACACCATTCAACAATCTTATGTGCATTTTTGAATTTAGTTTTTTCCTCAAATTTTAATTTCTCTCTATTAAGGGCTCTCTTCACACATGCACCAGCACCATCATGTTCTCCTTTACCATGTCCAGCCTTAAAAAAACTCCACACATGTTGGATGTTAGTTTGCCTATGTGTCCTACTCAACCAATAGAACATTCTAGCATTCTTGAATTGTCCTATACAATTATCTGACCATATCCAATGTTGTCTCATTTGAATTTGTCTCTCTTTTAAATTATCATAAAAGACCTTGAAACAATATTGGACAAACTCAGATGAATGGAGTTTATTATCACTTATATGAAAATGGTACTCTATCAATAATTTTCAATCCTCCTCTGTACTATCAGGTGCATGCCTATAAACTATATGAACATAAATTGTTACTTCCACTGTATTGTAATATTGTGTTTGTACCTTTTCTTGTGGTGCAAGCGTGTAGTTCTTTGCAAAGTCAACAACTGAAAGTATAGTACCAATTGGAAATGTATTCTTACATATCTGAAATTATCCATCAAACCATCTAGAATATTGAGAGTGTTTAACATATTTTGGTAGGATCACACTCTTAAACTCATCCATAAATGCATGAAAACTAACTTTATCTATAACTAGATCACACCTTCTTCCAATCTTCCCATCCTTCAATGGATATTCAATAGTTTTGAATCTTTTTACCTCAACTAATTGTTGTCCAAAATTATTCAAAGCATTTTCATGCAAACATTCATCTAACAAAGAAAGATTGTCGCACATATCACATTTACCAGAAAGACATGCATTGAAAAGAAAGTATTGATCATTAGGTGGCTTACAAAACAAACCTACTATGAAATATTTTATAGTTTGAGGTGGTATTTTTATACCAAATTCTTGCAACATTTATTTACTATGCATGGTACCACGTATAGATCAAAATACATCATAATGGTAACAAAATTGAATATGAGTTTTACAACATCATGTGATTCTTTCCTTGTTAATCCTTACATTCCATGGTTTACACTTTTCAAAAGATCTTTGACTAATGGTAATATTTAATACCTTACCATCTACAAAAATTTTAAACAATTCAGTTTGAATCATGTTCAAAAGGTGTTTAGGATGTGGATCACGTATTTTTGACCCAATTCTCAATTTAAGAACATCTCTTGAATTAGGTGATACTCTTATATTATCATGCCAAAAAATTTCAATCAAACTTTTGACTTCACTAGTAAGTTTCATATCACGTCTTGGGAGTTTACCACTAGAAGTCCATAAAATATTTGTTGGATCACATTCAAAGTTAACTCTTCTCTTTACAGCTCTTTCTAAAGTCTTACGATTCACATTAAGATATCCACTTGTGTTGCTAATCAATCTTTTGTCAGATGTTGATTTGTTAACTAAAGCTATTGTTATTGCTCATCGTGCTACATTCTTATCTTTAGACCGACTTCTCTTTTTGATAACATCAAAGGCACTAGCAACAGTGGATACAAATTTTTTTAAAGACTCATTTTTATTCTTGGGTTTTGCATACATTCCCAACCTTCTCATTACTTTTTGCATTTTAGACATTTTAATTAGTTGCAACATTAACTGACATTGAAACCCAAATTTTTTATTATAAAAAAAATGCCTATACAATCTATTAGCATGTGTCCTAATTTGTCTCCATGAAACCAATCCCTCAAGATTATCTAACACATCATTAGGAATATGAAAATTATGTTCAAACACTTTACTATCATTCTGACATGTTTGTTCAGTAGTTGGTGTTTCTATGTCTACATTCATGCAATTTTTATTTTTAGACACTTTACTATTTTCACTATTATTTGGGATTTGAATATCATTTTCAAATTTTCTTGGTATTTCTTTCGGGGCATGCATTTCAATTGGATTTTTTTGTGCATGATCGTTTGACAATTGCTTCTCATGAAGAAAATCTAAATTGTTTAAATCGTAACCTACTTCTAAAAAATCACCAATTTCATTACAAGAGAAAATTTGAGAGTTTGGAGACACACTTGTATTGAATGCATGATTAGAATGTGCACCTGAATTTTCTTGTATTGGGTTCTCTTCTTTGACCTCTTCATCCATCGTGGTATCCTCAATGTCTTTCTCCTTTGAAACATTGTTCAAGTCTCTAATTCTCTGTCTTCTCTCTCGTTGACATCGTGCTTCATTCTCTTTATTTGCTTCAATCTCCTTATCTATCAGAACTTTTGCTTTCTTCTTTCTTCGTTGTTTTGATCCCATGTTTGCACCAATTTTGAATTTGAATCAGTAGTTTACAAATTGTATAAGAGGATAAGAAAATAGAATAAGCATGACAGAATTTGCTGTTGCAGATCAAAACTGTTATTCAATCATTTCAATCATTGAAACTTGGTCTGTGGGGCAGCTTTTGGGGGCCAATGGGTACATTAGAAATGGGTACCTAATTTCTTAAAAATTGGATACCCAATTCTTTAAAAATCAGGTACTCGTTTATAAATCAAGTACCCAATTTTAAAAAGAATTGGGTACCTGATTTTTAAATCATCAGCTACAACGGTAGAAAGAAATCAGGCACCCAATTTTTGAATTACAAATCGGGTGCCTGATTCTTGAGACATGAGCAGGAATTTGATATGGCACCTAACTTTTGCATGGGGTTTTACCTTGGGGAAAGGCATGGCATAGGCTTGGTCCCACCAAGCCATGCCTTTATGATCCTTTTTTTTCCTAAGGCATTTAATCGATAATTTTTGATATTGTTGTAATTTTTTTATAGTCGTCCTCATTGAATTTTTTGATGAGACAAAAACCCATTATAGGTCTTACTATTCCGATTCCAAATGTGTAAATTTTATAGTGTTATTAGTTTATTTGCTATTTTTCCATTATTTATTAATCAAAACTATCTTCTAAACATTAAAAAATGACATTCACTAAAACTTTAATAACTTTTTTATTTTATAATTTTTCTTAAATTAATTTATGTGTCATCAATCTACATACAATTCTTTTGATGTTATAATTTTTTTTTTTTGAAAAAAGTGAGATTTTGATCAAATTATGTGGTTCATACATGAGAGGTTTTAAAATTTACCTTTATAGCCATTTAATAATTAATAATAAAAAAATTATTCAATAAAAAATTAAGGAAAAATATTGTCATTGATCTTAGGTGTATTAGGTAACTCCCTTTAAAAGGATTTGTGAAAATTCATTTATTTGTGTCAAATTATGGTGTTTGTACATGAGTGTGGTATGGTCCTGAAACAGGCATTTTGAAAAAGTGGTTTTTAAAGATCCATACCAAAAAAATAATTTATCACATGGGTACACAAATAAATTACATATTCAAAAACTAGATTCCAAACACTAAAATTTTTATTTTTGGAATTTTTTAATATTCAATATCTAAATACCTCAAATTTTGACATCAATTGACAAAAA
Source organism: Cupressus sempervirens (assembly GCA_028749045.1). NCBI lineage: Eukaryota > Viridiplantae > Streptophyta > Pinopsida > Cupressales > Cupressaceae > Cupressus > Cupressus sempervirens. Next base: position 722,105,584 of record CM053785.1, read on the forward strand.
AATTCAAAAATAGGAAAAACACTTCCACTCTTTGGCCAAAAGTGAGGCCCAACTTCTTGCACTAACCCAAAAGTAAGAATTACCTATTTAAGGAGGCATTGAATTAAATAAGAAAGAGTGAGTGTGAATGAAGACATAGTGAGATGAAGAAAGGAATTTCTTACATAGATGTTGTTGAAGTTGATAAGTGAATTTGAGCATAAGGCTTAAGTTTGTTCAAAGGAGCAGATTGATTGCTTGAAGGGTTGCCAAGCAAGTTAAGGACAAAGATGATGATGGGGAACTTATCAATGAATCAACACATGACCTGAACAATTATCTAAACCTGCAAAAGTGAGTTGTAATCACACAAATCAAAACACAACTATTTTCTTTCTAGTAATTGTAAACAATTTGTATTGAAATCATTTTAATAGAGGTTGACCTAACAGTCATTTGAAGGACTTACTAGTCTATGTAAATTCTTTAGCAAGGTGGGATTCTAAATGGAATGATCAAAGTCCTCTAACAAGGCCACTCTTAATAGGGTAATTAAATCCTCTAGCTAGGTCACATTTAACAATGTGTATTGTAACCTTTAATAGGGTTGGCTCCTAACAGAGCTCACTTTGAAAGAGTGAAAATGTGGTGACATGTTATTGGTGGTTTTTCCCAAATTGGGTTTCCACATAAAACCCTAGTGTCACACTTTTGATGAATATTTTATGAAGTTTTATGTTTGATAAAGTTTACATTCAACAAGTATTTTATGTTTAGGACAGTAATTTATTTATCACTATAGTAGAGACCATGCAACAAAAGGATAAAGAACAATGGATGTTTAATTGTTCAAATAGTACTTACGGACCTTGAGTAATTGATTCACCCCCCATCCCCCCACCTCTTAGTTATTCTAAAATATTTCTAATAATTGGTATCAAACTACCATTTCTTACATAGATAAGTTTAAAGGTACTTAAAGCTAAAGTTCATGAGTCACAAAAGAGAGGTACCAAAGCTAAACAAGGAGAACTTTCTTGCATGGATAACCTTGATGAGGTTGCACATATCCAATATAGGTGATGATGCTATAAAATTTGTGGACAATGAGTATGTGAAGATAACGACTACTCCTCTAATAGCTAAACACCTAAAACAATAACAATAACACAATTAAACAATGTTGGAGATTGCCTTAGTCGTAAGCTATGCCAAGTTTGTTGATATATAAGAATGTTATAGTGCAAAGAAGATTTGAAACAAACTAAAGACCATATATGGAGGTGATGGCAATGTCGTAAGAACCAAATCAGAAAGTTTAAGAGGTAAATTTGATGACATGAGAATGATGGAAGGTTAGAATGTAGTACAATACTACACAAGATTCAAAGAAGTTTTCAATGCTATTCTAGGGGAAAATGAAGAAATCATAGATAAAATAGTGATAAGAAAGGTATTAAGGACTCTACACCATATATATGTCATTAGAGTTTCTGCAATTGAAGAACTGCAATGTATTATAGTTAACAATCTAACTTTGGAAGGTTTAATTGGTAGACTTGTTTCTTTTGAGATGTCTAACTTTGATAACTAAACACTTGCTACTATTAAATTTTCTTTTAAGTCACAACTAATTCTTAGCAAAAAGAAAGGAAAACATGTGAAGAATGACAATGATGGTTCTGATGATGAGCTTGATGAACTTGAAGCCCTTATTGTAGAATGATTTGGAAGAGGAAGAGGTACATACAAAGGTAAATTATCTTTTTTCTAATGCAACAAGGTTGGTCATATTGTTGCTAGGTATCCTGACAAAGAAGACAAGGATGAGAGAAAGGAAAGAAAGTACAAAGAATGAAGAGATGACTGAGACTACAATAAAAATAAAAAAGGTAAGAAATCTTGTTATCTTGTTGAAGAAGAAGTTGATATTGAATGATAAACTAATGATGATGAAGTTTTCTATGTAGCTGTGAAAGAAGATTCTGATGAAGATGAGAAAACTACATTAATCTCATATGTGAACAAAAGTAACAAATGGATATTTGATAGTGGATTTTCTAATCATATGACTGGTGATAAAAATAAATTTTAGGATATTGGTTCATACAGAGGTGGATGTGTTAAATTTGGTAATGATATTCCATGTGTTGTAAAAGGTAAAGGTTCAATTCATTTGATTGACAAGATCAAGTGTGACTATTTACTAGGCTGAAGGACTTAACTATAATATGTTTTTGATTAAGTAAAATAGGTTTTACAGGGATTCTAAAACCCAAAAGTTTTACAGCATATCTGAAATATAAATATTTATCGAAGTCCAACTAACATGAAACTACTATGGAAAGCCAAAAAAAAACATAAGGCCCAAGGCCAGGAGGCAAAAGTCAGCAACCTACCCTAGAAGTGAAACAAAAAGAGAAAACAAACTAATGATTCTCCTTATCCAGGTCCTATAGGGTTTCTGCAGCTTCGTTTTCCTTCTATTTGTTTGCTCCTTCCTGGTCCTTTTTCTGGGCGTCCACCTAGTCCTTGGAATCTTTTAGAACATCCTTAGCCTGGCCAATGTCCAAACTAGTGTTCTCCATCATATCCCCACCAAGGCCAGCTCTCATCAGAGAATCCCCCAGATTGACGATGCTCTTGTTTAGGGTATGCAGAGTGTCAATCATTTGTTTTGTCAAAATCTAGTGGATGAATTTTATCCTCTAGAATTTTTGTTCAACTAGGGATATTTTATCCTCCTAGTTGGCACCAATTCCCTTGATGTTGTAGTTCTTTTGGCTACCATCCTGATTAGTCTTCTTTCTGGTGTTCTCCTGGTCACTACGATTATTCTGGTTGCTTTCTTGATTTTTCTTCTCCTTAAGTTCCTCAATTTCTTGAAACAACCATTTGATAGATTGAAAATTATCTATCATACTATTCTTCACATTATTTAGGAGGTTGAAGCAAGTTTCCCACGCACTATTAAATATGATAACTAGAGTAGGGTCAATTAGCTCATCAAAGTGGGTTTTGTTGTCAAAGTCCTCATTCACCTGCATGTTCATTAGCTCACTAACAATTCCCAACCTAGCAGTATCCATATTAAAATTCCTCCATGCCCTCCTCTTGTTCTTCTTAATCACCTCCCCTCTTTTTTCAACCATAATTGCAATCATCTCCTCAGGTAGAGAAATGGGTGGGACAGGGCTAGGAGTCTCGAAAGTCTGGGCATTAGTGTCTTCCTAAAGCAAGGCCTAGTTGGCTTTTCTTTTCTTAGAGTTTCCTGAGGAAACATTTAGGGCCACCTCCTCCTTATCACTTTCCCTCCCCTTCTCCTCTTCCTTCACATTATCCTTCCCCTTCTCCTTGTCCTCATCCTCAAAGTTAGTGTTAGTCTTCTCTTCTTCCTCACTATCCTCCTTCTCCTCTTGAGGCTCAGGATTAGGGGGAATGGGAGGGAGACTTCTAGGGTTCTTTCTACTAGGAATGTAGGGAATGCAGGCAGCAAGGATGGCTTTGGTTGAGTTTTCCTCATTCTCATATTTAACACATTAAACATCCCCAGAATCCGAACTGACGGTAGGGTATGTGCAGGATCATGGTGTACCAAACTATGGCCTTAAGTGGCAGTGAAAAATTAGCAAATCAGGTTTATGTCAACTTGACACATAATTTTGAAGTGGTTATGGACTTTATATCAAAAATTTGTAAGAAAATAATCTGTAGGAAATTGAATGTAGTTTTTAAACTACTAGGCCTTATCAGCAGAAAAAAATAATTGATTGGTCAAAAGTTTGAATTTTAATGCAGTACTACAAAAATTTCAGAGCAAAAATAAAAAGTAGGCGTATGTCTGACCACCTTAATCAAAATCAAATGATAATATTTTTTTAATATAATTATAGATATGAAAAGTACACTCATGCCCAGATGTGACGCATATTTTTAGGTATTTTTATTCCAAATAAATAATTAAATATGAATTTTCTACCAAAAATTTTTTGAAAAAAAAAAAAGTCCTGTGTCTGACCACCTTAACTAATAGAAAATTTTACCAAATTTAATTAATTTATTTTTTCTTATACTAGGCGAAGCATAAAATGTGACGCAACTTTTAGATTTAAAAAATGTTATACCATTTGAAAGTTATAGCTATTTTTCAATCAGTATGTCAATTAGCACTTTACAATAATCTTCATTGATAATTAACTAACATATACTTATCAAACTCAGAATTTGACAGAAATTATATTGATGGAATCTCGAGAGCAATATTAAAAAACTCTTCGTTTCATTCAATTTCAATCAAAATAACATTGTCAGATGGCTACCCGAAGTCTGAGTATCACTAAAACCCTCTTCAAACACGGGTAGGCTTGGTAAATCTTTGGTAGAATTTGGGTGGAAATTTTTTAATCCCAACCCATTTTGGAGGGAAAATTGCGTTTAAAAGTTATAGCTTATGATTTATAAATTATTTCACTTATATTACTATGTAAAGACGTATTTTAATATATTATATATATATAATAACGTAATGTAAAGATATAAGTTATAATCTATTAATATATAATAATATATTATGTTAATCTTATTACAATCTATATATATAATTTATATTATTATTATTTTTACTAAATATAATAACGTAATATATAATAACATAGTATTTTCATTAAATATAATATGTATAATAATATAAAATATGTATAATAACATAATATATTATATATAAATATATAATATTTATTATATATTATTATATTAATATGTATGTTATTAATATATAATAACGTAATACATATGTGTGTGTGTGTGTTATTAATATATATGAGTCAAAGGGGGTCATAGGTCAACCATTAACCCCCTTTGACGTATTAAATGATGACATATGTCCCTAGGGGTCCTAGGACCCCTAGCGACATATTACAATGGTTAATATGGGTCAAAGGGGGTCATAGGGTGACCTATGACCTCTTTTGACCCATTAAATGACAACATATGTCCCTAGGGATCCTAGGACCCCTAGGGACATATTAGAATTGTTCATATTAGTCAAAGGGGGTCATAGGGTGACCTACGACCCCCTTTGACCCATTAAATGATGGCATAGGGACATATTAAAATCGTTCATATAGGTCAAAGGGGGTCATAGGGTGACCTATGACCCCCTTTGACCCATTAAATGATGACATATGTCCCTAGGGGTCCTAGAGACATATTAAAATTGTTCATATAGGTCAAAGGGGGTCATAAGGTGACCTATGAACCCCTTTGACCCATTAAATGATGACATATGGGGTCCTAGGACCCCTAGGGACATATTAGAATGGTTAATATGTGTCAAAGGGGGTCATAGGTCCCTTTGACCCATTAAATAATGAGATATGTCCCTAGGGATCCTAGGACCCCTAGGTACATATTAGAATCGTTCATATGGGTCAAAGGGGGTCATAGGGTGACCTATGACCCCCTTTGACCCATTAAATGATGACATATGTCCTTAGGGGTCCTAGGACCCCTAAGGACATATTAGAATCGTTCATATAGGTCAAAGGGGGTCATAGGGTCCTTACACCCATTAAATGACGACATATGTCCCTAGGGGTCCTAGGACCCCTAGGGACATATTAGAATGGTTAATATGGGACACCCTATGACCCCCTTTGACCCATGGACATATTAGAATGGTTAATATGGGTCAAAGGGGGTCATAGGGTGACTTATGACCCCCTTTGACCCATTTAATGATGACATATGTCCCTAGGGGTCCTAAGACCCCTAGAGACATATTAGAATGGTTAATATGTGTGAAAGGGGATCATAGGTTGACCTATGACCCCCCATGACCCATTAAATGACGAGATATGTCTCTAGGGATCCTAGGACTCCTAAGGACATATTAGAATGGTATATATGGGTCAAAGGGGGTCATAGGGGATCATAGGTTGACCTATGACCCCCCATGACCCATTAAATGATGAGATATGTCTCTAGGGGTCCTAGGACTCCTAAGGACATATTAGAATGGTATATATGGGTCAAAGGGTGACCTGTGACCCCCTTTGACCCATTAAATGATGACATATGTCCCTAGGGGTCCTAAGACCCTTAGGGACATATTAGAATGGTTAATATGGGTCAAAGAGGGTCATAGGGTGACCTATGACCCCCTTTCACCCACTAAATGATGACATATGTCCCTAGGGGTCCTAAGACCCCTAGGGACATATTGGAATGGTTAATATGTGTCAAAGGGGGTCATAGGTTGACCTATGACCCCCTTTGACCCATTAAATGACGACATATGTCCCTAGGGGTCTTAGGACCCCTAGGGACGTATTAGAATGGTATATATGGGTCAAAGGGACCCTATGACTCCCTTCGACCCATTAAATGACGACATATGTTTCTAGGGGTCCTAGGACTTCTAGGGACATATTAGAATGGTATATATGGGTCAAAGGGGGTCATAGGGTGACCTATGACCCCCTTCAACCCATTAAATGATGACATATGTCCCTAGGGGTCCTAAGACCCCTAAGGACATATTAGAATGGTTAATATGGGTCAAAGGGTGTCATAGGGTGACCTATGACCCCCTTCAACCCATTAAATGATGACATATGTTCGGACATATTAGAATGGTTAATATGGGTCAAAAGGTGTCGTAGGGTGACCTATGACCCCCTTCGACCCATTAAATGATGACATATGAATGGTTCATCTGGGTCAAAGGGTGTCATAGGGTGACCTATGACCCCCTTTGACTCATTAAATAATGACATATGTCCCTACGGGTCGTAGGACCCCTAGGGACATATTAGAATCGTTCATATGGGTCAAAAGGGGTCGTAGGGTGACCTATGACCCCCTTTGACCCATGAAAATGACGACATATGTCTTTAGGGGTCCTAGGACCCCTATAGACATATTAGAATAGTTAATATGGGTCAAAGGGTGTCATAGGGTGACCTATGACCCCCTTTGACCCATTAAATGATGACATATGTCCCTAGGGGTCCTAGGACCCATAGGGACATATTAGAATGGTTAATATGGGTCAAAGGGTGTCATAGGGTGACTTATGACCCCCTTTGACCCATGAAATGATGATATTTGTCCCTAGGGGTCCTAGGACCCCTAGGGACATATTAGAATGGTTTGTATGGGTCAAAGGGGGTCATAGGTTGATCTATGACCCCCACGACCCATTAAATGACGACATATGTCCCTAGGGGTCCTAGGACCCCTAGGGACATATTAGAATGATTAATAAGGGTTAAAAAATTAAAGGATATATATATATACTATTAATACTATTCTAGGATAATAATAATAATAATATAAATAAACACTAAATATTAATATTATTATATCTATAGTAATAATAATAATACTATTATAGCTATAATAATAATATATATATTAATACTATTATGGCATAGTATTAATATATATATTAATACTATTGTAGCATAATAATAATAATAATATAAATAAACACTAAATATTTATACTATTATATCTATAGTAATAATACTAATATTATTATAGGTATAATAATAATATTGATACTATATATTAATACTATTATATATTAATACTATTGATACTATATATTAATACTATTATACTATTAGTACTAATAAACCAAAGTCGGTTTCCCTCTAATGAGTTTTATAATATTAATATTATTATAGCAAAGGAGGGAAATTATGCAAATTTTTCCCACCAAAAGTCATTTTAGAAAATCGGATATTCGATTTGAGATCGGATATCTGATTTTATTGGCACCAATTTCTAACATATCCCTATCCCTATAGATCTGACAACATCACTTTTTTAGTTCTTTTTTCACGGGTTTTGCAAAAAGTCACATTTTTGGGCCCAACGAATCAAAATAAATTTGAAAATAAAACCTTAGGTGTTCGAATTTGTCATATGAATGGGGAGCAGTAGTCATCGAAAGGATAAACGCAAAAGGAAGATATCCAATGAAGACATTGCGACATATAGGGAAAGGGACAAAATGGAACACCAAAGAAAAAGACAAGGTATGCTAAATATCAGTCAAGTTGATGATGAATTAATCGAAGGTGAAATCATAGAGTCAGATAATGAATATGTATAGTTGGGGAATGAAAATGTACCTATTGAAAATGATAATGCCGAAATTAAAAATTTAGAGAATGAAAATTTTGAAGATGAAATTCTACCAAGTCATAATCCAAATTGCATAATTGACCATATCAAACATGACAATGCACAGGAACCTAATGCACAAGAACCTTACATATCTCCTAATTATAGTCAACATGAAGGTTCTAAAACACCAAAATGGATAATTGAAATTGATGAAATGATTATTACTAGTTTGGAAGGAAAAAAATCAGAAAGAACCATTTGCTTATGGGCTTCAAGACTATATTAGATGTTTTTCGGCAACAAGGCAGTGGTAGAGCAATGTCAGCTTTTCATGCACTTATTAAAGATGCAAAAGATGAGATCTATGCTTTCCAAATTGAAGATTCGTGTCAATAAAAAGTTGGAAAGAAATGCCATTATTGTAAAGAAACTTTTCAGTGCTCTCAATAGCATTGGAAAAAATAGCAAAGAGAAGGATAACAGAGCTACTCAAAGGGTTATTACAACCTCTTTGGTAAGTCATCATTTGAGAAAGGGTAGATATATGAGACAAACTTGTATTGATTTGAATCTAAATCTTACTACTTTGAGAAGAGCACTTAGGCGACGAGAGAAAATTGATGATCCTCTTCAAAATGAAACATGGGCATTTGGTGGGAGACTTCCACATTTTGATAAGAAGCTATTCGACGATGTGAAGGAAGAAATTACACAATTTTGGCACTCTAACTCACAAGTATCACCCAATGCTAAAGACGTGTTAAAGTTGAGAATTGGCATCAAAGACCACACGCCACATCCTAAACACTATTTGGAGGTAAGTCAAACTATGTTTTTCAAACAATTTAGAGAGATTCATCCAAGTCTTCATATATCACAAAGGGCTTTTGAATCTTTGAAGCCATTTTATTGTGTGCCACTCAAAATTTGAAATACATGTTGCAAATATCATGTTGAGTTTTCTATGCACCATGAACTATTACACTCCATCCGTTCTACCTTGCATGGTAAAGAAATGTTGGAGGATTGTGGAGCTAGTGGGCTTCCGAAATCATCAAGAAACTTGCTAGATCAACTCTTATGTCGTAGAGTTGATAGTTGTTCCTTTTATAAAAATGCTTGCTTAAATGAGAAGTGTTTAGAATGTGGTGGCTTATCCAAGTTTGACACATGTTTCCATGAAGGGTGCGAACAAGATCTTGGAAAGACAATAGTGAAAAAAAAGGTATATGAAACAGTGAAATACACATTGAAAAGTGGGGGTGAGAGCTCTAGATGTGAATTGGTTGGAAAAGATATCAGTGTGGCTAGTTTTATTTTAGATTTCAAGGCGAATCTTTTTCACAAGTATGCAAGATATAGTCACAGGTCTTAGTGGTTGGATCAACAATTTAGAATGTGTAAGGAGACTTTTCCCATTGGCACTATTATATCAGTTGTTGATTTTGCTAAGAACTAGACATTGCAACCTCAAAATGAGACACAATCACAGTATTACAACTCCATTTAGATTGCTAGTTTTGTTCACATAACATATAGACATGCCCCTGATAGTGTGGAAGATAATTGAAAGATTATTAGAGAGTATCATTTTTATATAAGTGATGATAGATCTCACTCTCACGAGTTTGTACAACATTGTTTCGAGAATTATTTTGATTTCTTACATGAGCATGCAATTGCTATGGATAGACATATCATTTGGTCAGATAACTATATAGGTCAATTCAAGAATGCTCGAATGTTTAATTGATTGTGTAGGATGCACATAGAGAGAGGGGTGCCTCATATTTGGAGTTTTTTTGAGTCCGGCTATGGAAAAGGGCAACATGATGGAGTAGGGGCATCTGTGAAGAGAGCTCTAGTTAAGGAGCAACTAAAGATTTCAACAGCAGAGCTTATTGATGCTCGTAGCATTGTTGATTGGTGTAGTTTAGCATTATCACAGGGGGGCTCTTGATTCAGTGGTATGCAGGTTCTTTTGGTTGGTTGAGGAAGGGTCCATAGTTGATAGATCAGATTGTGCTACATTGAGAGACTCATCAAAAATGCATTCATTTCGGAGCTTTGATTCTAGTACATGGACCATTTGGACAGGATAGCTAGCTTGTTTTTGTCCTAGTTGTTTTCAGTGTGATTGGAATCCCTGTGAGTCAAGTGAGTGGGTGGGCACATGGGCTCCACATTATCTTACTCCATTTTCTATCATACCCTCTATCAAAAATAATGACATAGAAAGTTCACTTGAGCATAACCATCTATTAGATCTACTTCAGCCAGGACATGTCTTTGCATTGGTTGCACCACAGGGGAATGATGAGAAATCTAATTATTAGTTAGCACATTGTGTAAGAGGTAAAAAAAAACTTGTACAAATGTTCACAGATGATGATAGATTCACATATCCTACTAGTTTAGTGGTTGTTGTTGGAACATGGCTGTGGACATACATGCTTAGAAGGAATGGAATTCCTACGTTTGAAGACTATCAGAACCACAAAGTAATTCTCATATATTCACATCTTATTATAGCAACAAATGTAAAGTTATTGAAGCATCAAGGAAGACCAAAAGTTTTAAAAAAATTACTATTGCTAATGCTAATCATGAAGCCCTATTGGAGACCCTAAAACAGAGAGAGGACCCTATTGGAACACTCGACTAGGTATATTTACTTCTTATGTTATTTTCTTCATAATGATTAAATGAATTGATGATTATCTTATTTAATACAATAAGTTACTAATTTTTTTATGATATTGGAATGTAGGTACATCATGAAGAGTTGGAGGGGGGTGGTATTGGGGAGAATTTCTAAGATTTATGATGTATTATGATGTAACATGTGAATTTTTTTTGTATATATGGTTTTTGTAATAATGAAAAAGACAGGTTAAATTAATTGCACATTCTAATTTGTATTTTGGTAGGTTCTTTGTAAGGAATTATAAGAGGAAGATATTGAGCAAGTTCTTGCAAATCATATTTGCATGTGATACAAGGCTATAAGGACAATTTTAAGAGCATTTATAGCTATATCAAAGATAATTGCTTGTGAATATCTTATTACAAGTTTGGCTTTTTCCTTATTTGACATAAAGCTGACATTATGAGTATTAAAACTATTTTTATCAAACTAATCAAATAAGAAAAATCTAGAAAGTAAGGATGAACAATTAGAATACTATGTGATTTGATTTTTAAACAAATTTGATGTAATTCTTCCCAAATTTAATTTGAAAAAGATTCATTATTGCAATTGTCTACAATTTTTTGGGCCTTATTGAAATGATCATGTCCATGACATTTATGACACCAAACATTCAATACTCTCTTGATATAAGGTTATCTCTCATGCTAAGATTGCTAAGTAAGATCATGAAATGATTTTAAGGTTCGTTTAATTGAGGATGTTCACTTAGTGAAATAATGTGATTTTCTAGTAATGACTTGGGTGACTTACACTATTGAGTTGAGTACTTTCACTAACTCACCACACAAGGCACACCTACCATCAACAAGAGGCTAATGATCTAGTTTATATTCAAATTGAGCAAGTGCATCCATAATTCTTTCATCCAACAAAACTAATACTAAACAACATCAAATGAAATTTAAAGCTAAGTGAGGAAATAAGGATCATTATGCAATAATGCAAACTTGATGCATGACATCTTGGGTTCTTTGGAAATCTTGCATTCTAGTAAGGTGGTTGGTGAGTGCTCCCATGAAATCATTCACCCATCCTACCTTGTGTCAAAACTTGATCACAACAATTTTTCATGCAATACCCAACAATAAAAAGTAGAGCAAATTTGGCATTTAATTGACAACAATTATCCAATAGCCTTGGTTTACAAATGAGAGGGCTGGGGATTTAAATAGAAGCCCCAATTACAATGAACTAACAAGATTTATTTGAAAAAAATGATCTAGATTAATCGATTACAAGCTCTAATTAGGGGAACCAAAAATAGCTCTTAGGAATTTGTTATCATTGTAGGACTTCTTTCTTTTGGATAGGTGGACTTCACAATGCTTGAACCCTTGATATTTCCACCTTCATCATTTGTAATTCTTATTTTTCATCTTCATCTTTGGGTTTGATCCTTGGAGAAATCCCTTGCATGCATTAACATCTTCCATGGCATATTAAATCCATTTCCTTGCACAACTTGATCATCATCAGGATCACTCCGTTGATGGGAATCTTATCTTTGCATTATTTTATGCCCTCAACCTCAAACTTTGCTTTATGTCCTTGTTCATGCTCCTAAGCTCACTTTGGTGGTAGATCCTCGAATATTCTTGGTGTACTTGTTTGATCCTTATAGAAAATTGATGTAAATAGAGACAAGTTGATCTCCTTGTAAGATAGTTTTTGTTCTTCAAACATTTAAGTTTTTGACCAAGTGTAAAGTTGACTTGCATTGGGACACATGAATGCCTATGAATTGAATCCTTGAACTTGTCCATGGACCTCTTTAAATCCAAACTTCTCCCATGTTTTTGACTAGTGAAGGTTTGGTCTTGGGATAATTCCTTCAACTTGATCCTTGAATTTTCTTTCCTTTGCTCCACTTTGAAAGTTTATTATTTTGAAGGGCCGGCCTTAAACATCACACACTAAGGAAGAAATTAAGCCTAGAAAAGTAAGTCAAACTTTGACTATTTAGCACTTTTGCACTAGGAATCAAGCCTTAGTGTGTGATGTTTAAACCGTTCGATCTTGAAGTATTTTCCTTTGAACTCAAATGCTTTTGACGAGCCCCCTTTCATTGCTTTCCTTGGCCTTGAGCTTGAACTCTTGTTTCACCTTGCTTTGTTCTCTTCCTTGTGACTATCCTTGATTTTCCTTAAAGAGGGCAGTGTTTGTGAGTTGATTCATGTTTATGGTTATAAAACATAGATGTCTGAATTTTGAATTAGTTAAACATTAATGAAATACATGGAACACTAATGCAAAGCACCTAATCATTTTTCTTTTCTTGATGTAATAAGGTCTAGGGATAGGTCTAATGATCTCCCTGTGACTATCCACATTTGTAATGGACACAGACCCCATGGTGCAACTACAAGCCTTGGCCATCAATTAGTCCAATAAAGTGGATTTTTGGTAAATTCCATGTTTTTTAGATAAGTCTAGATGTTTAGAACATTATTAGGGTACCTAGGAGTTTGTAGAGTCCATTTTTACAATAAAACTTGTCTTAGCGCAAAAATTGCAAAAAGTTGCTTAGCAACTTTTGCAATTTTCTTGACAACTTTTCAAAATCTAACTTCTAACGGCTAGAACTATTCAAATCATTAGTACCATTAGCTCTAGGTGGGTGGGTGAACCCTAGTGAGACCCTTGTTCTGGCCACGGAGACCATCCATCGTCCACAGCCACCCTGTACCAAGGAGTCCCCAAGGTTCTCTAAGTGCATTTTGAGGTCGATCTTCCGAGGGTCATAACTCGGAACTCATGAGGGCTATCGATGAACTGTCAAATGCTATAGGATGGTGATGTTGAGGCCTAAAATAACCTATCTCATTTTCAAGAGATCACATTTCATTTGGATTCAGCATAGCGATCTCGCTCGATGCCAAAACTCACAGTGTGCCTCAGTTCATAGGTGCACCACAACATAACTTTGAAACCACTAATCTTGGCATCGAATCGTTAGTGCCATTAGCTTCAAGTGGGTGGGTGAACCCTAGTCACACCCTTGTTCTAGCCACAGAGACCATCTGTCATCCACAACCACCCTGTACCAAGGAGTCTCCAAGGTGCTCTAAGTGCATTTTGAGGTCGATCTTCTGAGGATCATAACTTGGAGCTCATGAGGACTATCAATGAACTATCGAATGCTACAAGATGGTGATGCTGAGACCTATAATTACCTATCTCATTTTTGAGAGATCACATTTCATTTGGATTAGGCACAATGAACTCGCTCGATGCCAAAACTCATATTGTGCCTCAGTTCATAGGTGCACCACAGCACAACTTTGAAACCGCTAATCTTGGCATCTAATCGTCAGTTCCATTAGCTTCGAGTGGGTGGGTGAACCCAAGTGACACCCTTTTTTTGGCCACAGAGACCATCCATCATCCGCAGCCACCTTGTACCGAGGAGTCCCCAAGGTTCTTTAAGTGTGTTTTGAGGTCGATCTTCCGAGGGTCATAACTCGAAGCTCGTGAGGGCTATCGATGAACTATCAAATGCTATAGGATGCTGATGTTGAGGCCTATAATAAAATATCTCATTTTCAATAGATCACATTCTATTTGTATTCGATACAGCGATCTCGCTTGATGTCAAAACTTATAATGTGCCTTAATTCATAGGTGCACCACAGTGTAACTTTGAACCCATTGATTTTGGCATTGAATCGTCAGTGCCATTAGCTTTGGGTGGGTGGGTGAACCCTAGCCATACCCTTGTTCTAGCCACAAAGACCATCCATCATCCGCGGCCACCCTGTACCAAGGAGTCTCCAAGGTGCTCTAAGTGCATTTCAAGGTCGATCTTCCGAGGGTCATAACTGGGAGCTCATGAGGACTATCGATGAACTATTGAATATGACAGGACAGTGATGCTAATACCTAAAATTACCCATCTCATTTTTGAGAGATCAAATTTTGTTTGGATTCGACACAATGATCTCGCTCGATGCCAAAACTCACAATGTGCATCAGTTCATAGGTGCACCACAACACAACTTTGAAACTGCTGATCTTGGCATTGAATCATCAATGCCATTAGCTTCAGGTGGTCGGGTGAACCCTAGTGACACCCTTGTTCCAGCCACAAAGACCATCCATCGTTTGCGGCCACCCTGTACCGAGGAGTCCCCAAGGTTCTCTAAGTGTGTTTTGAGGTCGATCTTTCGAGGGTCATAACTCGAAGCTCATGAAGGTTATCAATGAACTGTTGAACGCTAAAAGATGGTGACATTGAGGCCTAAAATAACCTATCTCATTTTTGAGAGATTACATTCCATTTGGATTTGGTACAGCGATCTCGCTCAATGCCAAAACTCACAGTGTGCCTCAGTTCATAGGTGCACCACAACGTAACTTTGAAACCGCTGATCTTGGCATCAAATTGTCAGTGCCATTAGCTCTGGGTGGGTAGGTGAACCCTATTCATACCCTTGTTCCAACCACAGAGACCATCCATCATCCGCGGCCATCCCGTACGAAGGAGTCTCCAAGGTGCTCTAAGTGCATTTTGAGGTCGATCTTTCGAGGGTCATAATTGGGAGCTTGTGAGGACTATCGATGAATTATCGAATGGTACAGGATGGTGATGCTGAGACCTAAAATGAATTATCTCATTTTTGAGAGATCACATTCCATTTGGATTTGGCACAGTGATCTCGCTCGATGCCAAAACTCACAGTGTGTCTCAATTCATAAGTGCACCACAGCGCAACTTTGGAACTGCTGATCTTGGCATCGAATTGTTAGCACCATTAGCTCTGGGTGGATGGGTGAACCCTAGTCACACTCTTGTTCTGACCATGGAGACCATCCATTGTCTGCGGCCACCTTGTACTAAGAAGTCCTCAAGGTTCTCTAAGTGCATTTTGAGGTCGATCTTTCGAGGGTCATAACTTGAAACTCGTGAGGGCTATCAATGAACTATTGAATGCTACAAGATGATGATGTTGAATCCTGAAATAACCTATCTCATTTTTGAGAGACCACATTCTATTTGGATTCGACACAATGATCTCACTCGATGCCAAAACTCACAGTGTGCCTCAGTTCATAGGTGCACCACAGCCTAAATTTGAAACTGCTGATCTTGGCATCGAATCGTCAGTGCCATTAGCTCTGAGTGTGTGGGTGAACCCTAGTCACACCCTTTTTCTAGCCACGAAGAGCATCTGTCATCCGCGGCCACCCCATACCAAGGAGTCTCCAAGGTGCTCTAAGTGCATTTCGAGGTCGATCTTTCAAGGTACTGTAAGGCCCACACTAGCACCCTATTCTAGATCCTGATGAAATAAATATGGTTAGGAGTTAATTGAGCTATGATTTACATTTTGTTTTCTTACTAATAATGATTTAAGGGATTCTATAGGAGACTAATGAAGATTTTGATACTCTATCCCATAACATTAGGTCGATAAGATAAGACCACATGGAAATGAGATTTGCAATGTTCAAGACAAGAACCTAACTCTAAGACACTACGAATGATCTACTAGGCTGTTAGGAAGGATAAAATAACATTCAACCTACTAAGAACAATTATGAGCATAGGTTATGATGATAATCGGGTATATGGATATGTTTGAAATTGGTTCTCAATTATTATGACATAATGATTGGAACATGCTGATAGTTTGTGGGGTTAAACCTAGAAAATCACACAAACCCCTCATAATGAGATAAAGAGATATTGCTAGGAACATCACAATGTTTAACTTGACCTAAAGTTACTAGTTAACAGGTCCGCACATTAGTGATTTTCACTTAGGACATATATGTTAAGTCCATTTTATATTGTTGTTACGATTCACAAAAGATGAATTAGAGTTTCATTGTTATGTGAGAAAGTGTTGTGATGATACTCTGATTAAAAATGATTTATAGTAAGAAGGAATACTATTGATATACATATTTGATATTTCAATGTTTTAAATATTTTATGAGAAGTGATAATGCAATGTTTTCCTAATAGTACTTAGAACGGAAATGATTAGATGATAATTAATTATTTATGTTAATGAGAAGTATGAAGTATTGGATCAATGTTGTATGTGTTTGTATGTATCCTATATTATTTCATTGGGTTACTAATGTTTAAGTTGAGTGTGTAGGAAAGTTGAACCATGGAAACTTAACAGGGAAACAAGGTATAGACACATGTTTAATGACTCTACCAAGTTGAATCTTTGTAAGATTTGTAAACCTCATTGTGATGTGCTTAATTCATGAATGTGTGATGCATGTGTGTGGTATGTTTCTCACGTGTAGATTTTGAATGTGTTATGGGTGGTGTTTTAGTGCATTTTGTGTGTGTCACTTGACACTTGTGCTTGTTATGGAAAATGAAATGTTATTCATCAATGGATCATGTGGCCACCTTGCTTCGTTTAATACACCTCCATTGAGAAAGTTGATTACCACCTTAGTTAGAAGGGGACAAGGTTATCACCTTTGGAAAAGAAATTTGAAATTTGAATTACCTAGCTTTAGGAGGGTCATAAAGTAACTTTAAGGCCAAGTGTGATTAAAATTAACCTTGCCCATGTTAGTACTATAGGTTAGGGGGTTATTAATGACCTCCACTATGTCTAGTGGACTTAGGAGACCCCATGAAAGTGACATTCTTCATTGAATCCGAAAATAAGAAGGTTATAAATAGAGGCATGGCTAAACATTAAAACTCACTTGGCAACTCTCTACCTTTAGAGACTAATAGGGTTTGAAGAAGAGGGAGGGAGCTCTACTGCAAGTATTCATTTCCTTGCTTGGAGGAAGGTTGGTATCATGATCCATGAAGTCTCTTCATTTTGCATGTAGGTTAGAAATGGTGTTTTACTTCATGGTGGGATTATGGTGTCTTGTGGTGTCTTTGTGAATGGATCTTGTTGTATGTTGCATGTGGGTGGTGTTGTGTGAGTCTCTCTTGAATTTTTTGTTCATGTTATATGTCTTGTGAATTGGGTGTGAGGCATCACTCACCCTTGGGAGGGAAGAGATGCCTGGGATGAAAGGGTTAGTTGGGCTCACACTTAGAGTTGAGGAGTTCTCCCTTGTGTGAAGATGGTTGAATATGTTTATGGCATGCAAATTATCTAGCTCACTTGCATCTTGGGAGGTATAAGGTGGTATGAGGAAGGGAAGATGTTGATTGCCCCAAAAGGGCATTGTGAGCATGTTGATTGCCCCAAAAGGGCATTTTGATATTGAAAAGATGTGATTTTTGAAGGCTATGCAATCCTCCTCATGATGAGAGCCCACCTTCACCCGATTCTTGATTCATTTGTTGAATCTTTGTGCAAATCCTTGGTATGGGGTGTGTTGAGAGTATATTGTGTAATCCTATCAAATTTATTGTGCATATGCATGGCATGTGAATGTGAAGCATGAAACTATTTATACCTTGTTTCCTTGAGCTTGGTGGGTGGCCTCCTTGAGGCCTAGGTTGGGAGGTGAGCCTCCATGGTTCCCATTTTGTTTTCTTTTGCAGGTTATCATGTGAGGAGTTGGAAGCTTGATGCCATGAAGTTCAATATGTGCAAGATGATGAGCCTACCTAGTTATTCACCTTGTGATAGTCATTCATTGTAGAGTGTGGAGTGGTTATCTCATTGTGAAATTGTTGAGATATTCAGTTGTGTGATACTTCATTGTATATTGTGAGTAAAGTCCTTACTACCTTGTGATTCTTTGAAGTTATGATATTTCATCTTTGCATGAATCTGGTATGGGAGGAGGAAAGAACTTATATTATGTTGTATCAAGGTGAAATAATTAAGTCTTCTCATGTGACATCCTTGTTTCATTGAATTGCATGGGAATATAATTAGGTGTAGATGTTCAATCTCAGAAACAAAATTCAATTATACTTTGAATTCGAATGTGTTTGTAGAGAAATTGTGTAACCATTGTTACTCTATTAAGGATGGCTAAAATGTTGTCATATTCGTAATACTTTTCTCCTCAGTTGTTAGTTACATTAGAATTCAATTTTGTATTTAATTATTTTTATTAATCAATAGTTGGTTATGAAGTTCGTTAAATTTGGTAATACAAATGTTATGATGTATTTTAAATTTGGTGTTCTTACCCGAAGTACACATAAGAATTATGTAAATCTTTTTGTTGAAATTGCCAAAGTAGAGGTCTTTGTTGAATGGAATGAACTAGGTAGGGTACGTAAGAAAGCTAAATAAATAAAACTATATTAGTAATATTTAAATCCAAATAATCTTAAGGGTTGCAGCACAAAGAAGACTTAGAAAAAAATAAGCCTGTAGATGCACATAATTCTTTGGAAAATATATGAACAAGAGCAAAAACCCCCTCTCCAATTATAGACAATTAAAATATTCACATCACAATAAAATAAAATAAAACCTATAACTAAATTCAATTCATAATGACAAGGATATCATAAAATTTCCTTAGGAGGGTGGCCAAGATATTAAGAGGTGTCAGAACTTGTCTTTAGGAAGAATAGAATAAATCTAAAACCATTAATTTAATGATGTCGAGTGGTTACATCTTACTCCATGCTCCTAGGTCGAATGGAGAGTATCTTACAAAAGTTTGCTCAAGTCAATATGGTGACATCACCTTGAGATCACATCAAACCTTCTCCTTACTTTGGCATTCACAACTTTCAAACTCACAAACAGAAAGTAGTTGGGGATGTCTTATCGTGCCTCATATATTCCTTGTTCTCTAAGTCATGTTGAAAAAATGTGGTAGCAGATTTAGCATAAGGCGACCATTAATGAGGAGGGTGAAAGTTTTAAGTAAAATCAACAAAAGGAAATCTTTCCCAATGTCTTTTCCATGTCTTGGGTAGTGAACATAAATTAAACCCTCTTGCCCCACTCACGCCCCAAGGAGAAGTCTTGCACATGCAGCTAGAAGACTCATGGGCTGAAAGTTATTGGTAAGTGGAAAAGCTCCCTAGCTAGGACCTAGGGAGTAGGAGTAGCATATAACCTATGATGACATTAGAAATTAGTAAAATAAGTTGATATGTTATAATAGGAAAATGATTAGTTAGATTTAGGATCAAATTTCAGTGTAAGGAAAATAAGACTAAAGTATTACAATAATGTTTTAATGGGGCTTAAAGGAAAATGAGGAGAAATATTTATACAAAGGGGGATAATATTGTTTAGAATATTAATATGTATTGGACTTACATAATTTTATTCCATTTAGTTTTATTTGGCTAGATGTAACTCATACCTAGGATAAACACTAAACGAGACTAGAGAGAAAAACATATAGTGGTATTAAGGGTAGTAAAATTGTCTAAATATTGGAGTCAATATATTTATAATCTAATTATATGTTTTTATTTGCATAACATTAATTTAACTATATGTTGTTACTATTTATTTAACATCAACATAAGATTTCTAGAGGAAGTAATTATTATATTAGTGGTAAAAAATATAATATTGTAAGCAATAACATAAAAGATGTGTAGGAGGTCAAATAAAATATTTAAAGTAATGAACAAATGATAATAACAACTAGCAAATGAAATAATGCTAGAAATGGCAATGTCAATGAATAATTTAGTCTTGAAAACCAAAGATTCCATGTTAATCATATTCTCAAATTTCCCTTAGGCCCCTACCATTATAATGCCACTACGCGAAGCTCCACTGGAACATCCCATAGCTTATGTCTAGTCCAGGAGATGGAAAGTTCACTACCATTGCACCTTGTACAGTGTGGCATTAAACACCCATCACTCTCTTTTCCTTCTTAGGTCAAAATATGATCGTGTCATTATTGTCTCCCTCTTTTGAAAAAAAAAATTTATTGGTTATGTTTTTGTTATGTTTTCACCTTCACCTTCTAAAAATTATGGCATGACATTTTGGTATCAAAGCAGAGTATACAACACTGGGCATTAATGAGTCCACAAATGAATGTACCATTGAAGTTATCATAATACCATATTACAAATAGGAAATAGGCCTTCTAGGAAATTGGCTTATAATAGTATTAGGATTAATTGGCAATTAAGTTAAATACCCTAAAATGGATAACAGTAATTGATCGTGGTAATAATTTAGAACTACTAAGGATTACGAAATGATAAGATATCACTTGACCCTGCGAATATCCAAGGCTGGTCGAATTCTATGTACCCCCCGATGGTTGTGACACTTAGAGATACATAGTGATTCTAGAGCTCGGCACACGTGGAAATATTCCTTCTTAAATCATATCAACATTAGGATTGAATGGATGGTAACTTATCTCAACGATGTATAAGTATTCGTAAGAATTTGAAAACCCTTATAAAATGTGGAGCTATTAATGAGGGCCATGAGAATGATCAGAATAGTAATTTACATAATAGTGACAAGGAACCCCTACAATGGGGACAATGGAGTAAGGATTCATAGAATTATAATAAGGATAAATTTTATGTCTTGACTGTCTTGATCCAAACTACATGTAAAGAACTCCTGGGAAGTGATGTCTACTAAAGATTAATCCACTTGTGAACCCACGGGGAAGAAAAAGGAAAACACATATGGAGACATATAACGATAAATATAACATGGTACAATGATTTCATTATAGTTTATACTTCCACAACAAACAAGAACCCCTCAACACCTTCACCATCATAACAAGATGGGAAACATGACTGTATATACTCACTAGCTAAGTTAACTCGGAAGCATGAAGGTTTTTCAATAACAACTAGTGAAACTTGCAAGTCAAGTGTTTGCAAAAAAATGTCGTCATTGCTCAAGAACACCTTGCAACCTAGTGGAAAACTACAACTCGATGATCACTATCTCTCCTAGACAACACTAGAGCTCAAGAGAGAAAAAAGCCTGACAATATTGACTAGTCCTTATCATATTAATTGACTAACATGAGATCAAATGATAGAACCCTTCTTAAGTACCGATACACTTGAATGATGCTCGAAGGAAGGAGTGAAAGACATAAATGAGATAACCCCATTAATCTCTCTTATAGCAACCTATTACCTTATATTTTTGGTAAGGGGCACCTATCATAATCTTACTCTTGTTTGATGGATCCCCAATGTAATTGGGGAAAGAAACCTTGGCCCTAGACTACATTTGATGATTCTTGATAGTAACAAGTATGTAGGTAAGGAAACATAAGAAATTAAGGAACTAAATCTCTAAGAATCGACAATCCCTTAAGTCATAGGGGTATGGATCACTCTCTTGACCTATTCTTAGAAAGACTGGAAATACTAGGGAATCATTTTGCATATTTTTGATTAATCTCATAATCCTAGGACAACCCTTCCTCTTCTTACTCTAAGGAAGATCCAGGTATGACCGCATTGCTTTTGAGAATTTGACTTATTGTTTTCATTCTTCATGTTGCATTTTTGGAACGTTCATTTATGATGGTTTCTTGGTATGGTCCCCTTTGCCTTGAGACATGACTTCTCGAAAAGAAAGATTTACCATTGTGGCCACACTTATGTTTAATTGGTGATTTTATTTTAATTTTAAATTATTTTGAGGCATTTTTTTTTTTTGAAAGTGTTGTTTGATACTATTAAGACAGTCATATCAGGGAATATCTGAGATAAACATCATGAGAAAAGTAGAATATCACCCTTTCATTCATCATGAGATAGGATCATATTAACCCTATAAACTTGGGAATATGTTGACTCTTGAACGAATACACTTCAAATTCACGCTATTCTAAGGACTTTACGTAAAGGTACGAAACATGATAAACCTCTAAAGACCGGAAGTGAAGGGATACGTAATGCTATTCTGAACTAATACTTAATAAGTATATCCAACCAATAGTATAATGATCAAGGTTCTCAATTCAAATGTAACCAAATGAATACCATAACTGTCAAGTGTCAACAATTGAGAACTTGTAGGTGGATCATGGATGTTAAACCCAATTAAATTTTTGGAGATTGGTGAAATATGTCAACCCTTCCCAATAAATTAATGTTTGAATTATCATCATAAGCCTTGACAGTGTTGAGTTGAGAGAGTGACTCGAGTCAGTAAGAATTAATGAAAAAAATATGATGACAATGGTAAATGGATGGTCACCCAAACAAGACATAGTATATAAGATCACAACTGTCAAAAAATAAATAAATAGAAAGTAAACCCTAAAGGAGAATACCTAAGCGAGAGAGAGAAGAGTAAGTATGTCGACTAAGGTGCAACATAGGAGGGTAAGTAACCCTGACCTGTAAATGGAATGAAACTGAATAAAAAAGTTGACAATGACAAAGGTAAGGAAATTATGCCATGAAATTAACTAAACTAATAACCAACGAAGTATAATTACAGAATTAGCTATTGAATATATTATTGCAATGAACCATTCTTAATTGCCAAGAGGCTGGAAACACTGCAATGGGTTTGTATATTCTACATATACAACAACTGCCCTACCTACTCCACAAGTATAATTATATCAGGTATTGGTAGGAACCCTAACTTGCAAAGAAACTTGAACCAACTAATGGTGAGTTAATCAATTATTCCTCTATGGGACAATATTTCATAAGTCTATATTTTGATTGTATGTGAAATGGTTAGGAATATGAATTGATATTAAGGCCAAGCCCAAGTAGAACAATCATATTGAATCAAGGTAAACCTTCATATGAGAGCTATGTATCTAGTTGCAGAAGACTTCCAGGAGGAAGTCGAGAACTAGGGGGGGAGGATGTAAGGCCACACTAGCACCCTATTCTAGATCCTGATGAAATAAATATGGTTAGGAGTTAATTGAGTTATGATTTACATTTTGTTTTCTTACTAATAATGATTTAAGGGATTCTATAGGAGACTAATGAAGATTTTGATACTCTATCCCATAACATTAGGTTGATAAGATAAGACCACATGGAAATGAGATTTGCAATGTTTAAGACAAGAACCTGACTCTGAGACACTATGGATGATCTGCTAGGCTATTAGGAAGGATAAAATAACATTCAACCTACTAAGAAAAACTATGAGCATAGGTTATGATGATAATCAGGTATATGGATATGTTTGAAATTGGTTCTCAATTATTACGACATAATGATTGAAACATGCTGACAGTCTGTAGGGTTAAACCTAGAAAATCACACAAACCCCTCATAATGAGATAAAGAGATATTCCTAGGAACATCACAATGTTTAACTCAACCTAAAGTTACTAGTTAACCGGTCTGCACATTAGTGATTTTCACTTAGGACATATATGTTAAGATCCATTTTATATTGTTGTTACGATTCACTAAAGATGACTTAGAGTTTCATTGTTATGTGAGAAACAGTTGTGATGATACTCTGATTTAAAATGATTTATAGTAAGAAGGAATACTGTTGATACACATATTCAATATTTTAATGTTTTAAATATTTTATGAAAAGTGATAATGCAATGTTTTCCTAATAGTACTTAGAACGGAAATGATTAGATGATAATTAATTGTTTATGTTAATGAGAAGTATGAAGTATTGGATCAATGTTGTACATGTTTGTATGTATCCTATATTATTTCATTGGGTTATTGATGTTTAAGTTGAGTGTGTAGGAAAGTTGAACCATGGAAACTTAATGGGGAAACAAGGTATAGACACATGTTTAATGACTCTGCCAAGGTGAATCTTTGTAAGATTCGTAAACTATATTATATTATATTATATTATAATGTATTTAATTATAATATTATATAATATTATACTATTAGAAGGTAATATTTTTATATTATTATAATATAATAATAATATTATTATATTAGGCTCTTTGGCATATCAGATTTTTGATATGTTTTCAGATATTCGATAATATCAGGTATCCGATATCAAATCAGATATTTGATCTGTAATCAGATATCCGATAAGGCTCGGCCTTACCTTCCAGGTTTGGTACCTAGATAGGTGGAAAAAAGTCAGAGTGGATTTTGAAGCGCTTTTAGACGTCTTCAAACTCTATTTTTTTCACATTGCCACTTTTTGGCACACCATGATCTTGCACATACCCGGTATCCTCAGAAGCACAACCCGGGTCACCAATGGATTTTCCCCTAGTTTGGGTTTTCAAAAAATTATAAACTAGGAGGAGAAGGCCTTCATGGAGGGTAGGATTGGTAGTGGGTTTTATCTTGAAACCCTCAATACCCTTTGACATGGAAGTAAAAAGATAGAATGGAACAAAAATTTTGACTCCATGCCTAAAGTGATTTAACAAAACAAAATGGTGTGTTCTAATCCTAATAATATGTTGAGTGTTTCACATTTGAACAAATCACGATACAAATTTTAATTCCATATTAGGAAGGCCAAGATATATTATGTTGATGGTAAGCTAATTAGAAGTGGTATCTAATGAGACATGTCTATTTGCACAACAAGAAGATGTTTGGTTATGGCACAAGAGGTTATGTCATATGAATTTTTACAATTTGGTCAACATTAGAAAAATTAAGAAAGTAAGAGGGTTTCTTAAACTAAAGAAACCTGACAATGCTATGTGTAAACAATGTCGATTGGAAAAAATGACCAAGTCTTGTTTCAAGAGCAAAACATACACTTCTAGTGATATTTTGGAATTGGTTCATGTGGACCTATTGATGTTCAAAGCTATTGTAGAGATAAGTATTTAATTATGTTTGTTGATGAATATTCTAGGATGATGACTATTATGTTCTATTAACCAAAATGTCTTCCTATCAGAAGATTGATTTCAAATGTTGAGCATGTCCAACAGTCATACATTTTCAAATATTCAAATGTTACACAAGGAGCTATTTAAAACCTTGGCCATATCTTTTTATTCTAAAGTTTTTTGGCCTTATTTTCATACCATGCCTTGAAAAATTTCAAGCTGTGACCATGTGATCACCCTATGGTTTGCATAGTCACAATGGAGTAAGTGCTAATAAGAGTTCAAGTGGTGAAGGAATAATTTTATTATGTTTGCATCGCCGTAGTGTTAGTTGGATCAACAAAGGTCAAGGTCATGACATGGTGGTTGCATTATTTTTTCCTGGTCACAAGGTTAATTTGATAGATCATGGTTTGAGTTGTGACAGTGCAATAAGGGGCAAACATTCAATGTTTCAAAGATGCATTTCACACCGTTGGATCTTTTAGATCTATGGCCATTGTGCTATCACAACATGTTAAGAAGGAACTATGGTTAGAGTTGTGATCAAGCAATTTCCTTTGTTTCACTTGGTCACAAGGTTAGGTGGTCAACCTTAGGTCAAGATGAGGATGATGTGAGTGTGGTTGGGATCTGATTTTTGCAAGGTCCCAAGATGTTGAAGACAAGCTGCAAAGTAGTGATACATAGTTGGTCATAATTTCGCAAGTAATAACTATTAATGAAGAAAGGTGGTGGTGAGGCTATGATCATGAGTGGTCAAACATAAGACATAAAGTTGAATGTTGGTAGAATGGAAAAATGGTAAAGGATGATTAGTCCATGTGGTAGGGCCTAATGGTTTGACTCTAGTTGACCAATGACATAGTTGATTTGGTGTGCTTATGACAGAGGAAGCATCTCTTTGATGATAGATCTGATCTTTCAATCTCCTACAACCACTTTCATCATCCCCCAGGTTTGATAAATGAAAAAGAATGCTCCATCACCTCCTCTTGATCCATCTACTCAGTTAGTAGTTAATGGCTACCATCCCTAACCTCTCAAAGCTTCATATGATGGGCAAGTGAATTTCCAACATCTAGTTTTCTACCATGATTATATATTTTCCATATTTGCAATAGTGGTTGCATGTAGTGGTTGTAAGTAGCTCTCATTTAGAAACATCTAAGTTATTCTTAAGCTATAAAAGAATATTTTATAATCCCTCTAAGGGGTTGATTCTTCTTTGTTTTCCTTGGCATGTTTTGGCATGCACATTATAAATTTTGTTTGCCTCTAAACTATTCATGATATTTTGCCTTATCTCTTCTAGCCATTGATATATTGTACAAAATATATTTGTCTATCTTTAATGTATTATGGATATCTATAATTTGTATGACTATATATCTTTTGCCTGTGAATGATATATAGTGAAACTCTTTTCCTTGTGCCACTCATTTGGTTGTCTAATCTATGTGTGATTGATAGGTTTAAAAAGTCTAAATCTATACATCTTTTGGTGTCATTATAGTTAACTATGCATGTATGGGTAGAGGTAGGATCAAACACTCTATTTTGGTGTATCACCTCCTTAGAATAGATTAGTTATTTTCTTTCATGTATTCCTTCTCCCTTTTCTTCTCCAAGCGTAGTTTAGGTGCATCTTGAAAGCCAAGGAAGTTAGCCTTCTCCAAAGACTCAACCTCATAGTTCAAGTCCCATAGCTTGGAGGTTGTTTCCATGTTTCACAAGGTTGTCCTTAAGTAAAAACTTTGGAGAAGGATGATAGCTTTTGTGACAACATATTCCTTAAAGATAAATCTCATTCTTTTCAATTATTTAAGTGGTATTTAACTAGAGTTGAAAATGAAACAAGAAAGAGTCTAAAGTGTTTGAGATCTGATAGAGGTGGTGAATTCATTTCCAATGAGCTCAATACATTCTACAATGAAAAAGGAGTCAAAAGAAAGATGTCAGAAAAAAGGACCCCTCCTTAAAATGGGATAGCTGAAAGAAGAAATAGATCAATAATTGACTGTGCAAGAACATTGATGATGGAGAAAAATGCATCAAAAAAATATTGGAGAGAAGTTGTTAGTACTATTATCTATACATTGAAAAAAGTACAAGTCAAGAAAGGAAAAATTGCTACATATTTTGAACTATGGTATGGATATGCTCCTAATGTGAGATATTTCAAAATCTTAAAAGTAAATGCTATATACTCAAGGATAATAGGAATGGAGAACTTGATGCAAAAATTGATGAAGGTATATTCCTCGGGTATTCCACTAAGAGTAAAGCTTACAAGTGTTTAAATTCTAATACACAAAAAAGTTGTGGAAAGTGAAAATATGAAAATTGATGAATTTATAGAATGAAGTAACCTTACATGAAATGGAGAACCTAAAGATTATAGTACATTCATCTATGTTGAAGATGGTGTGATCCCAACACTCCAAATGAATAAGCAAACCAAGATGTAGATTCCCAGTAGATGGGAAATGATAAAGTGTGACATCAAGCTGTTGAGCTATAGATAGTGAGTGTTAAGCAACAAATTAAAGATGCTAAGTCACAAATAGGCAATTCTGACCATCAGAAAAAAAAATTCAAGCATGCAAAATCTGAACCAAAACCTAAACAAGTAAGAATTAATGAGCTTGAGATTATTTTTCAAGATGAACTTGTTGAAGAGCAGAGAATGAAACCACTTGTGCTATTCAATTTTGTAAGAAGATGTCACTAACCTAAACAAATCATTGGTGATGTTGAATCAAGTGTTGTGACAAGAAAAAGACTCATGATACATGCTTACTTTGTGAATTTGAGCCCAAATTAGTAAAGGATGCTCTAGAAAATGAAGATTGGATTCAGGAAATGAATGAGGAAATTGAACAAATTGAGAAGAACAATACTTGGACCTTAGTACCAAGATCTAAAGAAAAAAATATTATTGGAACAAAATGTGTTTTCGAAAAAAAATTAATGAAAGTGGTGAAGTTACAAGGAACAAGGCAAGACATATATGCAAAGGATATGCTCAAGAAGGAGTTGACTATGGAGAATTTTTTTCCCATGTGGAAAGATTTGAAGGAGTCAAAACCTTGCTTGTATATTCAAGCTACAATAATTTCAAGGTATATTAGATGGATGTCAAATCTGTATTTCTAAATGGTATACTTGAGGAAGAAGTGTACATTGAATAACTTGAAGGATTTGGGGATCTAGAAAAGAAGAATATGGTATGAAAATTGGACAAAGCTCTTTATGGATTTAAACAAGCCCCAAGAGCATGGTATGAAAGAGTGCATAATTATTTGGTGAAGATTGATTTTGAAACAACAAATGACAATAGTAATCTATATTTGAAGACTGGTAAGAACAATGAAGTACTACTATCTAAAATATTTGTTGATGACATTATATTTTGAAGAAAAGAGACACTTTGCAAATCATTTGTTGATGAAATGAAGAAATAGTTTGAGATGTCTATGTTTGGTGAAATCAAATTCGTTGTTGGATTGAAAGTAAAAATTAAATGAAGTTTGGTATTTTCATTACTCAGTCCAAATATATCAAGGAAATACTAAAAACTTTTGGAATAGAAGAATCAAGACCAGTGAGCACACCTATGTCTACAGGATATAAGTTATCTAAGAATGATGAATCTACTAATGTGAACTAGACATTATATAGATCAATGATTGAAAAATTACAATATGTTGTTCATAGTAGACCTGATATTTCCTTAGTAGTTGGGATAGTTGCTAATTCAGCAAATCCCTAGGAAAATCACATGATGGCATTGAAAAGGATATTGAAATATCTAAAAGGTACAAAAGATTATGGATTGTATTACAAGAGATGTGATAGATTTGAATTGAAGGTATTCACTGACACATATTGGGCATGAAATATTGATGACAAAAATAACACTAGTAGAGGTTCATTATTTATAGGAAAGAGATTGGTGTCATGGATAAGACAGAAACAAATTTGTATTTCCCAATCAATAGTTGAAATAGAGTATGTGGATGCTACAGTAAACTATTTAAACATTATGTGGATCAAGAAATTACTGAAAGAAATGAAAGAAGAGATTACAAATCTAGTGGTTATCTATTGTGATAACACAATTGCTATCAACAATTCAAAGAATAGAGTGATGTACACTAAGACCAAGGGCATTGCTATCAAGTATCACTATTTGAGAGAACTAGTTCAAGACAAAGAAGTGAATTTAAGAAGAAGATCAATATAATAGTGCAATCATAGGTAGATGATGAAGCATTCAACTAGAGATACAAATAATTGCATAATATAGATGTATAATGTAAGTGAAGTCAAGAATGCTAAGAGTATTTGGCATTGTTGTCAAAGAGAGGGAGATATACTAAAGTGAAAGAGGGAGAGATATAGAAGAGAGATGAACTTGTAGAGATAACAATCAGAATGGTCAAAAATGAAATCTTTTGGATTGCATAGTAACAAAGAGGGAAATTATATTCCTACACAAATATGTATTATAAGATGAATTGAGGTGTTTCCATCAATGCCAAAGAGGGAAATTGTTGGAAACTTATAATTGGAACAAAGGTTGTTTTGTCGTTAATGTTAAATCTACTGATAAGACATGTTTCTATCTAATCTAAATGACATATCTATTTGATTGATTAAGAGGATTTGAGAGATTTCTCATAATAATAGCACCTAAGAGGAAAGGTTGAGTTATGAAAAGGAAGCTATAATTGACATCTGATTAGTTAGAATTTGATAAGACAAAATGATTTTTTATATTATAGATGTAAAGCTTAACTAAAAAAGAGAGTAAAAGATTAAGGAATGTTGAGTGATGTTGGTATTAACCAAAATCTAGTGTAAGTTGAGAAAATATAGTGTTGACTAAGCTTTAATATCGATTGAGCAAGCTATTTGATGCTGAACCAAAATTTCTACAATGATCGAGTGATTAAGTGATGATCGCGTGTTAGAACTTATCGATTGCCTAGTGACAATATTTGAATGTATATGAGGAATTGTGATTTCCAGCTGACTCTTAATTTCTTGGGATATGTAAACTGTGTTGAAGATAAGATTGATGAGTTGGATCATTAAATTCAATGAAAGAAATGCATAAAGACCTAACATATAGGTTCCAGAGAATTTTCTAGAAGATGATCAAGAAGTTGGATAGATATAATGAATTTGATGAACCAAATCGTAAACCCTAAGATCTATGGTGATCAGGAAAAATGACAAAGCATGAATTACCTATTTAAGGGGGAATAGAGTTAAAGGAGAAAGTGCGAGTGTGAATGAAGATATAGTGAGAGCGAAGAAAGGAATTTATTGCATAGATATTATTGAATATGAAAAGTGAATCTAAGTTAAAGGCTTAAGTTTTGATTAACTAAAAATAGATTATAAAGGACCTAAAACCTTTACAAAAATAGAGTTCTAGATAAAAGAATGAGAAAAGAACAACGAAGAGAAGTTTCTAAAAACAACATGAAACAAACCTCAAAAAACAAATAAGAGGTCACAGAAGGTAGTACTCAAAAAGACAGCAAAAGTCTAGCAAAGGAACAAAAACCGACCAACTAAAGGCTTAAGTTTGTTGAAAGAAGAAGATTGATTGCTTCAAGGGTTGCCAAGAAAGTTAAGTACAAAGATGACAATGGGGAACTTATCATTGAATCAAAAAAATGCACCAAATAGTGATATGAACCTGTAAAAGTGAGTTATAATCATATAGATCAAAACCCTATTATTTTCTTTCTAATAAATGTAAACAATTTGTATTAAAATCTTTTTAGTAAAGGTTGACCTATCAGTCATTTGAAGGACTTAATAGTCTATGTAAATCCTTTAGCAAGATGAGATTCTAAATGGAATGATCAAATTCCTATGACAAGGCCACTCCTAATAGGGTGATTAGATCCTCTAACTAGGTCACATTTAACAATGTGTATTATAGCAAGGTTGGCTCCTAATAGAGCTCACTTAGAGTGAAAAAGTGGTGACATGTTGCTAGTGATTTTTCTCAAATTGGGTTTCCACATAAAATCCTAGTGTCCAACTTGTGATTAATGTTTTATGAAGGTTTATATTTGATAAAGTTTACATTCAACAAGTATGTAATGTTTAGGACAGTAATTTGTTTATCAATATAGTTGAGACCGACAAACAACAAGATAAGAAGAATAGTCAATGTTTAATTGTTTAAATGGTACTTATGGACCACGATTAATTGATTACCCCACCACCCCCTAGTTATTCTTAAAAAATTCTAACACTTAGCATGTCCAAATCTATCCTTTATACCAAGTTATTATGTCTTGTAGACCTTTATATTCACACATGTCCCAAAACACAAAATTAGACTCTTCCCACTTAGGATTAAAATCTAGGATGCCATCTCTAATTATTTAATTAATTATTTTGGTAAAAACAACAAAACCTTAATTTAAACTACTAATTTTCTTAACTCTATTATGTTCTGTATGTGCAAACCTATGACTATTAAACCTTTAATATATTTGTTCCTACTAATCATAATACACATAGGTATGGGATCCTAAATACTCTATACTTCCACCATGAAAATATGTACATGCCAAAACTTTGTCTATAAAGCTCACTAACCAAAAAGGTGTATGTGCTGACAGTTAAACTCTATGATCTACTTAGACAAATTTCTAGGTCTTCAATCTAAAACTTTGTCTTTATAACATGTTGACTTAATAGGGATCCTATATTGTTATAAATGATAACCTCAACATATTTCCATACTCACCTCATACCCAAATTACCAACAATCTCCCCCTTTGGCATTGATGGCAACATATGGGAAATTGGCTAAGTCCCAAAATTTTAAAATTGTGATGTTCTTCACACAATCATAAAAATTTCTCAAAATGTGGATCATGACTATTATATACCATCTTTACATTATACATACTCCCCCTTAGTCTATTCTCTACCTTATATCTCCTCATACATACAATTTTCATACAATCACTCCCCCTTTGAAATCAATGACAAAGGTGAGACAAAAACTATTTACATGTCACAATTTTGATTTTATGTTCATTATTTTATGTTGATGAATTATTTAGCAATGTATTACAATATAAAAAAAAAAATCTCTTCAAGCTGATCAAACTTTTGTTCCATGCATCTTTGATTGAATTTGACACAATGATGAGTGTGCATAGTCCATAAGATGGCCATAATTAATTTTTTAATTGATAGTGATATATTGTTAGGTGATGATGCTATGGTTGTGTGTAAAAGATTCACATAATTTTTTTTATTGTCATTGATGTCAAACTTAATTGGCTAAACACTATGCTAACTTGGGAAAGTACCATGTAATTATATTGATGAAGAGGATTTGAAGAGAGTATGATGAATATAGAGTTGATAAGTAAGGTATTCAATGCATAATTGAGTAAGTTGGCCAATGATAATGTATTACTGGTTTTATTGTTTTACAATCATGTATTGTTAAGAGGTATTGAATAATACAAGGTTAATTGAGTTGTAAGGTTAATCAAGGGAGACTACATTCACTAAGTGACTATAGTATTTCTCGAATGATTAGTAAAGGAAGAAGGAAAATATAGTGATTCTTGAGTGAGTCAGTATATTAAGTCTTGTGTTTCCCAAGAAAATTTTATGTTTATTGAATGACAACCATTTGAACAAGTTTGGAAGATTGGAATCTATAGTTTTGATGAAAATATGGAAAGTTCAAGAAGGTATAAGGTTACAGTCAAAGTTTATTACAAAATCTATGGCTGAGAGAATTTAGGAAGGATCTAATGAAGGAAATTGAAGAATGATAAGGATGGACACAAATTTCTATGCAATATTATAATTTCTATGTTTCTAAGTTCATTGTTTGAAGGAAATCTTTCAAAAATCTAAGATCTATAATTATAATTAAATAGAAAAAGATGGAAGGATCTCAAAGAATTGAGAAACTATTTAAGGAGGATAATAGGATACTTTTAGGCTATTGATTTCATTGTGTTGATGCTTAAAATTTGTTGTTGGTCATATTGCTAAGATAGATCATAGAGAGAAGTAGAAGAAGGTAAGACAATTGTGTTGAGCCAAGTACTAAAGGGAGAAGAAGACTTGTTATTAAGAAGCCAAGTCAAAGTATAGAGTGAAAGAATATCCAATAGAGAGATGAGATAGTGAAAGAGTGAGAACAGATATCTGAACAAGCAAAGGTAGATGTTATTCTTAATAGATCACTTTATATTGTTATTATTTAACCATTGTAGTAGAAAATATTAGAAGTATTGAGTGCACCTAACATGTCTATGAAATCCTATATGGTAACATTGATTAGTGGTATTTGTAAGTCTTTGAATCGGGGCACTCTTTTTAGTCAAGGACATGGAGTGATAAAGTCTACATGATCTTTCAATTAAATCCTCTAATAAGGTCACTTTAAATAAGTGTATGTAACCTCTAACAAGGTTTTCCCCTAGTAGAGTTCACTTTAGAAGAGTAAAATTTAGGGTTGTCACTCCTATTTATTTTTTCCCTTAACAAGGTTTCCACGTTAAATATTGATGTCAATTTTTGTGAATGTTATTTGTGTTGCAAGTTATGTTTTATATTTTAATAATTTACTAAACTTAGTAATAACTAAGAAATCATTAGGTAATAACTTGAAATTTATGGTTATTCAGTAAACCAAGAAAACATTTGATAATAGTTTGGATTAAAGTGTTTGAAAGATTTGATTAAATTTTGTATTGAGAAATTGAAGTTATAGTTATTGATGTTTACGATGTTTTGATGGTGTTGATAAGTTTGAAGGGACTATGAGATAACTAGACATAACCTATTCACCCTTCATGCCCTCTAAGTTATCTGACATTTTGGTATCATCACTGAGTTCTTGGAGAAAGAAATTTAAAGGAGCTTGAGCTAAATATCAAAGATCTATAAGAGAGAGCCACCAAAGCTGAACAAGGAGAATTGTTCTTCATGGCATGATTGAATGAAGTTACATCTTTCTAATATCGGAGATAATGTCACACATTGGTTGGATAATGAATATTTTAAATGTGTTGATCCCCTAACTATGGAAAAAAATTAATGAGAAGAGGAATCATAATAGTATGATGATTGATATTGCATCTTCTCTAACTGATGCCAAATTTGATGATATCAATAACTGTGGCAATTGCAAGAAAATGTGGGATAAATGTAAGCTAGTACATGGAGGAGATGACAATGTAAGGGGAGCCAAAGCTAAAAGCTTGAGAAGTAAGTATGATCACATGAGAATGAAAGAAGGTGAGAATGTTGCACATTATGTAAACCAAATCAAACATGTTGTGAGTGAAATCAGAGTTTTTGGAGGATCCATCTTGGATTTTGAAATTGTAAGTAAAGTTCTATGAACTCTTCTACATGTTTATGCTATCAAATTTTTTGATATTCAAGAAGTAAGAGCTATGCCTGAAAATGATCTAATACTTGATGGTCTAGTTGGTTAGTAGCCTACATTTGAGTTCATAAATTATGATAACAATATGGTTACAATGGGAAATTATTTTAAGTCTTCACTAACCATCAACAATTCAAAGAAAGAGAAGAAAACCAAAGAAGAAAGTAAGCCTGAAACTGAAGATGATCTAGATGAGATTGAAGCATTGCTTGAAAGAAGGTTATCAATAGGTAAAGGTAAATATAAAGGTAAACTATGCCCTTTCTTGAGGTATGACCCTTAAGCAACCTCATGTAACATGGAAACAACAACCAAGTGTGGGACTTACATTTTGAGGTTGAGTCTTTAGGGAAGTTTGACTTCCTTATAATCAAGATGCATCTAAACTTCAACTTGGGAGGAAAAGGGAGAAGGATTGTAATGCCCTACCTAAAGATCCTTGGAAATAAGGGTACACAAAGACAAACATTTTTTTAAAGATAAAGCATAGAAACATGCAACAACAAACATAAAATAGATTGCAATGAAATATTTTACTCACTAGTCAACCAAAGATCCCCAAGCATTTGTCACTTACTACTGCATTCATTTCCATCTACATGAGTTAAACATACAAAGTTCATTCCAATAATAAAATAACCAGGTGATGATGTTCATTTTAATTCTCAAACACAGATTCCTAAATGATTGAACCATACAAGTTCATTTACCAAATCCATAGAGCATGAATGAATTCATGAATAGTCATCCTAAAATTAGGCTAAGTTTAAATTCTTGAAGCCCTTAAATATGTCTAAGTCTAAATTCCTAAAGCCCTAAGATTTTCTAGAATCTTTATCTTAACTCGAAGAGGTCTATAACCTATCTCAAATGAATCATCACATATATATAAAATATATCTTAAGTATAAGAAAGAATATGAAAGAAGAAGAAGGAAGAAGAGAATGAAAACTTGAATGATATATTGTATAGATAGGAATCAAGAAGCACCAAAGGGTGTCCAAATCACCTTAAGAAGTTGTGTGATACTTTTCATTACTATTGTGCGATACTACACCAATATATTACAATATTTCATATAATTGTGGTGAGATACTTCACCAGTATCATACAATACTTCCTCCAACTAGGGGCAATGCTTTACCAATATCATATAATACTTTCTTTGACTGAGGTTGATACTATACTAGTAACAAATGAGATGTCCTAATGTCATCCAAGAATAACACTAAGGTTAAAAGGCTAAACTAGGATGCAAATAAGGTTATAAACTCCACACTAGGGAGTACCAAAACGACCAAATTTAAGGAAAATACACTTGGGAGCATCATATGCATAGAGAAGATCTAGATAGCTCACATAAACAACATGCTACTCTAATCATGATAAATAGCATTGAAATCAAATAAAAAAAGATCCACAAATACATGGACATAAGAAACATCTCAAGAAGGAAAGTACAAGCATAAGATGAAACTTAATCTAATCAACTGTGCTTGTTTCATCCCTACCATAATAGCACCATGAGATCTCAAGGGCCCTAACAATACCCCTAAGCATGAATCTAAAATTTCCAACAAGATAGTTGGAGTTGTCTTGTGAGATCATTCTTACCAATAACCATCAATAAATATCATAAGACCAAGTACATCCAACATGCTAATCTACTAATAGCATCACTTATCCAAAGTAGTGATAAGAAACATCATCTAGAAATATTATACAACATCATGATAAAGGGATGCATCAAATAACATACTAAACATCACCTGAACATGATATCAATGCATCTAAAGTTAAACATAAATCACAAGAGAACATACCCTAGATACACTAAAATACCAAGTAAATATATAGCACTAGGCTCAAACTAGAAGTAAACCATCTATGTACACTAGTCCCCAGTAGTTGTACATGTAACTATGCCTCCCAACCACATGGTAAACCATAGGCCCACTCCCACTATATTGATGGAGATAATGAATCAACCACAAGCACAAGAGATAATCACCCACGGATAACATGGATGCCAATCAAATTTGATACCAAAAATTTTATTGGGTAGTACAAGTACTACAAGCCTTTGATCAACTCCTTTGGGAGGCTAGACTCAAAATGTATCTTTGATCAACTCCCGTAGGAGGCCAAATATTGTGCCTTCAATCAACACCCTTAGGAGGCTGAACACACACACCTTTGATCAACTTCCTCAAGAGGCCAGGTGTTCCATAATCTTATCTTTCATTAACTTAATTTTTTTCCATTTTTTAATTTTCTTTTTCACTTGTTAAACATCTTCATGTTACCTTGTCGGCCACTTCCAAACTAGGGTAAATGAGAGAAGCCACACTATTGCCTACCCTACATACCCATGGTCATCATATGATGAGTGCCCGTAGGCAATGCAAGTCCCCAACCCAACCCTCCAATTGAATAATCACTCAACCAGCCTATATATGGGAGTTTGGGTCTCACAAGATCCCACCATATGCATGCACACATGCTCGTGTGGGTACAACCATCCACATTGAATCAATTAATACCAATGCAAGAGTTAGATATGAGAAATGCAAAAAAAATACAAGTACAACAATATCACTCAATCAGACTATATCTAGGAGCACAGATTTGACATGAATCCCAAAGAGGCAACAAAATAATAAACATCATAAACTCACTCAACCGACCTAAATCTAGGAGTATGGATTCTACATGAATCCCAATGACATGAAAAAAAACCATGGTCATTAGAAACCTAACATACATTCCAGATCCATGACCAAAAAAAGTGCCAAGGAATATCCAAGAAAACTAGGTGGCACACAAAATGAGGCCAGCTAGTTATTAAGTTAATTTAATAACCTAATTTATAGTCACTCTAGAAAAGTGCTTGTATTGGTAAAAATGAACTTTATTGTTCAATTTTCACTTGGAGTTTCATGTTTTGAAAAGAAAAATGCACAAACCCTCTTGGGACTTAAACAAATATTTGTTTGTTGAAGGAGTTTGGATTTGTGGATCTTTGTGAGATTAGTCTCATTATATTCCTATATGGATTGCTCCTCTTTTCTGAAGGTTTCAACTGATTCAATGAGTTGTTCATTTATTTCTCTCTGTTCTTTTAGCAAACATGTGAGGTGGGGCTTTCTAGTTTAATTATTTTTAGCCCATTTTGATCTATTATTTCAATTGCTAAATGTTAGGGAATGGAGAACTAGTATTCCTCTTCATTTTCATGCAATCCTAGCACCTAGTTGGACAAATGTGAGTATTTTATGTTTTCAACATATGGGTTTGGGATTTTTCCTATTGTTATGAAACTGGATTTCAATGAATTTTCTAGATCAAATATTATTTTATTTGAAAAATGTGATTTTGGGTGAATATTTACCAATGGGTTTTAATTTTGTCATTTTTTGACAATGTTGATTTTTGAGCAATTTTTGGTATCACTTCGTTTTGCATGTCACCTAGTTTTCTTGGATATTTCTTGGCATTTGTTTTTGGTTATGGATCTAAAATGTAGGTTATGTTTCCAATCTGACCATAGTTTTTCTTTGCATCATTTGTATTTATGTAGAATCCATACTCCCATATTTAGGTTGGTTGAGTGAGTCAATGGTGTTTTGTGTTTTGTTGCCTCTTTGGGATTTATGTCAAATTTGTACTCCTAGATATATGTTGTTTGAGTGATATTGGTGTACTTGTATCATTTGTGGCATTTATTATATCCAACCCATGCATTGGTATTACTTGATTTGGTGTGGATGGTTGTGTTTACACATGAGCATGTGTGCGTGGGTATGGTATGATCTTATGAGACCCAAACTCCTTGATATAGGTTAGTTCAGGATTTTTCATTTAGGGGGTTGGGTTGGAAAATTTCAATTCTTATGATCACTCATCATGTGATGACCATGGGTATGTAGGGTATGCCATGGAGTGCCTTCTCTTGTGTACCCTAACCTGGAATTGGTCAACAAGGTAACATGAAGAGGTTTTAACAAATGATAACCAAAATTTAAAAATGGAAAAAATAAAACTTAATGAAAGATAAGATTATGGAACACCTCACTTCCTGAGGGAGTTTATTGAAGATGTGTATGTTTGGCCTCCTAAGGGAGTTTATTGAAGGCACAGTATATGGCTTCCTATGGTAGTTTATCAAGGATACATTTTGAGTGTAGCCTCCTAACAAAGTTGATCAAAATCTCATAGTACTTGTACTACCTAATGGCAAGTAATGACACTCTACTTGAGTTCCTACATATCTATCCTATAGTGGGTCTAACCAGTGACCTTATGTATTACATTATCTTCATGATCATATAGATGTTGGTGTCCTATAGGATTGGTGTGTGTGTGTGTGTTAGCCTTGGGTGATTGTCTTATGTGATTGTGGTCGGTTATTATCTCCATTAGCATGGAGGGAGTGGGCCAATGGATTGCCACATGGTTGGGAGGAATAGCTACCTATACCAATGCTAGAGATTAGTGTACAAAGATGGTTTACTTCCAGTTTGAGGCCAGTGCTAGATATTCACTTGCTACTTTGGTGTATCTGGGGTATGTTCTCTTGTGATTTATGTTTTACTTTGGATGCATTAATATCACCTTTAGATGATGTTCATTATGTTATTTGATGCATTCCTTTACCATGATGTTGTATCATATTTCTAGATGATGTTTTCTACCACTACTTTGGATTAGTGATGCTATTGGTAGATTAGCATGTTGGATATACATTTTCTTGTGATGTTAATTGATGGTTATTTGTAACAATAATCTCATGAGATAGCTCCAACTATCTTGTTGGAAATTTGAGATTCATGCTTAGGGGTATGGTTAGGGCCCTTGAGGTCTCATGAAGCCATTATGGTAGGAAGGAAGTGAGCATGGTTGATTAGATTTGGTTTCATCTTATGCTTGTACTTTCCTTCTTGAGATGTTTCTTATGTCCATGTATTTGTACAAGCCTTGTTTTACTTTATTGCAATGTTATTTATCATGGTTAGAGTAGCATGGTGTTTATGTGAGTTATCTAGATCTTCTCTATGCATATGATTCTCTAGAGTGTATGTTCCTTGAGTTTGGTGGTTCAAGTACTCCCCAATGTGGAGGTTCTAACCATATTTTCATTCCAGTTTACCCTTTTAACCTTTGTGTTATTCCTAGGTGACACTAATAGAGCATCTCATGTGATACTAGGAAAGTATCACCCTTAGAGAAAGTATCGTACGCTATTGGTAAATTATTGCCCCAGGTGGAGGAAGTATCGTACAACATTGGTGAAATATTGCACCACAATTATATGAAATATTGTATGATAATGGTGAAGTATCACACCATAGTAATGAGAAGTATCACATGCTAGTTGTGTGAAGTATCACATAGCTTCTTAAGGTGATTTGGGCACCATTTTGGGGGTTCTTTCTTCCTCTATATAATATATATTCTTTTCTTCCTTCTTCTTCCTTATTCTTTCATATACTTAAGATATATTTTAAATATATGCAACAATTCATTTGAGATATGTTCCAAATCTCTCTTAGTTAAGATAAAGATTCTAGAAAATCTCAAGGCTTCAAGAATTCAAACTTAGTTAGATTTCTGGGCTTCAAGATTTTAGACTTAGCCTAAGTTCATGATAGTTATTCACAAATATGTTCATGCTCTATGCATTTGGTAAATAAACTTGTATGGTTTAATCATTTAGGAATCTCTATTTGGGATTTAAAATAAGAATCATCACCTGGTTATTATATTAATGGAATGAACCTTGTATATTTAACTCATGTAGATGGAAATGAATGTGGTAGTAAGTGATGAATGCTTGTAAAAATGAGTAGTGATGATGATGATGAATGGGTGGGGGGATATAGGACCTATCCTTATTCCAAATTCCCAAAAGGAAATATCCAAATAGATTCATCACAAAGAAATCATCAATGCACCAATGAATCAAACAATGGAGAATATGAAGAAAGGAGGAAATCCTATAATCTACTATAGAAAGTATGTACTTGAAATATTGAATAAATAAAAGACAAATACTAACCTCAAAGTATGGAAAATCATGAAAATGATGATTTATGGTTTCTATGCATCGTTTCATGGAATTAAGCAACCCACTTTGGATTGGAAATGCATAGATAGAGGAAACCCATAAAATTTTTGTCCTACTTATGTAAGGTTGACTTTGACCCAGATAGCATGGCACAATCTTACCCCTCACTAAAGGTCATCACTAACCTAAATAGCTTCTATGAAAAAATTGTTAGTAGATCTTGGAAGTTGGGTGAGTGCACCAAGATGGTGTACAAAAAGGGGGGTACAAGTGGACACCTTTTTTTGAAATCAGGTAAACTTGAACTTGGACAAGACATTTGAGGGTCATCCACTCAAAATGACAAGAGTTGAAAAGAATATAAATTGTAGTGCTCTAAATCTAGTTTTTAAACTACTAGAGTTTTTTTAAATGGATAAGATTAGGTGGGTCAAACTCTACACACACAAAAAATAGTTTCTATTTTTTATTGAAAATATAACATAGTTATTTTGGTGTGCAGCACAAAAGACATAGTTAGATTCTCTATTTTGCACATCCCTTTGGTAGATGATGGATAAGGGTCATACCTAGAATTTTAAAAAAATTTTGTAATTTTCTGATGCGTATTTATTTTTTTATGAATTATTGAACTAACTACATCCTAAAATTTTGGTACCTATTCATGTGTCAAGCATAAATTACACCAAAACAATAGAATATGGAAAGTTTTTTTTAAAATGTGTTTAGAATCAAGTGTAGAACAATAATATATAGCTTATTTTGAATTTTTCCAAGCATATCAAAAGTTATTAAAAAATGGTAGATAGATGCCTATGAGGAATGTCAAGGCATTGGTAAAAGTAATTAAAGTTTATGATGTTCATGTTGTCCGAAAATAGAAAAAAAAATATTGTTAGAAAGCTAAGACGTGTAAGATTATGGTGGAAATTTTAGAGACACCCACTTCAACATTAGCAAACTTGATGAAGAAAAAGATGAGAATTCATCTTAGAAGATAACAAAAAGTTTGAAGCAAGAAAAATTGGAGGGAAAATAGTCTCCCAAGCCTTTGGGTCTGTTCCCTATTCTATCATGAAGTCATAACTTGATCAAGTTCTTAGGATTCAAATAACCCGATCGGGTTATGAAATGAAAAAGTGCATTCAAAACCTGATCGAGTTTTGAAGAACTAAATCTAGGCTTTACTCTGAAGGTGATAACTTTGACATATGAAGCCCAATTGACTCCATTCAAAATGTGTTGGAAATATATTGAAGATCTCTACAATATGATGTAGATAAATGAATCCTATGTCATCAATTTTTTTTTCATCAATTTGAATGAAGCATAATCTAAAATAGGTAGTCATTATTTTCCAAATGCATAATCAATAGGTAAACATGAATGCTAACATATTTTTAATTCTCTCTAAAACACACATACACACACACACACACATTCACTAAATAAATAACTCCTACTATCTCTCTCTAACTAAATCCTAACCTCTCACATTCTTTAACCAACTCATAACCTCTCTCTTTTTGTCTAACTTGTTGTCATTAACCATTATCTCTCTCTGAGTAATCCTTAAACCCTCTCATTCTCTCCATATTTATCACTCTCTCCACCCTATCCCCCTAATATCTCTCTCCCCTATGTCCCTCTCTCTCTATCACATAATATCTCTCTCACTCTCTTATTTCCTATCCTCTCTCTCTTCCTATCCCCTACTCTCTCTCTAAGACCCCTAATCCCAAATCCCTTGTTCTATCTCTCTATGTGAAGTTCCCACTTCAAGGATTAGAGGTCAAGGGTAGAGAGAGGGGTTAGAGATTAGGGGAGAGAGAGAGAGAGATACAATAGGGCATAGGAAGAGAGAGA
The DNA here is from genome assembly GCA_028749045.1 of Cupressus sempervirens. Lineage (NCBI taxonomy): Eukaryota > Viridiplantae > Streptophyta > Pinopsida > Cupressales > Cupressaceae > Cupressus > Cupressus sempervirens. The sequence continues at coordinate 722,148,448 of CM053785.1, forward strand.
AGGGATTGGATAAGAGAGAGTGAGAGAGATATGAAGTGATGGAGAGAGGAAGAGGGTATTGTACATGGGGAGAGAGAGAGAGAGAGAGAGAGAGAGAGAGAGAGAGAGAGAGAGAGAGGTGAAGTGATGGAGAGAGTGATAGGGGATTGGACATGGACAAATGAGTGAGAGATATAAAGAGAATGGGATGGAGGGGGAGGGAGGAGAGAGAGAGAGAGAGAGAGAGAGAGAGAGAGAGAGAGAGAGAGAGAGAGAGAGAGAGAGAGGGGGGGGATTGGACATGGATAGAGAGAGTGAGAAATATGGAGAGAATGAGATAGGATGGAGAGAGAGAGGGGGGGGGGGGTTAGGAGTAAATGAAAGAATGTGAGAGGTTAGGAGTTAGTAAGAGAGATATCTAAAGAGTTATTTATTCAGTTAGTTAGTGAGTGTGTATGTGTTTTAGAGAGAGAGAGAGAGAGAGAGAGAGAGAGAGAGAGAGAGAGAGAGAGAGAGAGAGAGAGAGAGAGAGAGAGAGGTTAGTTGGTAGTTAAAGAATGCAAGAGGTTACAAGTTTCAAAGGAGAGATATATTATAGGTTATTTAGCTAGTTAGTAATTGTGTATATTTATTTTTTAGAGAGATAAAATTAAAAATATGTTAGCATTTGTGTTTACCTATTGATTACGCATTTGGAAAACAATGACTACTTGTTTCAAACTATGCTTAATTTGAATTGATGGAAAATAAAACAATTATGACATAGGATTGATTTATCGGATGTAGATCTCTTCAATGTCCATCTAATACATTTTGAATGGAGTCAATCAAATTCTAGATGCAAAAGTTGTGACTTTCAGAGTAAAGCATGTTTTCATTTCTTCAAAACTTGATATGGTTTTTCATAACTTGGTCTAGTTTTTTTTTTAAATTTTGGCAACTAAGCCTGATTGGTTTTTGACATTTTAAACAACTTGATTAGGTCATTCATAACTTGATCAGGTTATTAAGATTTTTGGTTTTTTTTGTGTGGTTTCCAGTAAATTGTACACCATCTTGGTACACACAATCAGTTCGCCAAAAAGGGTATCCAAATCTAAACTTCAATTCATTGTCCAAAACCTATACCTATAAGAAAAATGGTTTTTGTTGTTTGGATGAGGGGTTTGCCTTGGTCAAAACATAGTTTGTAATCAACCTTATTAATGGAATCAAAATAAAGAATGCTAACAAGTGGTAGAAGTAAATCTAAAAATGAAGCTATGATATTTAATAGATATGCAATTGTATTGGAAATGTAAACAAGTATGTTGATATGAAAGCTTGAACATAACATTAGAAAATGTAAAACAAAACCTCCATGATTGTATGCTTGGAATCCACTTGGAGAGAAGAATGAATAGATCTTGAAGATGAACAAAGGATCTTGAAGGAAGATCACACCACCATGATGGTTAGATCTAGGGTTTTGAATGATGAATCTTGAATGCTTGAACCAAATCCCTTCAAAGGCTTGAATGCTTGAATCCTTGATCTTCAACAAAGAACTTGAATGGAGACAATAGCCTGGATACTTTCATAAAAATTCTTGATGGAATGCTTGCTTGATCGTGCAGATAATGGATTGTCTAATATCATAATGTGTGTTCCTCTTATTATGCTATCTTCTGTTAGAGAAAATGAGAGGAGGAGGCTTCCTTATATAGTGATCTAGGGCATAAATTTATAGAGAGGCTGACATTGGAGAATTAAATCCCAATTAACCTTAACCCCTAGAAATTGACCCAGATTAAATGAAATTTAAGAGTTTACCATTTTGAAACTCAAAACTGATGACCCTAAAGTGGGAAAATGAAACTTTCTGAAGCCCGATATCCTAAGACCTCCAAAACTTGAAATTTAGACCTAGGGTTAGGGTCAAGGTCGACTCTACCCTAGGTTAAAGTTCAGGTCACCCTTGACCTAGGTCAAGATTGAGCTCGACCTTGACCCATTAGGTTGTAATTGACCCAAAAAGTTAAAGGGTTTAGTTTATCATAAAAAGTTGTCAGAAAGAGGCTAGAAACAGGGGGGAGAAGCAGAACATGGGAAATAGCTAGATCCATGCAAAGACCTATTAAAGAAACTTGACATGACCCTAGACCCTTTACTCAATGGGCTAAACACTCTTAACATGGAAGCATTTCCATTTTACAATGATACATTAAGCCCTCACTTTAGCAAGGGTATGGATTGAATGCAAACTCTTGGTCAAGTAGAAGAAAGAAAAGATCCAAGTGGATTTGCAATGAGACAAAATAACACTTAGATAAGGACACAAACCCCCAAGGTAAGCATTATAACTCAACATACACACACATGGGTGTGAATACAAAAAAAATGAAACTACACAAAAGAAGGGTTAGCACTAAACAAACCCAAATCAACTAGCACAATAAACTTTGCTAAGATATATTTCTCATACTAATATCATATTTGGAAAGCTATCATAAAAGCATAAATTATTACATAAGAAATACAAGAGAAACACTATAAATAACATAGCTTCATGATCTAGTCCTACCAACATGAAAGAAAAAAGAAAGAAAAGAGGAAGTGATTACCTTGCCTAGCAAGATTCCCACCTTACCATGAATCACCAAGGGAGGGAGAGCCAAATAGGTGGCCAAACCTAATATTTCACCTATAAACTATTCTTGTAATTTTAATGTGTCTTCTGATGGCTTTCGGAATACCCATAGATCCACCTTCTAGTATCACTATGAATATGAAATGTGTGTCTCCTCAAGGTTTTGCAACTTATGTGTGTTACCTTCAAAAGACTTAGCATATTGAAAATTGAAAAATGCATGTCTCTTTAGGATTTAGAAACTTGTGTTACCTTTTGAGAATTTAGCATGTTGAAAATTTAAAAATGTGTGTCTCTTTAGGATTTAGCAACTTTTGCACATTACCTTAAGAGAATTTAGCATGTAATTTGAAAAACTATAGTATAAGGGAGACCCTAGGTATGCCCCCTCCTTATCATGGTTGTCTACTAGACATAATCAGGAAGAGAAAGAGGATACCTACTTCACAATGCAAGGAGATATCATATTTAACAAAAATGGATACCATATTCTTAGCGAGGGATATTGACCCCTACATCTAAGAGTATAGATAATTATGAAAAGGATATGTCACTCATGAAAATAAGATCCTCAAAGAAAGAGATCTTATCAACAAGACCCCCACCATAAAGGAGTGCTTTTAGATAAAATATCAGGTTTCAAAGATAAACCAAGTGGGAACAAAGATTCAATCATCAAGCTCCCTATACAGAAGAGTAAAATGAATATTTGGAATGACAAAATTAACTCTAACACCAAAGAAAGGGTAAGAGTTTATGAGGAACTTAATTTAAAACATAGAGAAGAGGTGATGAGCTAGGACTACAACCTCTTGTATAAAAAGGTTATCCATAGTCAAAACATTTTTTTAGTAAGATGAAATAATATTGCAATATAAACAAGTACCACTAAGCTAAGAAAAGTAGTTCCTAGACAAAGAGAAAGAAGGAAGAACCTTGCCCCCCAGGGATGAAGACAAGGGATACCTTTTCAAAATAGATGTCTTCGAAAAAAAATCTTGAATAGATTCTATAAATGATTATAAACATGATACAAAATCATAGAAAAAAATGAAGAAAGAATACCAATTAAGCCCAATAAAGGCCTAATGGATCCTAGGAGACTAGATGAAAAGACACACCTTGCCCCCCATTCTAGAGACAAGAGGATAAGAGATCTATATTATATAAGAATGAGGGGAATCCCCTATATCAAAATTATAAAGGAATTTTAAAACTATATGATAGTGAGATATAATTTGAAATGTTTACAATCAACAAGTAAGTTTGTATTACTATAATGAAAAGGACATTTATGTTTAGATAAGGCATCTTTCAATATAGGTTTAAATATTTATTTTTTCAAATTCATCAATTGAACATACACCATCTTAGCTATATCTTGATGAGTAGTAGGATTATCTAGTTTAGGTATATGAATGAGACACTTGATACAATGCTCATTAACTCCAAGCCCTACATCTCTATAACCTTGTTTAGTTATCATATTATATCATGTAGTGTACATATCATGTAAAGATTCTATAGGAGGTGATTGTTTGTAATGTTCATGATTAAATTTTGTATAAAGTGGAATAATAGGCTTTGAAGAAGGTTCTTTACCCTTTCCTTTAATATCATCATGAATTAGAGGAGAAGGTAAATCAAAGAAGTCTTGCACATCTGCATCTTGAACTGTAGCTCAAATTCCATCATAAGTATGGGAAGAACAAGGATTATTAGAGGAAGAATTAGGCATCAGATCAGGATTAGGAAGATTAGTAGATGGTGTACCATCTACCAAATTCTTCACATAATCCAAAATAATAATAAGTCTACCACATGAGTCTTTAATGAAAGTTTTGAATGTAGGAAGACTAGTACCAGTCAAATTCAGAAAAGCAGAAGCAATAATAAGATGAAGGATCATCAACATAATAAAGTGAATTATACTCTCACAAAAATCATAGGTATGGTAGAAAGATGCAAAAATAAGCATAATAAAGAACATGACCACACACCAAAGCATCTTAATAATCTTCATAGTTAATGAAATGCAAAAAATGTTTTTGTATTTTGTATTTTTGAATTTAAAATGAAAGAGCATAAATTAAATCCAATCTTAATGTAAGAAAATACCTAACACTAAAAATAATAGGCCATCTAAATCCACAAAATAAAACAAGTAAGCTTGTTGAGTTCACCAAAATGAATAGGATAAAATATGAGTAGTGATGATGATGATGAATGGGGGAGAATATAGGACTTATCCATAATCCAAATTCCCAAAAGGAAAGATCCAAATGGATTGATCACAAAGAAATGATCAATGCACCAATGAATCAAACAATGGAGAATATGAAGAAAGAAGGAAATTCTATAATCTACTATAGAAAGTATGTACTTTAAATATTGAATGAATAGAAAACAAATACTAACCTCAAAGTATGTAAAATTTGGAAAATGCTGATTTATGATGTCTGTGCACAGCTTTAGGGAATTCTACAACCTACTCCAAATTGGAAATGTCGAGACAGAGAAAACCTAGAAAACTTTTGTCCTTCTGAGGTCAGGTTCAACTTTGACCCAAATAGCGGGGCACAATCCTACCCCTCACTGAAGGTCATCCCTGGCTTGAATAGCTCTGACAAACAAGTTGTTCATGGATCTTAGAAGTTTGCCCAACAGGGTATCCAAATTTAAACTTCAATTCATTATCCAGTACCTATACATGCAAGAAAAAATGGTTTTTGTTGTTTGGATGAGGGGTTTGCCTTGGTCAAACCCTAATTTTGAATCAACCTTAATAATGGAATTGAAATAATTAACGGTAGCAAGTAGTAGAAGTAAATATAACAATGTAGTTATGATATTCAATAGATATGCAATTGTATTTGAAATGTAAACAAGTATGTTGATGTAAAAGCTTGAACATAACATTAGCAAATATAAAAAAAACCTCCATGATAGTATGCTTGTAATCCACCTTGAGATAAGAATGAATAGATCTCCAAGATGAACAAAGAATCTTGAAGGAATATCACACCACCATGATGGTTAGATCTAGGGCTTTGAATGATGAATCTTGAATTCTTGAACCAAATCCCATCAAAGGCTTGAATTCATGAATCCTTTATCTTCAATAGAGAACTTGAATGGAGGCAATAGCTTGGAAACTTTCTTGAAAAATCTTGATGGAATGCTTGCTTGATCATGGAGATGATGGATTGTCCAATATCATAATGTATTCCTCTTATTATGCTATATTTTGTTAGAGAAAATGAGACAAGGCTTCCTTATATAGTGATCAAGGGCACAAAGTTCTAGAGAGGCTGACATTGGAGAATTAAATTCCAGTTGACCTTAACCCTTAGAAATGGACCTAGACTAAATGAAATTTAAGATTTTAGCATTCTAAAATCTGAAACAGCTGACCCGAAAGATGGAAAATGAAACTTTTTGAAGCTCGATATCTTGAAACCTTTGGAACTTGAAATTTAAATTTGGGGTTAGGGTCAAGGTTGACTCTACCCTAGGTCAGAGTTGAGGTCATCCTTGACCTAGGTAATGGTCAAGGTCAATCTTGAGCCATCAGGTCATCATTGACCCAAAAAGTCAAAGACTTCATCTTTTCAAATAAAGTTGTCAAAAAGAGGTTGGAAACATGGGAGAGAAGTAGAATGGGGAGAAAATAGCTAGATCCATACAAATACCTATTCAAGGTGCTTGACATAATGCTAGGTCACTTACTTAGAGGGCTAAATTATCTTCACATGGAAGTGCTTCCATTTTAAGAAGATAGAGTTGTTTCATGTTCTATGTTTTTTCTTTAATAAAATATGTTTGACTTTGTGTATCCTTGTTTCCAAGGATCTCTAGGTGGGACATTACTAGTATTACATAAAAATAAATTGCTCAAAGGGAAAGGGGTTGATGCACTATATTGAAACTTTGGTTGATGTTTTTCTATATGTGCACAAAAAATTAATAAAAGGTCCCAAACTGCAAAAATATTAACTCTAATTCACCCTTCAAGGACTCATACGTAGGTTAGAACAAGTGAAATGTTGCAAGGAAAGTGATATTTACAATTTACAACTATTAGATTATTTAGAATAAATGACATGGGGTGAATCAATCATCGAAGGTCTAGATGTACCAATTGAACAAACACTCAATTAAACAACTTTAGATCTTATCACATAGCTTGGTCTCTACAATCAACTTTTAGTAACACTAACTAGTTGTCCACTATTTTAAGTATAACAAACTTGTAGAATGTAAACATTAATCAGTAAAATACTATAAATAACATCCAAACAAGTTTGACACTAGGATTTAACATGTAAACCCAATTTGGGAAAAATTATGAGTAACATGTAACCATTTGTCACTCTTATTAAGTGAGCTCTATTAGGAGCCAACCCTATTAAAGGTTACAAAATAAACTATTAAATGTGACCTTGTTAAAGGATTTGATCACCCTATTAGGAGTGAGATTGTTAGAGGACTTTAGAAAATTCCATTAGAATGTCACAATGTTAAAGGATTTACATATGATTTTTAGGTAAACCTTTATTAAAGGAATTAAAAAAATTTTGTAATATTTTGAAAGTAACAACAACTTTTGATTTGTCAAGTACAACTCATGTTGTATGTACAGATATCATCTTGGCTAATATACACTAATTCACTAACTAGTGCTCATTGTCATCTAATTCTCTAATTCACTTGGCAATCCTTCAAGAAATCACTCTCCTTCTCTTCTCAACTCTTCGCAACCTTCTACTTAGGTTGACCAGTCAATAACATTAACAATTACTCCAAACTTTTATAATACTCTAGAACACACACACTTTAGGTTAGGCCCTTGTACCTCTTTAAATAGGTAATTCTGATCTTTTGTTGCTTAAACATCATTATAGATCTTAGTGTTTATGAATAGATCCACTACATAAAATGAATCTAATCACCATCTTGTTTATCCTCTTCTTTTCTATAAACTTCTCTTAGAATTCATTCCTTAGGTCATTTACATAATCCTCTCCTAGCATTAAATGATTCAACTCATCAATCCTTATCTTCAACACACTTTCCATATCCCAAGAAATCAACTTAGTCAACTAGAAGTTACACTTTCTCAAAAACTATTAAAATGATGTTCCTTAGTCAACACTAAATTTTGACACTCGATCATCACTAGGTTACTTTATCATTACTAAAGTTCTTTCTTGGCATAGGAATTATCACTCGGTCAATACTAATGGTCGGACAACATTAATTCTCCTCAACTTGTTCTGGCACTCAATAGACACTAGCATCATTTCGCATATATTTCAAGTTCCTTAATCTTTTTCTCTATTGCTCAGTCAAGCCTATGCATTTGATCTATTTCTTATCACATCTTTAAGACTAGAGTATTATTGTCTTCTCTACTTGTAGCATGATTTAAAAAACCACTTTATCTTTTCAAAGTCTAACTAATCAAGTGTCCATATATAGTGTCCTTTTCATAACTCAACCTTTCCTCTAGATACTTTTTTATGAACAACTTCTAAAATTCTCTTCATCAATAAAATAGTTATGAAACTTAGATTAGATAGAAAACTATCTCACCAATAGGTTTGACATCAATGACAATATAACAATTGTCTCAATTGTAGTTTCCAACAATCTCCCTCTTTGGCATTGATGGTAACACCTCTAGTTACCATGCAATCCAAAACATGTACTATCTCAAGAAACTCCCTCTATTTGTAGGTCCAAATATTCATTAATATCCTTACTTCATTTTAATTCTCATCCATACAACTCTATTATGAAACACAGAAGCTCTTTCTATCATATTAGATCTAGCAAAACCTCTAGTAAGTCTTGTGAACTCTCTCTTAATGATCTCTCTCTTGCATCATTATTTTACTTTCACTATCTCCTTCTATATATCTCTACCCTCTTTATGATAGCAGATTTCACTCTATCTCCCTCTTTCATTTTGATCTTCTCATTCTGAATATCTTTCTCTCTACTAGATAATCTCTCTTTCTTTCTTATGGTAATTGGATAATCTCTCCCTCTTTGACAACAATGCCAAAGACATTTATGTAGATACCTTCATGCCAGTTTTGAATTCTTCATTGGTCATTTTTTTATGAATAATCCATCATAATGTTCTTCTTCTTCACTACTACCTTAGGAAAATCCTAAAGTAGAACTATTTGTGTCAATTTATAAGATAGTTTGATCAATACATTTGATGCAAAGCTTTACTTTAGCTTAAGTAGCTTAATCTAGGGGAATCACCCCTAGTTTATCTCTAAGATTTTCATGGGATTCTGTAGGTAAATATTTAGTGAATATATCACCTATTTTCTCTTTAGTGTTCACATACTCTAATTTTACTTCTTTGTCTTGAACTAGTTCTCTCAAGTAATGATACTCTATAGAAATATTCTTAGTTTTTGTGTAAATTACAAGATTCTTTGATATGTTAATAGCACTAGCGTTATCACAATAGATAATCATTGAATCTACAATCTCTTCCTTTATACCTTTCAACAATTTCTTGATCAATATGATATTTGAACATTCACTGCTTTTGCCACATACTCAGTTTCAGTTGTTGATTGAGAAATGCAACTCTACTTCTTGTTTATCTATGAAATTAGTCTCTTTCCTAGATAGAATGCACCTCCACTTGTGCTCTTTTTTTCATCAATATTTTCTACCCAATCAAAATCAATAAATACTTTTAGTTTAATCTTATCATTCTTCTTGTAATACAATTCATGGTCTCTTGTTCCTTTTAGATATCTCAGTATCCTTCTTACTACTAGCATGTGATTTTCCTAGGACTTGTAGAAAATATTGCAACTATCCTAATAGAAAATGTAATATCATGTCTGCTATGAACAACATTTTGCAATTTTCCAATCATTTATCTATATAATGTCTAGTTCATGCTAGTAGAATCATCATTCTTAAATAATTTGTTTCTAGTGACCGTAGGTGTACAAATTGGTCTTGAATCTTCCATTCCAAAAATTTTCTAGCATCTCCTTGATATATTTCAATTGAGTAATGAAGATGCCTTGCTTCATTTGACATACTTGTAAGCCAAAAAAAAATTTGATCTCACCATATATTGACATTTCAAATTCCTTCTTCAATTCATCAGCAAATGATTTTCATAATGCTTTCTTGCCTCCAAATATGATATCATCAACAAAAAATTTAGATGAAAATACCTCATTGTTCTTGCTAGTCTTCAAGTAAAAATTATTATTATCATTAGTTCTTGCAAATCCAATCTTCACCAAATAGTTGTGTAGTCCTTCATACCATGCTCTAGGGGTTCGTTTCAAACCATATAAAGCCTTGTGTATCTTGCACACCATATTTTTCTTGCTAGGATATATAAATCCTTCAAATTTCTCTATGTATGCTTCTTCTTCAAGTATCCCATTTAGAAATGTGGATTTGACTGCCATCTGATATACCTTAAATCATTTATGAGTAGAAAATGCAAGAAGTGTTTTAACTCCTTCTAGTCTTGCTACAAGGGGAAATGTTTCCCCATAATCAACACCACTTTCTTGTGCATATCCTTTGCATACAAAACTATCCTTGTTCCTTGTGACCTCATCATTTTCATTCATTACCAACTTTGTTCCAATAACATTTTTATTTGTGGGTCTAGGTACTAGTGTCCATGTTTTGTTCTTTCTATTTTCTCAATTTCTTCATTCATTTCTTGTATCCAATCCCCATTTTCCAAATCATCTTTCATAGATTTGGGCTCAAACTCACAAAGTAGGCATATATCATTTCTTAGTCTTTTTCTTGTCATAATACTAGATTGTTTATCTCTAATGATTTTCTCAAGCACATACTGTATTATTACATATTTTTCTAGTACAAGATCATTTCTTCTTTGGTGTTCAAAAGGTTCATCTTGAAAAATGATTTCAAGCTCATTTTCTCTCTCTAGTTTGGGTTATTTTTAGGTTCTACATGCTCAACATTGTCTTCTTGTTGTTTGGCTTCCTCTATCTATGACTCGGCATCATTTCCCTATTTCTTGGCACCCATAGTTTGGTACTCAAAAATTGGTGGTTGCAACTCGGCATTCCCAATCTATTGTAGATTTGTAGCTTCATTCTCTTGTTCAGGTGGGGTGCTAGGAGTACTATCATTCACATGTATGAATGAACTATAGTCTTCAAGTTCTATCTTGCATTCACCTTCATTTTTTCCTATATTCTCATCAAATTTTACATTTGCACTTTCCTCAACTTTGTTAGTGTTAGAGTTAAAACACTTATAAGCTTTTCTCTTAGTGGAATAACCTACGAATATGCCCTCATCACTTTTTGCATCAAGCTTTCCATTTTTATTGTCTTTTAGTATGTAAAATTTTCTTCTTAAAAAATTTAAATACTCTACATTAGGTACATATCCATACCATAATAAAAAAGGTATATCATTTGTACCTTTCTTGATTTGCACTCTATTCAGTGTATAAACACATGTACTTATAGCTTCTCTCTAGTATTTTTGTGTCACATTTTTCTCCACCATCAATGTTCTAGAACAATCCATGATTGATCTATTCATTCTTTTAGCTATCACATTTTGAGTAGGGGTCCTAGGTGTTGACATTTATCTTTTGATTCCTTAGTTTTTGTAGAATATGTTAAGTTCATTGGAAATCAATTCACCACCTCTGTTAGATCTCAAGCATTTCAGACTCTTTCATGTCTCTTTTTCAACTCTTTCCAAGTACCACTTAAATAACTAAAAAAAGTCATATTTTGCTTTAAGAAACATCACAGTCATCATTCCAGAATAATCATCAACAAATAGAATAAAATATTTATCTCCACAATAGCTTCAAGCACAAATAGGTCCACATAAGTTAGCATGAACCAATTCTAAAATATCATTTGATGAATTTTTATTTTTATTTGATAAGATAAATAGGTTTTACAGGGATCCTGAAACCCAAGATATGTTTTTTGTTGAAGCTAGACTTTGTCATTTTTTCCCAATTTTTATTGTTTACATATAGCATTATTAGGCTTCTTTAGTTTTGGAAAACCTCTTACTCTTTTCTTTTTTCTAATGTTAACCAAATTGTGAAAATTCATATGACACAACCTTTTGAGCCATAGCCAAATATCTTTATGTTGTGCAAACAAACATGTCTCATCAAATAAATCTAGATAGAAAAAGTTACCTCTTGTTTGATCACCACTTCTAGTTAGTTTACCATCAGCATCAAATATTTTGGCCTTTATGTTATTGAATTCAACTCTATAACCTGATTTGTTTGACTATGAAATGCTCAACAGATTATAGTTTAGTCCTTCAACCCAATAAACATTGTTATACTTGATCTTATCAATTAGATGTATTTATCACTTGCATTTCATGAGAGATGGAACATCATTACTAAATTTAACACAACTACCCTTGTATGATCTAATATTCTCAATTTTACTTCTATCAGTAGTCATGTGATTAGAAAAACCACTATCAATTATTCACTTATCACTTTTATTCATATAAGAGATTAATGTGGTTATTTCATTTATCGGGATCTTCTTTCATAGAAACATAGACTACTTCTTCATCATTACTTTCAAATTCAATATCAATTTCTTCTTCAACAATATAACAAGATTTCTTACCTTTTTCTTTGCAATCCTTATTCTTCTTTTTGTCTTGGTCATCTCTTCTTCCTCTATATTTTCTTTCCTTTCTCTCATCCTTTTCTTCTCTGTTAGAACATCTTGTAGAAATATATTATAGGAAGTTTACCTTTGTATTTACCTTTGCCTCTTCCAAGTCTACTAGTCATAAGTGCTTCAAGTTCATCAAGTTCATCATCAAAAGTATCACTTTCACTTTTCACATGTTTTCCTTTTCCTTTCTTTCTAAGAACCAATTATGATTTAAAAGAAGATTCAATAGTAGTGGGAGTTTAATTGCCAAAATTAGACATCTCAAAAGTAGTAAGCCTACTAATTACACCTTCTAGAGTTAAGGTATTACCTAGAGTACATCTTAGTTCTTGTATTAGAGAAATCCAAATAGCATAAATAGGAAGTAGAGTTCTCAATATCTTTCTTATTATTATTTGATCCTCAATCTTTCCATTTGCACCTCTAATAGCATTGAAAACCTCTTTGATTCTTGCATAGTACTAAACTATATTCTCACCTTCTCTCATTCTCATTTCATCAAATTTTCCTCTCAAGCTTTTTGATTTGGCTCTTATGACATCATCATCTCCTCCATATATGGTCTACAATTTATACCATGTTTCCTTTGCATTCTTGCAATCTTTTATGTCATCAAACTCAACATAGCTTAGGTCTTAAGTAATCTCCAACATTGCTTGATCGTGTTCTTATTTTTCTTTCACTTGTTTAGTAGTCAAGTGGACTATTATTATATTGACATATGCATTATCCATAAAATCTAGTGCAACATCCAATATGTGTAGTCTCATCAATCTTTTCCATGTAGGAAAATTCTCTTTGTTCAACTTTGGTACCTCCTTTTTGTAGATCATGATCTTTAGCTTTGAGTACCTTTAGAATTTTCTCTGTGGGCACCAATCACTACAATATTTAGAGTCAAATTGCAATGGCAGTGTAATTCATGGTGGTTTTCATGTTTTTTTTGTAATTCTCCCCAAAATCATCACAATACTAACATTTGAGTCACAATTGCAATGCCCCTATGAGCATAAACAAAAAAAGAAGAGAACACAGCATAAATTATTTTCTATTTTTTAATCGTGGAGAGTTGCATGTGAAAGAGGCAGAGAGATTTGAATGTTGTTGTGCCCTTGTGATTGATGCATTTGGTTGTTGTGCCCTCATGAACTCTACATTTCATTATCATGGCCTTTCTCTACAATTTCATTGTCCTAGTATACCCTTGACCCTTACTTTGTGATTTCATTGTCATGTTGTGCCATTGCTTTTCTATTTCATTTTCATGTCATGCCCTTGTGATCTACATACCCTTGCTTTGCAATTTTCTTCAAGGGAAACAAGAGGTATGTATGTGTCTTTTTCTTTTCCTTGTAAACATGTATGTCTTTATATTTCCTTCTAAACATGTATCTACTTATATAGTCAGAGAGATCTCTTTTAAGGTGCTTATTACATATTATAACTTTACTATAAAAAATATCCAACTGCATACATATTCTAGAATCCAAATAATAAAAAAATAAAACTCACTCAACCCATGCTAAGTGACTTCCTCAAGATCCTACATAAAAATAATGTAGACCATGAAAAATGGACCTAGTTCACAATAAATTTTACAAAAACATACCATAGTAGATATTTTTAGAGAAAAACAAGCCATAACCTAGTTAAATTTGTTAGGAATTCTTTTAGAATAACTAATTTTCATAAAGTAAAGTGAGCCTTTAAAATTGTTCTTTCATCCAAGATTAAACTTTCCTACTTAGCAAGTTACTATAAATCAACATACAAGCATAACACATGAGAAATCAACATATAACACAGTGATTTATGTGGAAACCCAATTTGGGAGAAACCACCAGTAACATGCTACTCAATTCTCACTCTTCTGAAGTGATTCCTTGTGAAAGGCCTACCCTATTAAAGGCTACAACATACTATTAAATGTGACCTAGTTAAAGGATTTAACCACCATATTAGAAGTGGGCCTAGTTAGAGGACTTTAGAACATTCAATTGGAATGCCACCCTATTAAAGGATTTAGAAATGGCTGTTAGACCAATCTAAGTTCATAATATTTTACCCTAGCTTGCACAATTGTTAGAGAGTAACAACAAGGGCTTTTGACCTAATACAACTCACAACTTAACTTACTGATTTTAGATCATAGTTTAGCTCATAGCATTGCCTAGCTTTCAGTCTCTACATCTCTAACAGCTTGTCCTCCTTTCAAGCTTTTTCTTCTTGAGTCTTCATGCTCGATGTACCAGTGCAATCTCCTATATGACCACTTATTAAAGCAAAGTCTCTGTGCTCTATTCTTCTTTCTCTTCTTGATGTCTTCTCCTTAACACCTTTCAACCACTTTGCAATTTGGTACCCCAACAACTCTTGCTTCTTGGCTTGTGACTCCTTAAGTAGAAGTTTGGAATTGCTTTTCTTGCTCAACTCTTCCTTCCTTTAATTCCTGTTCAAATAGATTAGATAGGATTCATTGAAACTAACCCACATCTTGTTCCTTCTAGAAACATCATGAAGAATCCTCTTGAATTCGCTCAAAAATAGTTTACATAAAATTCTTGCCACCAACTCATTGTCCTTATCCTCTAACTGGTTCACAAAATTCAAGGTAACAAACTTGTCAGCTCAAATTTGGTGAATCTTTGACTTTTTCAATAATGCAACAGCTCGGCACTATTGAAATTTGGGTGCTCAACACATACTGTGTTACTCAGCATTAACTACATTTTATTGATGCTCGGCACCTACTATGGATTTACTCAGCATCTACTAAGTTTTTTTAATGCTTAGCACCTGTTACTTTGCTCGGCACCTAAACATGCTCGGTTCCTTCTATATCACTCATCACACACTAGATTTTTCTTTTTCTTGGCACTAACTAAAAATCTTCTCGACTCAAAGTAGCTTGCTCAACACTCACTAATGAACTTAGTTAAGCTTTGCAATCAAACTTGTTTCAACTTATTCTTCTAGTGTTTCTAAGTATGGCCAGCCTCTGTATCTTCAAGTATATTATCAATACATCATTTTACCATTGTCTTAATTGATCCTTGCACTTCATTGCAAAACCATAACTCAACCTTTCCCTTAGGTGCTTTTGTTACATCTTGTTGATTAAATCCTCTTTCATCAATCAACTAAGTGATAATACTTGGATCTTATAAGAAATTGTCATTCTAGAAAATAGTAGGTTTGACATCAATGACAAAACAATGATTAAAGACATTCTTTATCAACAATCTCCCTCTTTGATAGTGTTCATTTTCAATTAGATTTCCAACAATGTCCCTCTTTGGCATTGATGGCAAACCAAACTGATCAACCAAGTTAACAAAATGCTAACTAGGTTAAAATAGTAAATCAAATGCCAAAAAGAAAAATGTGTTATCGTATGTTTTCACAACTCCCTCTCTAATCTGTCATCCTGATTTCTTTTCTTTTTCTTCTCCCTCTTAGCTATTTTTGGCTTTTTCTTTCTTTTATGCTATCTCTTCCAAATCATTTGTTTTCTCCCTCTTTACTATGGCTTATCACTGTTCACTTTTTTCTTGTGTTGCTCATGACTCCTTTCATTATTTCTCCCTTTGTATGTATTGATCATGTTCTACTATTCTAGTATTAGCTTCTTCTCTCTCTATCCATTTGATCTTGCTACTTTTCCCTCTATCTAATTGAATGATATTGATCAAATGTTGTTGATCAGTTTCTTGCTACTTCTCCCTCTTTGACAACAATGCCAAAGATGTATCTTGACATACAAGTGTAGCATTTGTAGGTACTCCAATTTCTCCTCTATCACCTTTCTTGTGACTAATTTGGAACTTCAGCACTTTGATTACTTTAGGCATGATCCTAAAGTATTTATCTTCTGCATTAATTTGTAATATCCCAACAATCAACTCATTTGATGCAAGGTAGTCTTGCTTTATCTCAAGTAGCCTTGGCTAGGGGTATCACCCCTAACATACCTCTAAGATACTCAAAAGCATCTTTAGGTAGTGCTTTTGTAAAGATGTTAGAAATTTGTTCCTTTGAACTGACATATTCCATCCTTACTTGTTTGCCTTCCACCAATTCTCTTACATAGCAATATTTGATTGCAATATGCTTTGTTTTGGCCTGCATTACAGGATTCTTTGATATGTTGATGACAGTTGTGCTATCACAATAGAGTATCACAACTTCATTTACCTCTTCCTTCATACCTTGCAATAGATATTTAATCCATACAATATTAGTGCAATTGATAGTAGCAGCAATATATTCAGCTTTTGCTATAGACTGTGAGATACAACTTTGCTTTTTGCTGGTCTAAGTAATCAATCTTTTCCCTAAGAAAAGTGCTCCTCCACTATTGCTTTTTCTATCATCAATATTACCTCCCAATCTACATCAGTGTAGGCTTTCAACTCAAAATTTTCACTCCTCTTGTAGTATTAACCAAAGTCATTAGTTCCTTTTAGGTACCTCAGTATTCTCTTTACTGCCATTAGATAATTTTCTCTTGGGTTAGCAAAAAATCTTGCCACTATTCCAATAGCTATTAATGCAATGTCTGGTCTACTATGCACAACATATTGAAAATTTCCAATCATTGATCTATACATTGTCTAATTCACTTCAGCTAACTCATCATTCTTAGATCAATTATGTCCTCTTACCATTGGTGTATTGACTGGTTTTGAGTCCTCTAATCTAAATGTCTTGAGTAGCTCCTTGATATATTTTGATTGAGTCACAAATATGCCATGCTTTACTTGATGTACTTGTAATCTAACAAAGAATTTTATTTATCCAAACATTGATATCTCAAACTCATGTTTGATTTGATCAGTAAAGTCTTTGCATAGAACATCTTTTCCTCCAAATATTATATCATCAACAAAGATTTTAGATATCAAAATGTTTTTACCTTTTTCTACCTTGATGTACAGGTTTTTGTTGTCATTTGTTCTCTCAAATCCTTTCTTCACAAGGTATTTATGTAGTCTCGCATACCATGCTCTAGGTGCTTGCTTCAAACTATAGAGTTCTTTATGCAATTTGCAAACCATATCCTTGTTGTTGTCATTAACAAATCCCACTAGTTGTTCTATGTAGACTTCCTCTTCCATTATACCATTCAGAAAAGTAGACTTTACATCCATTTGGTAGACTTTGAAACCTTTATAAGTAGCATAGGCAAGTAGTGTTCTTACTCCTTCCATTCTTGCAATAGGGACAAATGTTTCCCCATAGTCCAGTCCTTCTTCTTGTGCATAGCCTTCGCAGACTAGTCTGGACTTGTTTCTTGTTATCTCACCATTCTCATCAATTTTGTTTCTAAAAACCCATTTGGTACCAATTACATTTTTATCAACTAGTCTTGGAACTAAGGTCCAAGTATTGTTCTTCTCAATTTGATCTATCTCCTTTTCCATAGCTTTATGCCAATTGTCATCTTGTAGTGCATATTTTACTATTTTGGGCTCATCCTTACTCAGCAGACATGATTCATTCCTTAGTTTGTTTCTTGTCATTGGTCCAACTTTCTTGTCTCCAATGATTTGTTCTATAGGGTGATGCCTTCTCACATACCTGGATGGTCTTGGTTTTGTCCCTCTTTCCATGCTTAGTTCTTTAGCTTTAGAGTCACTTTGCACATTGTTGTCTAGTATTTCATTATCTCTTCCACGTGTACTAATTTTAGAATCAAAATGTGAATTTTCTTCATTCTATAACTCAGCTTCTGAATGTAGCTCAACATTCACTGGCTGTGACTTGGTTGATACTAAAATTTGTTGTTGATTCCCAACTTGATTGGTATCATCATCTTAAGTAGACATTTCTTCATTATAGAAGTATACAAAATATCTATAATCTTTTGGTTTCCTAGAGTCATCAACTTGGACTTCTGCATGCTCATCAAAATTTACATTTGCACTCTCCACAATCTTGTTAGTATTAGTATTCAAATACTTATATGCTTTACTTCTAGTGGAGTATCTAAGGGATATGACTTCATCACTCTTTGCATCAAACTTTCCATTTTTAGTATCTTTAAGAATATAGCATTTACAACCAAACACTTTGAAATGTTTACATTAGGTGAGTGACTATACCATAATTCAAAAGGTGTTGTATTAGTACCTTTCTTGACTTGTACTCGATTCAAGGTGTAAACATTAGTACTTATAGCTTCTCTCAAGTACTTCAGAGCAACATTTTTCTCCATCATTAATGTTCTAGCATAGCCCATCACTAATCTATTCCTTCTTTCTACATGCCATTCTATGGTGGAGTTCTTGGTGCTAATGTTTTTCTTTTTATACCTTTATCATTGCAAAATATCTCAAATTATTTTGATGTAAACTCTCCTCCTCTATCTGATCTCATGCACTTCAGACTCTTTCTTGTTTCCTTCTCAACCCTGGCCAAATACCACTTAAACAGTTGAAATGCATTAGATTTTTGCTTCAAGAATATGGCAATCATCATCCCAGAGTAGTCATCCACAAATAGAATTATCTATCTATCTCCTTGGTATCTTTGTACTTCTATTAGGCCACATAAGTCTGTATGGACTAGTTCTAGTACTTCTTTGGCAGTGTAGGTTTTGCTTTTGAAACTTCACTTGGTCATCTTTCCTAGTTGACATTGTTTGCACATTGTATTTTTAGGCTTCTTCAACTTAGGCAAACCTCTAACTTTCTTCTTTTTGTTGATGCTAATCAGATTATCAAAGTTAACATGACACAACCTCTTGTGCCATAACCAAACATCATCAAGTCTTACAACAAGACAAATTGCATCCTCCATATCTAGATAAAAACAAATTGCTCCTAGTTTGTTCACCTTTTCCTATCAGATTTCCATCAATGTCAAAGATTTTAGTAATTTTGTTTCCAAATTCTACTTTGCAACCTACATTGCATAACTATGATACACTTAGCAATTTGTAGTCCAATCCTTCAACATAGTATGTATTGTCACATGAGATTTTCCCTATAAGTTTAATAGAACCTTTTCCTTTGATTTGACATGGAGCATCATTTCCAAATCTAACACTATTTATATCATACTGGGCAAAGGTAATAAACTTACTTTTGTCTCATGTCATGTGATGTGAGCATGCACTATCTATGATCCATTTGTCACATAAGTTACCATTGTTGTTTCTTCATCTTCATCTAATTCATCCTTCATAGCTACACATAGTACCTCATCATCATTCTCATCAGAATCTTCTACAATGATTAGCATCTTTTTCCTTTGTCCTTGTAATCTCTACTATCATCCTCTCTTTTGTTCTTGCACTTGTTTGCTTCTTTGAAGTTCTTCTTCTATGTACACCTTGCAGCAATATGTCCTACTTCATTGTAGTTAAAAAAAATGATAGGGAGCTTACCTTTGAATTTACCTTTTCCTCTGTGGAATCTTCTAGCCAATAGTGCTTCCAATTGTTCCACATCCTCTTCATCTATGTTGCTATCACTGGATGCATGTTTTCCTTTTCTACTCTTCTTCTTTTATTTCACCTCCTCATTATCTTTCATTAATAGCTTAGCCTTGAAAGTAGATTCAAGATTCTTAGGTCTATAGTTATCATAATTGGACAATTCAAAAGTAGTGAGTTTTCCTACTATTCCTTCAATAGTTAGTTGATTTCCTGGGACACATCTTAACTTTTGGATGGCTAAAAATCTAATAGCATAGATGGGGCACAAAGTGCTTAAGTATTTTCTATTGATAGTATCATCTTCCAAATGACCACCCAAACTCCTTATTGCACTTACCACTTCTTTCATTCTAGAGGCATATTGAGTAGCATTCTCAGCTTCTTCCATTTTCATGTCATCAAACTTTCCTCTAAGACTTTCTCTTTTTGCTCTTTGAACATTTTGATCTCCTCCATAGATATTTTATAGGGCTTTCCACATCTTGAATGTGAATCACATCCTTTGATGTCATCAAATTTAGCATAGCTAAGTGTAGAGGCAATCTCCAGCATTGCTTGATTATGCTTCTTCCTTTTGTTCAAATCATCTACAAAGAGGGGTCTAGCTATATCTACATGTTCCACTCCAATTGAGGTTTTTTCATAATCACCTATTGATCCAAGGTGCAATTTCATTAGGCTTTTCCATGTAGCAAAGTTATCTTTGTTGAGCTTGGGAACTTCTCTCTTGGACATTTTGATCTTTTTGCTTCTAGTACCTTTAAACTAAATCAGCAGATGACTCTGATACCAATTGTTAGGAATGCTTTTAGAATAATTGAGGGGGGGTGAATCAATTATTCAAGGTCCAAATGTCCAATTAAAACTTTTTCATCAAGTAAAGTGATCCTTTAAAAAATTTCTTTCATCCAAGCTTAAACTTTCCTACTTAGCAAGTTACTATAAATCAACATGCAAGCATAACACATGAGAAATCAACACATAACATAGTGATTTATGTGGAAACCCAATTTGGAAAAACCCATCAGAAACATGCTACTCGATTCTCACTTTTCTGAAGTGATGTTGTGTGAAAGGCCTGCCCTATTAAAGGCTACAACACACTATTAAATGTGACCTGGTTAAAGGGTTTAACCACCTTATTAGAAATAAGCCTGGTTAGAGGACTTTAGAACATTGACTTGGAATGCCACCCTATTAAAGGATTTAAAAATGTTTGTTAGACCAACCTAAGTCCATAGGATTTTACCCTAGCTTGAACAATTTTTAGAGAGCAAAAACAATGGCTTTTGACTTAATATAACTCACAACTTAACTTGCACATTTTAGATCATAGTTCAGCTCATAACATTGCCTAGCTTTTAGTCTTTACAACTCTAGTAGCTTGTCCTCCTTTCAAGATTTGTCTCCT
This sequence comes from Cupressus sempervirens, assembly GCA_028749045.1. Lineage (NCBI taxonomy): Eukaryota > Viridiplantae > Streptophyta > Pinopsida > Cupressales > Cupressaceae > Cupressus > Cupressus sempervirens. Next base: position 722,169,630 of record CM053785.1, read on the forward strand.
TGAGTCTTCATGCTCGATGCACTAGTGCAATCTCCTATAGGACCACTTATCAAAGCAGAGTCTCTGTGCTTTGTTCTTCCTTCTCCTCTCCATGTCTTTTCCTTGACACCTTTCAACCATGTTGCAATTTTGCACCCCAACAACTCTTGCTTCTTGGCCTGTGACTCCTTAAATAGAAGTCTGGAATTGCTTTTCCTACTCGATTCTTCCTTCCTTTCATTCATGTTTGAATGGATTAGGTAGGATTCATTGAATCTAACCCACATCTTGTTCCTTCTAGAAACATCATGAAGAGTCCTCTTGAATTTTCTCAAAAATGGTTTACATAAAATTCTATACTACCAGTTCATCATCCTTATCCTCCAACTAGTTCACAAAATTTAAGGTAACAAGCTTGTCAACTCAGATTTGGTGAATCTTTGACTTTTCCAATAATACAACAGCTTGACACTATTGAAATTATGGTGCTCAACACATACTATGTTACTTGGCATTAACAACATTTTACTAATGCTCAACACCTACTGTGGATTCACTCATCATCTACTATATTTTTCTAATGCTTGGCACCTATTACTTTACTCGGCACCTGAACACACTTGGCTCCTTTTGTATCACTTGACACACTCTAGATTTTTCTTGTGCTTGGCATTAACTGAAAATATGCTTGACATTAACTAAAAGAAACAAGCCATAACCTAATTAAATTGGTCTAGTTGCTGATTAGTTGGGTTGATTACAAATTCCTATAGAACTGTCATCAGATTAGGTAAAATAAAATGAACAATCAACTTTACCAAAAATGATCTAATTGCATACATATTCCATAATCCAAATAATAAAACAATAAAATTCATTCAACCCATGCTAAGTGACTTACCTCAAGATCTTGCACAAAAATAATGTAGACTACAAAAAATGGGCAGAGTTTGCAAGAAATTTTACAAAAACATATCATAGTAGATATTCTTAGAAAGAAATAAGAAATAAATCAGTTAAATTGGTCTAGTTGTTGATTAGCTAGGTTGATTAAGTACAATAAAATGAACAATCAGTTGTTCCCAGCTAACAGGATCAAATAGAGTTTTTGAAGATTATAAAAGTTCATATGCAGATACATCACTTGCATGCCAGGCGTGAAGTGCATTACTCAACTTATAATGAATGGTTGGATATAAAGGCTCAATATGTTGGCCCAACAATGGAAGCCAAGGATGTAACCATGCATGTATTGGAGTCTCCCTGTGAGGATCCCAAGTATCTAGTTCCAATTTTAATTATGGGTGGTTTCATATTGAAATGTGGTTTTAAGATAATGGTTTGTAAACATGGGTACTCTCTTTGTTCAAATCTCTTTTTTTAGTTCTTATACATTGCTATATCTTGAGAGTTGTTGTATATCATTATGTATTTGGATATGGCCTATTGGGATCCTTTCTTTTTCAAAACTTTGTGTACGACATAGGTTTTCCAAGTAAGTCTTTCGACTGAATGAGATACATGTAAAACTAATGTAATCTTTAAAATTAATAGTATGGTATTCTCTTTCTCATTGTCTTGTTATTGATTTTAGTGTGGACTAACAAAATACATAGAATGATATTACATTTTAAATAGGGTTGTCTTTGATATTATCTTTAATTCATAATTATAGTTAGATAATATATGACTCACTATATGAATTTTGTTTCCTCTATTTTTTGCTGAAATTTTTATGTATCAAGATCTTATTCTATGCATACTATTGGCGCTAAAAATTGCATGGTCAATTTTTAGCACTTTTGGCAAAATTAAGCCCTATAAACACTTTTAAGTGCATGTGTACCCGACTGTTAGCTTGAGGCCTAATTGGTGTTTAATGTTTCTAACACCCTCCACTCAGTGCGTCTAAGTATTTTATAATGACAAATTGATATTTTGAGCTATTTGGCGAAGTCCTGTTTTGAGCCAATGTCTAACTTGCATTTTACCCTAAGTGTCAAACAGTGGCAAGAGGTTGTGTTTTCTATTGACTATCTTGCACCCAAAAAGATTTCGTTACTCACCACTTTGGGAGTTCCTAGTGTCCATAACTAAGAACCTATGTTTCAAATTTTAAGTCATTTTGAGTTCATTTGATTAGGTTTTGAATCCCTCAAAGTTGGTCATTTAAATTTGTCATGCTGATGCACTTTACACATTTCTGGGAAGCCCTATTTGACCTGTAATAACTTTAGACCAGTTGATAGAAATGCTGAAATTCCTTTTGCGTTGCATTGAAAATCTGAGAAACTTGTTATGTTTCAAGTTTTAGCTCTTGACGAATCCATTTGATTAGTTTTCAAATGCAATTCCAAACACATTTTTACAACTTTTACTGGTGTCAGCATTTGCAAATTGGTCAGAGGCCCTATTTGTGGCATTATAACTCCTAATTCATGATTGGTAAGGTCAAATGGATTGTACCACTGCATTGTCCTCTAAAAATGCTTTAAGTGTGCCAGTTTGCAAGTCACAACAAATCCATATGCGCACTTTTCCAAGTCCATTCCATTTGCAAAAAATGTTTTCCGCCAGTGTTTCCATTTTGCAAAATCCAGGTAGCCTACTTTGAACGTCCACCATTTGCACCCAGTTATTCATCATGAACCCAAATTGCATATTCATATTCACCTTGTTACATAGAACCAGTGTCCTAGTTTGACGATGGTAAAATTGATGTTGAAATCTCAACTATGTTGAAGGCAAAGCCCACGCTAAGAAGCTATAGGTTAGAATGAGGAAATTGGAGAGAAGCCCAAGGCATGTAAAATATAAACTACACAAAGAAGAGAATCTACCAACAGTGGACCAGCTGCTAGATAAAATAGAGGAAGTCGTGGGATAGGAAAAGCAAGGGATACACCATCTCCAAGCAAAGAATGTAGCCCCACACTGGTCAAAGAATCAAAACACGACAAGTTGGAACAAGCAATCTACACTGACCAAAGGAGACCCTACAATAGTAACAAGAGATCACACTTTTAAAGAGAGGAAATCGCTGCATTCATCCAGTCCAAAAAAAAAAGACAGGGGTGACATCTTTTCAGCCCAGTTCACACCATGAAAGAGGAGGGAGCCTCATGTTTGAAGTGAGGAAACACATTGAGAAGATGATTCTATGTGATCAGGGAAGGAGTCAAGTTAGCAGCAAGAAAATGAAGAGACCATGCCAAACTATTGAAAGGCAGCACCATTAAAGCCTCTAAGTTGTTGTTGAAGATAGCTCACACTTGGGTAGTTAACAGTGAGAAATCTGTATTGAAAGAGATTCAATGAAAATGGGAGAAGGAACAGACATAAGGAACTCACAACTAAAGTAAAATGAGAAAAGCCACAATCAAATTCTAAGTAACAAATGGCCATGCTAGGAGCCACAACTTGCAACAGAGCAAGCCACTAGTTAATAGAATAGAAGCCCTTACTAAAATAGAGACCCCATGCTAGAACAAGTAGAGCGACCAAGAAAAAAGAGATGCCATAACCTGCCAAACAAGAATAAGGCATGAGTAGTAGCTAGAAAATGTAGAGGAATCTTCCCACAAAGAAATAGATGTTTCCTGAGAGAAAATCGCAGTCAGCCGCAAGGGTCTCCACATATAGAAAAAAGAGAGTATGTGAGAAACTATGAAGAACATTAATCCCATATTGCCTGTGTGTGGGAAATTTTGGCTTTTAAATACTCTAGGGCTCAAATAGTTAGTGTCTCAAACACACATGCTTTTGTGAACCATGCACTCGTAGGTGGGGCCCGTGGCCGGCCAAGTGGATGCAGTCAAATTATAGTTTTAAATAAAATGCATGACAACCAAGGTCACGTTAGTAGATGGAAGCAATTGGAAAGCTAAAGATTTGGCTACTCACTACTCACTAGCCGAAAAATCCAAGAAATTTTGGCTAGTGACATAGCGACTAGCCGAAAAATCCAAAAATTGACAAGATACAAAATGAGCCTATGGGTCCCACGTATGTGCAAGCAACGAATCAGATCATGACAAGTGGCAGCAACAGAGTGATTGGGTTATGATGTGGCAAGCAAATGTTAGGAGCACACCAAATTACACCACATGGAAAATCTGAGGGTTCTCGCTAACTCGCCAAGCAAAAGATGCACGAGATTTAGCATAGTGAGTTAGTGAGAAGACGACACGTGGAAATGGGTCCTATGTTTGATGATGTGGCAAATGCAATGAGAGAGAAAACTAGGAGATGACATGTGGTGTTCATATCAGGTGTCCAATCAAGAAGTGCCACGTGGCATTGGTCAAACCCAGTTTGACTCCAAATTTAGAGACGTGATGAGAAAATTGGTAAATAAGAAAAAATATTATTTTTTCTTATTTCCTTTCAAACTACAGCGTGCACAGATTTTTAAATCAAAAGGGTGCATATTATAAAGTTTTAACTTTAAAAGCATTTTAAATTTTTCAAAATTTAAAATCAAATAAGAGTTGCAGACCTAAAGTTTCTAGCAAATGAGGATATTTTTCAAATCGAGATTTTGGGTGTTTTCGAAAGACAAAGTATGCCTTATCATATACCGTTGGAATCATGAGAATCTAAATTTTTTGATTCTAGGGTTTGTTTTTGCATGGGATTTCATTAGTTCATGATATAGGTCAATTTTTGATTCTAGGGACATTGGTAACAGAAAGGGCAGATTTGATTATTGAGCATCTAAATCAGTTACAGGGCAATTTTGAAGGCTTGGTAAAGCCTGATTATGGAGAAAAAAAGCATAAAAGGTTACATTGCATTCTGAAGGCCACATTATAACTGATTTTCACTTTTACAGTGAATGCATCAAGAGTCAGTTACATCCTTCCATCATTATATTTTGAGATATTTTATGAGCCAAAATGAAGGGATATGATTTTTAGTTACAGAAGGAGGACAGAGAGAGGCTGTTTCATCTTCTTGGGAAGGAATTTTGGGTGGACACTTGTCGTTTCCTGATCAAATCCGAGATTTTCTTCTTCATTTGTCTATCTCTTTCTTTCTCATTGTAAGGGTTCCAGTTCTTTGGAGTAAATTGGCACATTACTATGATATCAAGGTTTTGGATCCAATTCTTGATGCATTCCCATGACTGTGACCACCTTCTTTAGCAAATTCTTCTTGTATGAACAACAATAGGAAAATAATACAGATAGTTTTGAGATTTCAGGTTGTTTCATGTTTTAATTTTGTGCATCTGAATGTATAGTTTCAAGGAAATGGATACATATGAGCAACAATTTCACTAGTTTTGTTCTGGTTCTTGTCTCCTGTCTCGGCAATCTATAAGTCTTATGGGGTTTTAGAATAAAGATTTGAGACCCATTTGCTCCCTTTTAGGTTGTATGTTTGATGTATCTTGCTATTGGACCAAAGGGCCCAGTAAATGGTTGATATGTTTAAACAAGGTTGCTGATTATTTGAGAAGGATATTTTGTGAGAATGAGACCTAAATGAACATTGATGTCTAAATCACAAGGTGGTTAGATAGATCTAATGTCTGGGTATACGAGATATGTCCTGATGTCACATATGTTTGTTTTGAATTCATGGAATTTCCCAATGGATTAGGCACTGATCAGTTGTAGGATCACTTGTTATACTGCTGCATATTTGAGGTTGTGTTGAATCAACATTATTAATCAAATGATTTTTACATTTTATGTTGAAGAGATATAATAGAATGCCCTCACTCAGCTTATGAAATTCCTAGATTTGCATTTAGCTACTGTAGATTGATGTTATTTCATGAGTTATCAGGAGAAATAAGGGTTTTATCTGCTTCATATTAGATTCAGTGTATGCTTTAACAATTGGTACCATATAAAGAATCTATAGGTCTACCCGCCTAGGTTTTGGAGAGCCTAAAGAAGAAGAAGGGTCTAGCCTTATAGTTGGCCCAGGTTCTTGGTGAAGTGTGTCCATTATTGGAGATAGTTGCACATAGATGCATTCTTGCCTTGCATACTTGGTTGTTTAAACACTGTTAAATCAAGAGCCAACAAAATGGTGACTCTGATGGGGACTGTATTGAATCTATGTGATAGACAAACCTTGAGAATTTGAGAGGAGATTCAATGAAGTAGGAGAAGTGCATTAAAAAGTTCTAGTAGTAAGTTCTTTGATGTTCGTTCTAGTTTTCTTACTCTAAATCATGCACCCCAATTAAGTTTTATCCATTATAGCAATATTTTTCAAGGTTCAATACAGATTGTGTTGCTAAGAGTGTTCATATTTAGTCAGGTCAGCTAGTTGTTGCTTTCAAAATACTGTTGTAGTTCAGAGTCAGAATTGTTGAATAAAGGTTTCTCTCTTTTGAGTGTTTTAAAGATTTGCAAATTTTTTCAAAGTAAAATTTTAGTTCAGATCTATAATGATGCAAATTATGTTTCAAATCTTTCTCACATAAGTGAGTGGCGACTCTATCTATATGATCTCTGAACCAGTGTAGATCAGTTGTATAATTGCTTTCAAAGAGTTTTCAGTTGAAATGAGTAGATCTGAAAGTTGTGTGAATTTTCAAGCAAGAAGAGAGATCTATATAAGTTTCTGACCAGTAAGTTTCAAAGTGTTGTTTGATTTCCTATTAAATTTTTTTGAAATGATAAATGTGAATCACTACTATGATTTCATTTCTCTCCTGAATGAGATGGTGACTCTATAAGGTTATGATTAGTGGTGTGTGGAATTCATGTTAGCACCAGGCCAATCAGCAGATCAATGTTTTGAGTAGCAACACTTGAGGTATTTTACAATTTCATGTGATTTTTTTTCCATGAAAGTAAGCTTTACATATGTGTTCTCCGTCAAGTGAGTTTCAGCACTAAGAAGAGGAGAATAGTTTGAAAAGTTTCATACACTTCATTGATTAAGTTTCAGCTTGTTGTTTTAAAGTTGTGAAGTGTATTTGAATTGTTCATTTGGTAGAGGGTTGTGAAGATCTCCTGCAAGTTATAAATCAAAATTTATTATGGGTGAATGAGTTTCATATTTTGGAAAGAATGTCGAGTTTTATTTCACCTAGTATGCAGCCGGTCAGTAAAGTTTCTAGATCCATTTCTACCAGGAGGTATATGCCATTGAATTTTAATGGTATTCATGGTTTCCCAAATACTATGCCCTATGATCTCAAAAGTATTTACCTAAATTTAGTGGGAACCATGAAAATTGACCCAGTCATCATGTTCAGTTGTTTAGTGACTTGATTGGTGATTTTGAAATTGCTCATGAAGACGTTTAGATGAAGTTGTTTGTTTAGACTTTAGAAGATGATGCTAGGGATTGGTTTTCATTTTTACCAGCATGTCCAATTTCATCCTGGGATGAATTACTATCAGCCTTCATGATGCAGTTCAGGGAAAGAGTAAGCATCTCTGACTATTTAGATAAGCTTTTGAATATCCAAGTTAGGAATGGTGAGTTAGTTCCTGAATTTAATATCAGATTTGCAAAGGTTTTAAATGAAATTCTGGAAAGGTACAAGTTGGATGATCAAATGTGTTTAATGGTTTATCTCGGTGCATTTGATAAGAAGATGAGCTATCTGTTGAGAGATAAAGAACCTAAGACTTTGCAACAAGCATTCATGACAGCGATAGAGATTGAGAATAACATAAAATATGGCTTAACCTAGAGTCACTTCTCTAGAAATATTTGCCAGCAAGATGAGATGCAAAGAACAAATCAATGTCATATAGAATGTTTAATTTCAGATCAGCAAATAAGTACCCCTATTGTTGTAAATAGTTTTGTTGAAGATTTAGAAATAAAAACATGTAAACATGAAATTTCTTTGTTGCAAAGAAGAAATGATTCCATTTGTGCTAAATTGAATGCACATGTTAATGGTATTACAATAGTGAATGATAGAGTTGATTCACTTGATGAGTTATGCATGCAAGATATAAATCCAGTCATTCATTTTCCCATTGATGATTTGGATTGTGTTGAAAACATAATGAATCAGGAAGAGGAAAGGTATTTATCTCAGTATGAGGATAAAGAACCTGGAAGTGATGTATCAAATGATAAAGATGAAATTGCTGATCTGACATATTGTGAAGAAGCATCATGTGAAGACAATGGAAAGACTTTTTTCTCAAGTCAAGAAGAGGATCGTGATAGTACATATGCATCTTCATGTGAATCAGATGCTGATTGGGAAGAAGAAAGTAATAATGCGAGTGAGTATTCTCTTGCTAGTAAAGGTATGAGTTCTATTTTTAAATCTAAAAGTGAAATTCTAGTTCAGAGTTATACAAGTCAACTAGATGTTGAAAGTGGTGAAGAAGATTTGTCTGCACAATATGAAGTCAAAGATGTTAGATTGTGGTGACTGATCAGGAAAGTACTATACATACTATACATTTTTCATAATGTTGTGATACGAAATTAGTTCGTGCGGCAGTATTGAGCTGTAAGGGATTACGGATTGTAATCAGGTTGTAATCACTGGATTGTAATAAGATCGAACTTGTTTTTTGGTGGACGTAGCCCAGGGATTGGGTGAACCACATTAAATCTTGGTGCCTTGTGTTCATTTCTGTGTGTTTTATTATTTTTTGTTATTGGTTATATTTGCATGTAGTTTTTATTTTTGTCAGTGGTTTATCCTAACAAGTGGTATCAGAGCAAGGTTTTCTTTTAGTTATCCTCTGCAGGAAAGTCTCACGGTTAAGTGGGAGTCTCACAGTTGAGTGGGAGCGATGGCAGATGAGGGTAAGTTGAGGGTTGACAGGTTTAATGGGAAGAACTTCCAGTTATGGAAGATGCAAATGGAAGACTATTTATATCAAAAGGATTTATGGAAGCCATTGGAAGGAAAAGCCAAGAATCAGGGAACTATGTCAGAGGCTGAATGGGATCTTTTGGACAGAAAGGCACTCGGAAGCATTCGGTTATGCTTGGCATCATCGGTGGCATTTAATATTACAAAAGCAAAGACGACAGAAGATTTGATGAAAACCCTAGCGACACTGTATGAAAAGCCCTCCGCTTCAAATAAGGTATTTCTCATGAAGCGTTTATTTAATATGAAAATGGCAGAAGGTAGATCTGTTGCAGATCATTTAAATGAGTTTAATACTATTACTAGTCAATTGTCTTCTATGGGTATCAATTTTGATGAAGAAATTAGGGCTCTCTTGATTTTGTGTTCTTTGCCTGAAAGCTGGAATGGCTTGGTAATGGCGGTGAGTAATTGTATTCCTGGATCTAGTACCCTAAAATATGATGATGTGATCGGTGTTATTTTAAGTGAGGAAACTCGTAGAAAATCCTCAGGTGGATCTACATCAGGAAGTGCTTTAAATGCACAAAGCAGGGGCAGAATGACTGAAAGAGGAAGTAACTCTAGAAATCATGGGAAATCAAGAGGAAAGTCAAAGGGGAGGAGGTCTCAATCGAGAGGACCAAATGATTGCTGGTACTGTGGGAAACCAGGGCACAAAAAGAAAGATTGCTAGAATCGAAAGAAAAATGAAGGAGATAAATCAGATGGAGACAAGGAGGCAAATGTGGTAAGTAAAAAATCCGAAGAGGATGCTTTGCTTTTGTCTTTAGAGAGTGTTGATGATTCATGGGTTTTAGATTCTGGTGCTTCATTTCATGCTACACCTCATAAAGGTTATTTCATTGATTATGTCCAAGGGGATTTTGGGCTTGTTTATTTGGGGGATAATGAACCCTGTTAGATTGTTGGAAAGGGAAAAATTAAGATTAAGCTGCAGAATGGGAATCATTGGCTACTACAAGAGGTAAGACATGTTCCAAAACTAAGTAGAAATTTAATTTTAGCAGGGCAACTCGGTGATGAGGGTTGTGTAGTTACTTTTAATGATAAAAATTGGAAGGTTTCAAAAGGTTCCCTTGTAGTAGCAAAAGGTGTGAAAGTAGGCACCTTATATCTTTGTACAGGTCATATTGTTCCTTCTACTTTGATTGTTTCAGAGAAAAATGAATATTCAGGAACAATTACTGCAGTTGAGCAGGGAGAACAAATAGTTGCTGTAGATTCTAATACAACGTTGTGGCACAATAGACTTGGGCACATGAGTGAGAAAGGTATGAAAGTAATTCATTCAAAGAAAGTTTTACCAGGTCTAAAATGTGTGAATGTGGATTTTTGTGAAAGTTGTGTGTATGGAAAAAAAAAGAGAGTGAGTTTTGTAAAGACAGGGAAGGAAAACAAAAAGGAGAAATTAGAGCTTGTGCATATAGATGTATGGGGACCAGCCCAGGTATCTTCCCTTGGTGGCTCTCATTATTATGTTACATTTATTGATGACGCAACTAGAAAATTATGGGTTTATTTCCTTAGACAAAAATCTGATGTATTTCAAACTTTTAAGAAATGGAAATGCTTGGTTGAAAATGAGACTGGTAAGAAATTAAAATGTCTCAGATCTGATAATGGTGGTGAGTATTGTAATCATGAATTTGAAGATTATTGCTCCACTAATGGTATTCGTAGACAAAAAACTATTCCAAGGACTCCACAGGAAAATGGAGTGGCTGAACGAATGAACAGGACTATAATGGAGCGCGCAAGGAGCATGAGGTTGCATGTTGGGTTGCCCTTACACATGTGGGCAGAGGTTGTCAATACTGTAGTATATTTGATTAATAGAGGTCCCTCTACTCCTTTGGGCTGTGGTATTCCAGAGGAAGCATGGACTGGTAAGAAGGTGAGTTATTCTTTTCTCAAAACCTTCGGTTGTGAAGCTTTTGCTCATATAGACTCTGAAAATAGAACCAAGCTAGAAGCTAAATCAAAGAAATGTGTCTTTGTTGGATATGGCATTAATGAATTTGGTTATAGGCTTTGGGATTTTAAAAATCTTAAAATTATTAGAAGTTGGGATGTCATATTCAATGAGAAAGTGTTGTACAAAGATCTGTTGCAGCAACATGAGAAGAAAGAAGATGATTATGTAGTGCTGGATGATACTCCAAAAGCTAATGTTCTAGCCATTCCTCATGATGTGCAACAACTGCAACAAAAAATACCACACACACCAGTGAATGTTAGACAGTCAACAAGGCAAATTAGACCTCCACAAAGGTTTTCTCCCTCTTTGTATTCTATTTTACTTACTGATGCTGGTGAACCTGAAAGTTATGATGAAGCTGTGCAAGTGGATACTAAGATTCAGTGGGAGTTTGCAATGAAAGATGAGATGGACTCTTTGCTGAAAAATAAGACATGGGATTTGTGCAAGTTGCTTGCAGGTAAAAAGGCTTTACAGAATAAATGGGTTTACAAGTTGAAAGAAGAGGAAGGAGGTAAGAAAAGATTTAAGGCCAGGTTAGTTGTAAAAGGATTTGCACAGAAAAAGGGAATTGATTTTGATGAGATATTTTCTCCTGTTGTTAAAATGACTTCTATTCGTACTGTTTTAAGTCTTGTGGCTACTGAAGATTTGCATTTAGAGCAGATGGATGTTAAATAGCCTTTCTTCATGGTGATTTGGATGAAGAAATATATATGGCTCAGCCACAGGGTTTTGAGGTCAAAGCTGGGTCTAACATGAATCATATTAAGGGGCTGAAATGCCAATTAGCACATGCATTTTCTATGAAGGATTTGGGGGCAGCAAAAAAAATCCTTGGTATGAAGATTTGCAGAGATAGGAAGAACAGAACATTGATGCTATCTCAAGCTGATTATGTTGAGAAGGTGTTGCAACGTTTCTCTATGGAGAATGCTAAAGCTGTCAGCACACCTTTACCTGGTCATTTGAAATTGACTAAGGAGATGTGTCCCAAGACACAGGAAGAGGAGGATAAGATGTCCAAGGTACCCTATTCTTTAGCTATAGGAAGTTTGATGTATGCTATGGTATGCACTAGGCCAGATATTGCACATGCAATGGGAGTCGTTAGCAGGTATATGAGTCATCTAGGATTTGAGCATTGGAATGCTGTCAAGTGGATTCTCAGATATTTGAGAGGAACATCCAATAAGTGTTTACACTTTGGGGGCTCTACTACTGATTTACAGGGCTATGTTGACTCAGATTTGGCTGGGGATATTGATACCAGGTGGAGTACTACAGGTTATGTCTTTACTATTGGTGGGGCAGCCGTGAGCTGGGTTTCTAGGTTACAAAAGATTAATGCTCTCTCCACTATAGAGGCAGAGTATGTTGCTGCTACAGAGGCAGCCAAAGAGATGATATGGCTTTAGTTCTTCTTGGAAGAATTGGGACATCCTCAGAAGGATAATTATTTGTTCACAGATAGTCAGAGTGCCATTCATCTTGCTAAGAATTCAGCTTTGCATTCTAAGACCAAACACATACAGTTGCGGTACCATTTCATTCGGTCAGTTTTGGAGGATGGACAGTTAAAGCTGGAGAAGATACATACCAATGACAATCTAGCAGATATGTTGACAAAGGTTGTAACAAGGGAGAAGTTGAACTCCTCTTCAGCTTTGGTTGGTCTTTTAGACTAAACATGAATAAAAGAACAGTAGAGTCCAGGATGGTTTGATCTAGTGGGAGCCCCATGTGGTAGTGGTATTTCTACAGGATCAGTCTCCAAGTGGGAGATTGTTGTTTAGTGTGGAGCCTAATCAGTCCCCAAGTGGGAGATTGTTAGATTGTGGTGACTGATCAGGAAAGTACTATACATGGTAGCCGACATATTATGGCCGACATATGGCCGACATGTTATAACCCTAAAGCGGTTTAATACTTGTATAAAAGGGCTTAGGGTTGGGTATTTTTCATAATGTTGTGATACGAAATTGGTTCTTGTGGTGGTATTGAGCTGTAAGGGATTACGGATTGTAATCAGGTTGTAATCACTGGATTGTAATAAGATTGGACTTGTTGTTTGGTGGATGTAGCCTAGGGATTGGGTGAACCATGTTAAATCTTGGTGCCTTGTGTTCATTTTTGTGTGTTCTATTATTTTCTGTTATTGGTTATATTTGCATGTAGTTTTTATTTCTATCTGTGGTTTATCCTAACAAAAGAGGTTATCCATAAAGATAGATTACCTAATTGTGTAGAAGAGTGTCTTGAGGATGAGTGCAGTGATGATCAGTATATGATTGATCCTAAAATTAATGCATCAGCACCTATTGGTAAGATAAATGATGATTTTCTTGCAAGACATTTGAGTCACCTACATGAAGACAATGAAAGTAACTATGATTTGTATTCTACATGCTTCGTTGACGGAGTGGATGTTGAGTCTTCATGTAGTTCTGATTTTTCTTCATATGTTGAAAGTGTCCATGACAGCGATGTTAGAAATGGTTTTAAAGTTTTCATTAATTCATTATATGGTGAGGAGTTTGATGTTGATCAGCACATTACTTGTCCTAATGTCTACAAAGGCACTTTGCATGGAGTTATCAATCCTCTTTTTGAAGAACACATGGACGGTTCAGATTTAGAAGAGAATAAGTTTAATGATGATTCTTTGTGTTACTACTATAAGAGGTCAGACTATTCTTTTTCCAAATATGATCATGATGTTGCATCTGATTATGATAACAAGGTGTTTGATGAGATGGTTATTGAAAATCTGTCTATACCTTGCAATGATTTTGATGATGAATATTTTAATGTGATGACTAATCCATTTTTTGATTTCAGAGAATCAATTGAAAATCCCAGATTAGTTTTAGATGATGATATTGATGACTTTTGTGAGTACAAATCAGATTGTTCATTTGAATATCATCCGATTATACATAATGATGCATATTTTGAAGGTATGAGTGATTCTTTTCCCCTTGTTGAATATGATACATTCATATTCGAGATTGACAGAATGCATGATTCATTAAATGAAGAAATTTTTCAATTTGAGTCTAATAGTTATAAGCATGTTGGTCAGAACTTTCATGATGTGCGAATTGTGGAGAGTGAATCAAATTTTTATATGCATTGTGGAAGTCAATGTTTAGATTCAGTTTTGCTAAGTGGTGAGATTCTGGATATATATATGATTGGTGAAACTGATATGAGTAATAATCCCAGTTTATCCCATGCAAGTTTAGATGAGAATCATGTTTATGACAGAGGTAAACAATTTTGTTGAAGTTCAGTGGCTTGGGGCCATCGTGTGTACATGATCTTGGTAGTTGTAGTTGTTTCCCTACTTTCAATAAAGCTGTTCAAGAGTTTTTGTTGTCGGGTGTTTGGTCTACTTCTCCTAGAAATTTGAAATCTTTCCATGCTCGCAAGGGGCATGCATCCACAGACAGAGCCACTATTGGCACTAAAAATTGTGTGGTCAATTTTTAGCACTTTTGAGAAAATTAAGCCCTATAAATGCTTTTAAGTGCATGTGTACCCGACTGTCAGTTTGAGGCCTAAATGATGTTTAATGTTTCTAACACCCTCCACTCAGTGCGTCTAAGTATTCTATAATGATAAATTGATATTTTGAGCTGTTTGGCGAAGTCCTATTTTGAGCCAATGTCTAATTTGCATTTTACCCTGTGTCAAACAGCGATAGGTGGTTGTGTTTGCCATTGAATGTCTTACACCCAGAAATGTTTCATGACTCGCCACTTTGGGAGTGCCTAGTGTCCATAACTATGAACCTATGTTTCAGATTTTGAGTCATTTTGAGTTCGTTTGATTAGGTTTTGAATCCCTCAAAGTTGGTCATTTAAATTTGTCATGCTGATGCACTTTGCACATTTCTAGGAAGCCCTGTTTGACCTATAATAACTTTTGACCAGTTGATCAAAATGCTAAAATTCCTTTTGCGTTCCATTGTAGATGTCAGAAAATTGTTATGTTTCAATTTTTAGCTCTTGACGAATCCGTTTGATTAGTTTTCAAACGTGATTCCAAACACATTTTACAACTTTTACTGGTGTCAACATTTGCAGATTGGTCAGAGCCCCTATTTGTGGCATTATAACTCCTAATCTATGATTGGTAAGTCAAATGGATTGTACCACTGCATTGTCCTCTAAAAATGCTTTAAGTGTGCCAGTTTGCAAGTCATGACAAATCTGTATTTCCATGTCCATTCCATTTGCAAAAAATGTTTTCTACCAGTGTTTCCATTTTGCAAAATCCAGGTAGCCTACTTTGAACGTCTGCCATTTGCGCCTAGTTATTCATCATGAACCCAAATCACATGTTCATATTCATCTTGTGACATAGAACTAGTGTCCTAGTTTTTGTTTCCCCATGTGCTCATTTGCCTAGTTTTCCGGGCCAAATCCAAACCCAGTTTATGGTATTCTGACATGTTTTGGTGTAGGTAATTTTGAAGGTGCGACTTTGATGGTCAATATCTTTTGACCCTGAATTTTTCATAAGACAATATTTGACAGGGTGAAAATATGCAGAACAAAGATTCAATGTGCCAATTTTTAGAGCTCAATTAGGTGTTCTGCTCAGTTTTTAAGGCCAGTCAACGGACCTCCTAGCGCAAATTTGATAGGTGGAAAAAAGTGATAAAATGAGTTTTTAATGATCAGTCGATGATCAAATTTGATTCTAATCAGTCTGGGGAGGTTGGTAGATCAATTCAACATTTCACTTGTCTGGAAACGAAATTTTTTTAGCCAGACCCACTTTGGGGCCCAGCTAAAATTCATCAGATTATAAAATAGAGAGGAAGCAATGGTGTCAATGGAAGAACATAAAATATTGGATTCATTCAAACAGATTGATTAAGGGATAATAACTTGCATTATAAGAAGGAAAGTGTAGTGTTTAAAAGGAGGAATTGATGAAAAATAACATAGATGCCAAATCTGTTATAGCCATTGAACTTTTCCTCCCAAACACCAAGTAGATTTGGCTCTGTAGGGTCATTTACTTCACTATTTTGAAAAAGAATGTGTGCTCTATATGAATTACAATTGCAATGCTTTTCTTGCCTAAGACCTTGGTTGAATAGGAAAAGGTCCATGACTAGTGCAATTAGATATATGTGAATGAAGAACGTGACATTTAATGCTTTCAAAGAGTTAACCAGTTTGACGATGGTAAAATTGATGTTGAAATCTCAACTATGTTGAAGGCAGAGCCCACACTAAGAAGCCGCAGGTTAGAATGAGGAAATTGGAGAGAAGCCCAGGGCATTTAAAATATAAACTACACAAAGAAGAGAATCTACCAATAGTGGACCAGCCGCTGGATAAAATAGAGGAAGCCATAGGATAGGAAAACCAAGGGATACACCATCTCCAAGCGAAGAATGTAGCCCCACACTAGTCAAAGAATCAAAACACGTCAAGTTGGAACAAGCAATCTACACTAACCAAAGGAGACCCTACAGTAATAACCAGAGATCACGCTTTTAAAGAGAGGAAATCCCTGCCTTCATCCAGTCCAAAAAGAAAAAAGGCAGGGGTGACATCTTTTCAGCCTAGTTCACGCCATGAAAGAGGAGGGAGCCTCACGTTTTAAGTGAGGGAACACGTTGAGAAGATTCTTCTACGTGATCAGGGAAGGAGTCAAGTCGGCAGCAAGCAAATGAAGAGACCACGCCAAAATATTGAAAGGCAGCACCATTAAAGCCTCTAAGTTGTTGTTGAAGACAACTCGCACTTGGGTAGTTAACAACAAGAAATTTGTATTGAAAGAGATTCAACGAAAATGGGAGTAGGAATAGACATAAGGAACTCGCAACTAAAGTAAAACGAGAAAAGCCACAAGCAAATTCTAAGTAACAAATGCCCATGCTAGGAGCCACAACTTGCAACAGAGCAAGCCACTAGTTAATAGAAGAGAAGCCCTTACTAAAATAGAGACCCCATGCTAGAACGAGTAGTGTGACCAAGAAAAAAGAGATGCCATAACCTGCCAAACAAGAATAAGGCATGAGCAGGAGCTAGAAAATGCAAAGGAATCTTCCCACAAAGAAATAGATGTTTCCTAAGCGAAAATTGCAGTCAGCCGTAGGGGTCTCCACATATAGAAAAAAGACAATATGCGAGAAACTATGAAGAACATTAATCCCATATTGCTCGAGTGGGGGAAATTTTGGCTTGTAAATACTCTAGGGCTCGAATAGTTAGTGTCTCAAACACGCATGCTTTTGTGAACCATGCACTTGTAGGTGGGGCCCGTGGCTGGCCAAGTGGATGCAGTCAAATTAAAGTTTTAAATAAAATGCATGACAATCAAGGTCACATCAGAAAATGGAAGCAATCAAAAAGCTAAAGATCCGGCTAGTTGCTACTCGCTAGCTGAAAAATCCAAGAAATTTTGGCTAGCGGCATAGTGACTAGCCGAAAAATCCAAAAATTGGCGAGATACAAAATGAGCCTATGGGTCTCGTGTATGTGCAAGCAAAAAATTAGATCATGACAAGTGGCAGCGACAGAGTGATTGGGTTATGATGTAGCAAGCAAATGTTAGGAGCACACCAGATTGTGCCACATGGCAAATCTGAGGGTTCTCGCTAACTTGCCAAGCAGAAGATGCATGAGATTTAGCATAGCGAGTTAGTGAGAAGATGACACGTGGCAATGGGTCTTGTGTTCGATGATGCGACAGATGCAACGAGAGAGAAAACCAAGAGATGACATGTGGCATTCATATCAGGTGTCCAATCAGGAAGCACCATGTGACATTGGTCAAACCTAGTTTGACTCTAAATTCAGAGAGGTAATGAGAAAATTGGTAAATAAGAAAAAATATTATTTTTTCTTATTTCCTTTCAAACTGCAGCGTGCACAAATTTTTAAATCAAAAGGGGGCATATTATAAAGTTTTAACTTTAAAAGCATTTTAAATCTTTCAAAATTTAAAATCAAATAAGAGTTGCAGACCTGAAGTTTCTAGCAAATGAGGACATTTTTCAAATCGAGATTATGGGTGTTTTCGAAAGATAAAGTATGCCTTATCATATACCGCTGAAATCGTGAGAATCTAAATTTTCCAATTCTGGGGTTTGTTTTTGCATAGGATTTCATCAGTTCATGATATAGGTCAATTTGTGATTCCAGGGACATTGGTAATAGAAAGGGCATATTGGATTATTGAGCATCTAAATTAGTTACAGGGCAATTTTGGAGGCTTGGTAAAGCCTAATTGTGGATAAAACAAGCATAAAAGGTTACATTGCATTCTGAAGGCCACATTATAACTGATTTTCACTTTTACAGTGAATGCATCAAGAGTCAGTTACATCCTTTCATCATTATATTTTGAGATATTTTATGAGCCAAAATGAAGGGATCTGATTTTCAGTTACAAAAGGAGGATAGAGAGAGGCTGTTTCATCTTCTTGGGAATGAATTCTAGGTGGACACTTGTCATTTCTTGATCAGATCCGAGATTTTCTTCTTCATTTATCTATCTCTTTCTTTCTCATTGTAAGGGTTCCAGTTCTTTGCAGAAAATTGGCACATTACTGTGATACCAAGGTTTTGGATCCAGTTCTTGATGCATTCCCATGACTGTGACGACCTTCTTCAACAAATTCTTCTTGTTTGAACAATAGTAGGAAGATAATACAGATAGTTTTGAGATGTCCAGTTGTTTCATGTTTTAATTTTGTACATCTGAATGTATAGTTTCAAGGAAATGAATACATATGAGCAGTAATTTCACTAGTTTTGTTCTGGTCCTTGTCTCCTGTCTCAGCAATCTATAAGTCTTATGGGGTTTTGGAACAAAGATTTGAGACTCATTTGCATCCTTTTTAGGTTGTATGTTTTATGTATCTTGCTATTGCACCAAAGGGCCCAGTAAATGGTTGATATGTTTAAACAAGGTTACTGATTATTTGAGAAGGATATTTTGTGGGAATGAGACCTGAATGAACACTGATGTCTAAATCACAAGGTGGTTTGATAGATCTAATGTCTAGGTATACGAGATATGTCCTGATGTCACAAATGTATGTTTTGAATTCATGGAATTTCCCAATGGATTAGGCATTGATCAGTTTTAGGATCACTTGTTATACTGCTGCATATTTGAGGTTGTGTTGAATCAACATTATTAATCAAATGATTTTTACATTTTATGTTGAAGAGCTATAATAGAATGCCCTCACTCAGATTATGAAAATCCTAGATCTACATTTAGCTACTGTAGATTGATGTTATTTCATGAGTTATCAGGAGAAATAAGGGTTTTATCTGCTTCATATTAGATTCAGTGTATGCTTTAACAACTGGTACCATATAAAGAATCTATAGGTCTCCCTGCCTAGGTTTTGCAGAGCCTGAAGAAGAAGAAGGGTCTAGCCTTATAGTTGGCCCGGGTTCTTAGTGAAGTGTGTCCATTATTGGAGATAGTTGCCCATAGATGCATTCTTGCCTTGCATACTTGGTTGTTTAAACACTGTTAAATCAAGAGCCAACACATACTTTGATCATTATAAGTATAAGATGATTAGTTGGTTTAGTATTTCATTAAATAGCATCTGACACATAAATTATTTATTTAATTAAACTCCTTTTTAATTTTTTTATTCATATATTTGCAACCACTTTCCTTAGTGTTATCCTGAGATGATATGGACTTTTCTATGCATCATAAAAATATGGAGAAACAAATTGAAAATATATTCTACAATATATAACAATAGAGAAACAATACAGTTGGGAGAAGCAAGGATTTAGGTTAGTTGAAGATGGAGAAATAATTTTCTAATTAAAAATAATTTGTTTGCATGCCAAGAATGAAGTGCATTCCCCAACTTATAATGAATGGTTGGATACAAAGGCTCCATATGCTAGCCTAACAATGGAAGCCAAGGATGTTGAAGAATAACTTCAGTGAAGAGTTGAGTGGAAGGAGTTGAAGAAGCAAGCTCTACTTTTGTGTAAATTTCATAATCACAAGACACATTCCCTTGTAGAAGCCTCTTCCACAATGACATTACCTCTAAACCTCTAAACATATTGAGAGAATTTTTTTGGTTGAAATTGAGGCCATTTCAAATGATGATCAAATAGGGCCCTACGACGCAGATGTCTTGGACATTAATTTCAGCACCGAAGATGATGATTAAAGAATTCAAAGTCACGAGGATGAACTAGGTGGGATCATCTCCCTAAAATGGCTATCAAAGTGAATGTGATGCGGAAAAATAATAATAGCCCAAACCTTTAGGATTTAGCAAGGTAAATCTAACATCAACACCATGTTCTTGCTTCTAAGCTAACAGTTCTTCAGGTGCATTTCCTTGTAAAACATTAATTTTGTTGAACAATTGTAAACTCTTAGAAAATATATTATTGTTTGCTATTACCATTGACGGGCTTTCCTTGAACAAAATCAAAATGAAAAGGCATAAATACACCAAATTTTTCTTTAAAAACCATATGTACAAATATAAATATTAAGTACAACATGTCCAATATTTTTGCAGATATACATATTAATTACACCAAATTTTTCTTTCAAAACCATATGTGTAGATACAAACATTAAGTACAACATGTCCAATATTTTTGTAGATATACATATTAATTACACCAAATTTTTTTTTCAAAACCATATGTGAAAATATAAACATTAAGTACAACATGTCCAATATTTTTGCAAATGGACACATTAATTACACCAAATGTTTCTTTCAAAACCGTATGTGTAGATATAAATATTAAGTAGATGATGCTCCTAATGCAAATGATATTTCTATTGATCACAATGATGATGCTTATACTGATCATGATGAGGAGGAGAAGGAGGAGGAGGATGATTATAACCTTTTACTATTTACAATTCATATGTGATGCTAATATTTGATGTAATTTTGAGTATATGTATCATGAATTTTTTAGCTAACATAAGACAATTGATTTACTATTGCAGAAATATGAAGCCAAATTACAAGCATCCCAAACAATCTCATGGATGACTAGGTATGAGTTAGTACACTCCATAGAGATTAATGTCTTTTACCATTTGTAAAATATCTCTCTCGTTTCCACCTATCTCTCTTATTTCTAGGAGTTTACGTACCAGTGAATAGGTATTTTTCATATTTTTCTTCCTCGAGCAAGGAAAATGTAGGATGAGAAGAAGAAAGTGATTCATTTAGTATATCTAAATCAAGTAGATTGACTCAAGGTCAAAATATCATAAATAAATTCAACAAGTGCATGAAATGTTTCCTTGCTCAAGGGATGTCATGTTCTTATGATGAAGAGAGTAAAGGTGACTCTAATGTGCCCTTTAGCTACAAACATCTACAAAAACAATGGGTCCCCAATGAACTTCCTCCAATAAACATTGATTTTTGTGTTGGAGAAAGGATATATCACATAGAACCATCCTCATTACATGGTTTGGGCCTATTTTCCATGGATGGTATAAGGTCTCTTCAACAAGGTTGTTGAATTGATGGAGTATGTCAGACCTTGCTATGATTATAGTAGTTGGATGCAAATTGTTAGATATAAAAAAATTATGTCTAGGTATACACTCATGGGAAATTATATACAACAAAAAGTTAGTTAACAAAGTAAAATAGTAGCTATATACATTGATGGAAGGCCAAAACCTTTAGGGAATATTGTAGGTTTTATAAATAGTACATGACCTACATCAATTAAGAAGTGATCCAACTATATATTTGAGGCACATGAGGGAAATCACATATTTGTATGTACAATAAAATCAATACATAGAAGAAAAGAGCTTCTTATTTATTACAATTTGAATTGCATAGATACAAACAAAGCGACTATCATGGGCAAGGTGATACATACTATACACGTTTAAAATCAACTCCAAGCAATGAAGATAAACACACCATTAAATTTGTAATTTTTTTACTAATGTAGAATAATAACACGTTTTAACATGTCTCAATGAATTTTTTTTGAAATGTAGGGCTACATTATGGATCAATAGCCATCGGATACACACAGCGACAATGATTCTTCTTCCCACTAGGTAAAACTCATTGTAGTTGTACAAATTAGATACAAGAAATATGTTAATGCATATTTTTTATTATGTTTTATTCTTCACTACCATTTTGGATGAATTTTCAATATAGAGATAATAATATTTCTCTCACAAATCAGTGTTGATCAGGACAAGAGAAAGGAAAAAGTAGTCCATGAGGATGAGGAGCCGTATGATAAGCTGGCTGAATTTATTATTGATTTTGGCTCAACCCCTAATCTTATGGTTGTAGTAAATTTTTTTATTAATGATATAGGAAGAAAACTATCACAATTGGCATTAACTCAACATTAGACTCTTGCATTAGATGATATGATTGAGAGGTTGGTAAACCTAGTTCGTACATATATAGTAAGTAGTATTAATGCAATTTTTAATTATAACAAAAGTCCAATAATGGTTTTTATAGTATACTATTTAATTTATGCCATTAAATAAAATGCATGCATTATTTTTTTAGAGGATGCTAAAGGCGTTTAGGGGTGATCCCCTAGAGAATGATACTTCAGGTGGATCAAGTACATCTCATGTTCTATCATACACTTGTGATTTGCTCGAATAATATTTTTTTAATAGCTCTAACAATCTTGTTTTATTATGCTCTAACAATTTCATTTTGCAGCTCCTATCATTGATCCTTTATTCACTACATTTCCTACTACAAGGAATAGAATTGAAGAGGCACTACTGATTGCAAATTTGTCAACATGTATCTCAGTGACAGATGTAGTGGCACCGCTTATTAGTAAGCTAAATCCTCTTTTTCTCTCTCATTTTTTATGTGTTTATTTCACTTGAACTATTATTTCTTAGGGGGAATTCTTTAATATTGGATTCATTTTATGTGGGAGGCAATGAGGACCTTCTTGGGTGTTTCTGTGTTAGATGTAGAAAATCATTAAAGAATTGTGATCAATTTCTCATTACCAATGAAGATGAGCTTCCCCTAAAAGGACCCTTAACTTCTGGGTACTTCAAAGATTGATCATTTCTTCTACTATACAATATTATACTCATAATCAAATACACTAAACTCTCATGGAACCCTTGCAATAACTACAAATCACATTATTATTTTGCAGGGAATAACATATTTTATGGAAAACTTAATGATGAATGTTTGTGTATATTTGGGCTGACCATATGCATAGGGTATCATATTTTGATTTCATTTCTAGGTCATATTTCGTTAATTTGATCAATTTATTCAAGTAAATTAAAAGGTAGCTTCAGTTAATTTATGAATCTAATATATATTTTCTTTTCTTATAATGTGAAATTTGCAAGAAGAAGAGTTAAAGGACCAACTCATTAATGCTATGACATCACTTTTTGGACCCAATATATTTCAAAGACTTAGGATGCTTGAGAAAGAGGGCCAAGATTTGAAGTATATTATGTTCAACTACATGAACCAAATGAAAAAAAACCACTTTTTATCAGCAGCCCCCCTATATTCTTATTATTGAGTAAGAGAATCTTATAAAAGATGTCATTGAGAGAAGATCATTAGATGATGGAAAATTGGTACCACCTAAGGAAAGAAGGTATGTCATAATACTATGAATGAAATTATGTAATAATTACTCATAATACTTATTTGATCTAACATTTTTCAAACTTCACATAAGTTTGCTAACACATCAAAGGCAGTCGAACCAAGAAAATAGAAGCACGGGCAGCACAAGCTCAGCTTGGGTGGATATTTAAAATTTGCTACATGAGTTGTAAGTATAAGTAAAAATTTATATGAAAATATTATAAATTGTAAACAATTTGGTCTTGATGAAATTGATTACAAGAACAAGCATGATACCAAGCAAAAATGTAGGCCATGGAGTTTTAAAAAATAATCTTTGAAGAGGACAAGAAATTAGGCTACAGGCTGAATGAATCTAAGCAATGAGTGCACAAGACTCTTTTGCTAGATCTATCGATGAGGTAAATAAGTCAATTGTTTTTATTTCAAATTGAATACTTCAATAATTATTTTATTTGATATTGCCAATAGTGGCATGTTGTGATGGTTAAGTTGTTGAGTTGTTAACCTTTCCATCAAGGTTCAAATCTAATGGGGATGAGGTCCCTAGTTTGTGGCCTCACTAGTTCATAGCTCCAGGTCAAAGCGTTTACCCCTTTTTTAAAAAAATTACTGTATTTGATATTAAGTTCCAAAAATATAAGTCATTATATTTGTTTAAAGTAAGGAAACAATGATTATATATTTGTTTAAAACTTTAAAGTGAATATATTTATATGTATTAAAATGAATGATTAATATTTCTTGGTATTTTTCTTGTATGTATATGTATATATTTATGATAAAGTACTAATTATTTACATTGGATTGCAGCCTACCAATTCTAATACATCAGTCGAGCAATGTGGAGGTGACAATTCAAATGTGGATCCTAGTACTCAATGTATATACTTTCTATTGATTTTTTTAATTTCTGAATTATTAATACAAGTAAACATTTTAAATTGATTTTGGTGTAGTAATAAAAATTTAACTATAATATGTGTTGGGATTAAAAAACATCATGTATTGCAATTGTAGGGGTTGCAGAGGTTGTTCCTGATGAGCATTTTGAGGTCCAAGCTGGTGGGCAAGATGATGTGGTTGGACAAGGTAAAGAGCGCTACAATGTTCTTTAAAATCTTTAATGTCTCATTTTTTTCAAATTTAACCTATTTATTTGTTATTGTAGAGGACTTTCCTTTGCAAAGGATAGTGAGCACATGTTCACAAGTGAAAAGAAATATCAATGACAACATGGATACTCCTTTGTAACAATATAGGGAAGGACAAAAAAGAAAAAAGAAATGATGCATGTATCTTATGTAACTTATTTGATAATGATTGATGTTTATGTATAGATGTTTTATTTATGTTCTATTGAATGTTCAAGTGAATGTTCTAATGAATCTTATGTTTTAATGTTAATGCGAATGTTCTAATGAAACTAATGTGTTAATGAATGTTATCATGTGATAATTCATGAATGTTACATTTCATTAATAGAATAAATGAATTTTAGATATTAATGGGGAATTTAGATGTTTTTCTTGGGGGGTGGGGGGGAATGAGATTCCACCTTCACATGGTTAACCCTGATTAATATAGAATATTAAACTATTCCCAAAACCAAGTGAAGCATAACATTAACCAATGATTGCATGGCAACTAATTGTGTGAATCTCATGGTTTTAGGCAATCCAGAAGGATGTCATCGTTAAAATCATTTATTTATGAAATTTAGTTGCAGTGTATGAAGTATTTGAAAGAATGGCTTACTATGGGATTGACTCAAATAATTCATCTCTAAGGTATTCTATTCTTTATATTTATCTACACTCAAGTTTAATTTCTTTTGATAACTTTTTTTGTAAATTGGGAGACATGAAGAAGAATTTGAATAGTGAAAACAAATGATATTAGATCATTCTAAAGTATACATTGATTCATGAACTATTATCATTATTTATTTTGAGTGTGGTGATATGTTGAATAATATTGCAAGGAGGAAGTAGAGAATCCTAAAGTATGGTCAAAGATTTGTCTTCAAAACATGGCCAAATCAGCAAAGGGGGCCACCACAATACACTATGTACTTGAACCCATGTTTCATTCTTTTTTATAGTGGGAAACACTAGTCGCTTTAGAATGGACTCACACTATGTGTTTTATATGACATGAAATGCTTAATGGAGAAAGCAGGTAACATTTATAATTTCACAATTTATAATCCTTATTGCAAATTACAATATGCAAAAGTTAAACTTCATTGGCTACATCTCTAGCTAGGTTATATATGATATCTACTGATTTGAATTTTGAATTTTACTTTCAAAATACTTTGGTTAAATTATAATTTATACAAGAATATTTCAGTTACTATTTCCAAATTCTAAGCTCACCTTGTTATTTTAATATTTTATGATATTTCATGCTTTTCTATTTGTCAATTTGTAGGCCATTCTAGTCACAAGAATGTTGTAACACTAATGAATGCTTTTAGAAACTTTGTCCAATGTTGAAACTTCAAATTCTCAGATATTTGTAGGGATTGTGGTGAAGTCCTCAATGAATTGGTGTTTAGCCAAGAATAATATTAGAATGCTACAAGACTATCACACTTCATAGAATATCATAAATATTAACTTGGCAGCACTAACATCAATGACCTATTTTTATTTAGTGTGTTGGAAGACAAACATTGTCATATTTCTTTGGAACTTGACAATCGTTATTCTTCCACACAAGAATGGAATCTTATCTGGCGATGGTTACTCAATGGTGTGGCTGTAACTTTGTGAATAAGGTTGATCTTGATTCTTCCTTCATCATAGGATAGACTCATTGATTACCTTCTTTGTCAAGGAAGAACTAAAAAATTTAATGTTCCTTATATTAATTAATTCACACACATGTCATAGGAGGGTCTATTCTTATATTTCATAGCCTCATGGTTATTTGTCCTACACCTAGGTTACTCTGTGATCTTGCTTACTATTGTCTAGTTTTGGAGTATAGTCATTGTCTCAAGAAAGAACAAAAAAATATTAAGATAGTCGAGCTTGTATCAAAAAATATAAATAGACAATATTTCAAACTCTATAGAACCTACCATTATAGAAGACATATATCTCTAAATAAATATAATCTTTCTCTTAACTAGGCTCTGATAGCATGTTAAATATCTCATTTAAGATTAGAGTTTTGATTATTCATCAAGTTTGAAATCACCAAACACCAAAATGAGAGAATATTTTTAGATTTTGATATCTCTCATAGCTTTGAGAAAATGGTATAAGTATGTTATGAAGGAGACATGTCATGAAAGGACATGTCTCCATGATGTGGAGCCAAATCCATTCATGTCATGGCTTCATATTAACTAATCAAACCATAACAATGACCCAGATTAGTTTAGTTAACTTTAACCAATATTATAATTATAAGCTCAAGTCATTGATATGCATAGAAGAAGAATGGATAATATACCCAATCCCTTTCATGTATCAACATTATTATATTTGATCCTTTCTTAACCAATTCTATGCATGAATATCATATCATTACTCAATCTATTACAAATAAAGGATAGCAATTAGTAATATTTTGATCCCCTTCCAAACTGCATTTACGAGACTTTTCTAAAAAATAAATGTGGTTGAAGCTCTATTAGAACATAAAATATTATTAAACACAAAATACACAAATAATTATATAACACAACACAACTCTATTACAACATAATAGAATCTCTTTTATTCCATGCTCAACCAACAAAATTTTCTAGGCACATATTGGAGAAGACTAAACAAAGGGCGGTGCTTTGTCTACTACTTTTCCATATAGCATATATGTATAAGCTTGAAGAAGAGATGCCCAATGTTTAACTTATGCCCTTTCCATATGATAATTTAGACATTTTCAGTCCTTGGGATACCCATTTCTCCATTGCCTAAGTACTGAAATAAGAGTACTGCACTCTAATATTTAGTCATTGTGTTGGCCTTTGATATTTCTATAAATAATGATTCTTTGGTCACTAACATATACCAAACTGATCACAACAATAATGGATGTGATACCAATATAATGTAGAGGGGATTGTGGCTTAACTAACCAAACACATTTTTTCTTAACAAGGTCTTAATGACCATCTCATAGTCTACTCATTAGTGACCTTGCTAAAGAATCACTTTGGACTTGTCCTCTACCTTCCTAAGGTATCTAACAAGACAGTCCACCAATTCTTGGTAGAGTTACAAACTCTAAAACCAAACAAACCTTGAATCCTATTTCTTCCCAAGGACTACCTTTCCATAAGTGCTTTACTAACTAGGATATAATCAAATTAGAATTTCTCATAGAGAATGAATGTGTTTATATGTTACTTGGACCAAACATGTAACCATAGATACTTTGGTTCTTGTCCATGAAAAAACCCACAATCCAATTTGTTGCAGTAAAGGGCTAAAAGAGACATGATAAAATTAGCCCTCCTAATGAGGTATTTGAGTTTTTTCTCCTACAAATCCTAAATGACCCCCAAATTAAATTGCATATTTAGAAACTCTTTTTCAAGATATAAAATAGTATCAAAGAATGAGAATTTGATTTTTCTCCTAACTCCCTTCACCTAGATTGAGCAAGATTAGGCCTAATTTGTAGATTTAGGACCAACTCACTGTATAAGTTACTATTGAAAATATTCACTGGACATATATGTTACTAAGAAAAAAAATTCTATACCCTTGATAGTATGACTTTTATATGTTTTCATCATTGGTCAAAACCTTTATATTATGTTGTATGACATAAGGAGAAGTTTTATCAGAGAAGTGTTATTGATATACTTATAATCTAGCCCAACTTCCATTAACTTCTATTATAAATGGATCATTGGATTCTTCATCTTGTATTTACATTCTCACTAGGATTTATTTTTAGTTTTCTATTGGTTGTTCACTATTATATTTTCCAATTTGCTTCTAGTGTTTTCACATCATTCGTTCTTTGTTTCTACCCAATTGTCTATTTGTTCTTATCTCGAGTGCATCCTTTTGGCATAAGGTGAAATCATTTATTAGAAAAAGGATTTATATTTTCTGAAGTAATATATATACAAGAATAAGAAATAGCTCCCTATGTTGTTGTCATTGTAAAAAAAAATTGCATCTTTGATCTCACACAAACGTTGATCCAATATTTCCTTTTATCCCCCAAAATTTTGGGATGGGGAGGATAACAAGGGACAACAATTAAAATAAAGAAATTGATAGAAGTATAGAAATTTTTCACTTATTCACATCATAACATTGTAAACATTCATCATTAAATATAATGAAAGCTTAACTCATAACATTAGACTTGAATTGATATTTCACATGAGAATTGACAATCAAATCAACAAAAAAGGTTTCCACTATCAATATGCATAGATCTCATATAACAATAACAATAAAAAAATACCCAAGGAGACAAAATTGAAGCTTGAATTTTAGGTAATGGCATCAGCTATGTTGTTGCTGAAGGAAAAGATGGTACTGTTGAGCTGAAATAACTTTCCTAGTAGATTGAGGATAGTAACTTTTATTGAACTATAAAATGTTATAGGTAAGCTGATCACCAAACATGGTTCTTAATAGCTCATGTAGATTGTAATTATTTTTAATATAAATAACTTGATGGCACAACACATGACCTTACATTGAATGGAAATAACTTTAAGTCTCAATTGATTTTGATTTGGTGGAAGCATCTTATTAGTCCTCTACAGTGGTCTTGTTGTTGTCTTTTTCTTGTTAAGTTATTTTCTAGATGGTTGGCCCTTGTTTTTATTCAAAAAAACATTATGTTGCATGTTTGCCCCTTTATGTTTAGTTTAGCCCAATTATTATCATGTATGCCATGGAAAGAAAACATAGCATTCGTAAATGAATTATTGTCAAAGGGGGCAAAAGCAAAATTTATTTTGGTGATTGTGAACCTTACAATGTGCTCAACTCATCTCCTTTTATGCCTCTCACACTCTAGTTCAAGCTAGTTTTTGTTATATTTATTCTATCTCACTTAAGCTCCTTTGAATTGGGATCTCATGCTATTTATTTATTTTATAAGCCTTTTCTTGGGCTTTTGTTCTTCTAGAAATTTAGTATGTGGATGTAGGAGCATCATGGGTGTAAGAGAAATCTTGTATCACCCAAAAATATTTTATTTTCAATCTTTTCTATTTTAATAAGTTGTAGTAGACAGGGTGGTTACTATTTATGGGAACTTTCTATTTTTAGTAAGTTTTTCATACAAGCTCAAAATGTTCTCATTTTATATGTGAAGGTTCATTTTAGAATTATAAGCCTACCATAAAAATCTCATTGCTCCAAATTAAGTATCAGAAAAGTTATTATGGATTTTTGATGGAAAAATTTGCAGAAAAATCTTCAGGCTCACTGTTGGAGACCCTAGAGTATCTGGATGAGGTCCAAAAACTTGTTAGAAGGGAACTTATTTTATTTTGAGCCTGTAGATCAAGATTTATAATAGCCATTTCTAAAAAGTGGTTATAATAGCTAATCGAAGAAATGGTTCTAGAGTTATAGCCTTCTGAAGTTGGGCTACCCAAAATTTTTAAAATAATTATCAAAGATGTATTTGGTTGACTCTATATGTATTGTTAGGATCTGTTAGCCCTAGGTATTAAGTTTGAATGTATAGAAGCTTCCCAGATGGCATAAAATTGCCTATTTAAGCAAGGCCCAAATATTGTCTAGAACAACTCTAGGTGATAGTTTGCATCTTGTCTTGTAGATTATTGTAATGAAGGTGCCCATGTGGGTTAGCATATTGTAATTGTGAATTCTATAATTCTGCATTTGCATCAATAATAAGAAGTCCATTTTTTTTGTTTCATTTTTTGTTGTTTCTTTATCTCTATTATGGATTTATGGTACTAAGGGGAGCACCCTTCATCAAGTGGTATCAAAGCTAGAGTTCTTGAGTATGAGGATAGATTGTTGACTGTGAGGTAGTTTGCACTAGGACTATGGTCTAGGCTAATTGTGTAGACTAATCACCAATTATGAGGTAGTTTGCACTAGGGTTTTAGTAGAAGTGTGAAAATGCCTCCAGGAAGAGAACATGGCAAAAGAGCTATAGGTGTTACACCTAAGGGTTTTAGAGCCCTCCAAAGATAAAAGCAAGCATTAGAAGAACAAATGCATAGAATAATAAATCTTATCATAAGGGATGAAAGTGAGGATGAGGAAGAAGAAGAAGAAGAAAATGCCAAAGTAGATGTAGTTTTAAACCCAAAGGAAGAGAGGCTTTTTAGGGCCATCTCCAAGATTGGAAAAAGACCTTAAGTTTGAAGTTCCCGCATTTTTGAGAAATCTTAACCTAGAGGAGCTAATCAATTGAATCAATGAACTAGAGGAGTAATTTAAGTATTAAGATATTAAGGATCTTGATATGATCAAGTTTGAAAAGATGAAAATTGAAGGGACATGGAAAGATCTTGTGGCAAGAGGTTTAGTTGGAGTGAAATAGAAAGGTAAAGGACAAAATCACTAGATGGGAGAAAATGATAGCTAAACTGAAGTGACAATTCATCTCATGGATTGTGAGCTTGATCTATTGAAGAAGATTCAATGGTTGAAGCAAGTGGGGGAATCTATTCAAGAGTATACCAAAGAGTTCTACCAACTTCTCATTAGAACTGGCCATGCAGAAGCTGATAAGGAGAAAGTGGCTCATTATCTTAATGGGTTGAGGCCAAGTATTTAGGATGAGCAAAGTCTAGTTTGAATGAACAATATTGAGGAGGCATACCAGTTTTCCCTAAGAGTTGAGGAAAAATTGAGCAAGAAGTTTGACAACAAGAATAGCATAAGAGGTCGCACTGGAAGATTTGGTAGACGACCTTATGGAGGCTATACTGACAATTAGAAGAACAAGGATGAGGTTGGGTGTAGTAGTCAGAACTAGAGAGGAAATAATTCCAATCATTTCCATGATTAGAATAATAGAGATTAGAGAGGAAGAGGTAGAGGAAAAGAATCTGGAAGAGGAAGCTTCTATGGGAAATGTTTTCACTATGGAGAAGAAGGGCATAGAGCATTTGAATGTTCCCAGTGCCAAGGAAGGACATAATGAAGAATAGAAGGCTAGGCTAGAGTTACACATGTTGATGAAGATGCTAGATCATCACATTCTAAAGATGTTGAAAGAGAAGTCCTAGTTAATAGAAGAGTCCTACTGAGTGGTGAGAATGAACTTGATCAAAGAAGGAGTTTGTTTCATAAAAGATATAGATGTGAAGATAAGCATTGTGATGTGATCATTAATGGTGGAAGTACTAAAAATCTAGTGTCAAAAATGATGGTCACAAAGCTGAAGTTGAAAAAGAAAAAGAAATGCCCCTGTCCATACCATATTGCTTGGGTGCAAGATGACCACAAGGTCATGGTCAATGAGTAGTGCTCAGTGAATTTCAAGATTAGAAGCTACTAGGATGAAGTACTATGTGATATCATACCTATGGACATATGTCATATGTTGCTAGGTAGGTCATGGTAGTTTGATAGGCATGATGTACATGATAGACGAGCAAATACCTACACTCTGACCAAGGATGGAGTGAAGCATAAGTTGAAGCCATTGAAGAAGAAAGAAGAAAAGGTATGTAGTGCTACTAGAATATGTTTTGTTGATGGAAAAGAGTTTCTCAAAGGTATGAAGCATAAGCATATGAGTTTTTCTATAATTCCAAAATATAGTATAGAAGAAGTAGAGGAGGTACTTGCAGAAGTTGTAGATATGTTGGGAGAGTTTTCTTATATTGTATTAGATAATGTACCTGATGGATTACCTCCAATGAGGAAGATCAATCCTTAGATGGATTTGGTTCTAGGATCCATTTTTCCAAACAAGGCAAAACATAGAATGACACCAAAAGAAAGTAAAGAGTTGAATAGGAAAGTCATGAGTTGTTGTAGAAAGGGTTGATTTCAGAGAGTCTAAGTCCATGTGTTGTACCATTCATATTAGCACCAAAGAAGAATGGAGAATAGAGGATGTGCACATATTCTCACACTATCAATAAGATCATAATAAAGTATAAATTTCCATTTCCAAGGATGGATGATATTATGGACTATTTGAGTGGGGCTAAGTATTTTGCAAGGTGTTTGATAAGTTGAGGAAAGAAAAGTTATTGATAAACCTAAAGAAGTGTAGGTTTGCAAAGAAGGATTTGGTGTACCTAGGATTTGTAGTCTCAATAGAAGGTCTGAAAATGGACCCAGAGTAAGTGAAGGCTATCCTTAAATGGCCTACTCCAAAGAGTGCAATAGAGGTAAGATCTTTTCATGGATTGGCTGGTTTTTATAGAAAGTTCATAAGAAGTTTTAGCAGTATTTGTGGAGATCTCATTGAAATAATGAGTGGATAGGAAAGAATTTAAGTGGACTATAGGAGCAAACAAGAGTTTTAATTTGTTGAAGTAGAAAGTTACTAAGCAACCTATTTTAGCACTTCCTGATTTTAACAATGTGTTTCAAGTATATTGTGATGCTAGTGGTATTGTAATAAGAGTTGTTTTGAGCCAAGAAGGTAGACCTATTGCTTATTTTATTAAGAAGTTGAATGATGCAAAAAGAAAATATTTTGGTTATGATCAAAAAATTTATGTTATAGTTCAAGCATTGAAAAAATGGAGACACTATCTTCTTCCTAAGGAGTTTTTTTTGTATATTGATCATCAATCCTTGCAATATTTGAATAGTTAAGGAAAATTGAACCAAAGAAATTTGAAGTGGGTTGAGTTTTTGTAGAGTTATACATTTGTTTTGAAACATAGGAGTGGGAAGTCTAATAGTGTTGCAAATGCTCTTAGTAGAAGACAACATTTTTTGATATAAATGTAGATAGAGGTGGTTGGGTTCAAGGAACTTGGTACTTTGTATCCAAATGATCCTAATTTTGGTGAAGCATGGAAGGCTTGTACAAAACATGTTACACTTGATAGGACAAAGTGGTTGGATTTCATGATCCAAGATTGTATGTTGTTCAAAGGAAGCTAGTTGTGCATTCCTAGAAGTTCAATGAGAGAGAATCTCATCAAGTAGAAGCATAATGGAGGATTTACTAGACATTATGGTAGGGATAAAACCATAGCTTTGGTTTTTGAGAATTATTATTGTCCATAGTTGCAACAAGATGTGAATACATTTGTACAAAGTTATAGAGTATGTTAGATGGTGAAGGGAGTGAAGCAGAATAAAAAGTTGTATTAGCCATTACCTATACCAGAGAAGCCATGGGAGGATGTTAGCATAGATTTTGTTCTTGGATTATTGCACACACAGTGTGGGCATGATTCTATTTTTGTGGTGGCTGACATGTTTTCAAAGATGGCACATTTTATTTCTTGCAAGAAGACTAGTGATGTTGTTCATGTAGTAGAGTTGTATTTTACAAAAGTGGTGAGACTACATGGTCTGCCAAAGAGCATAGATTTAGATTGAGATAAAAAATTTATTGGGTATTTCTAGTGTACATTGTGGAAGAAGTTGAAGATAGATTTGAAGTTCAATTCATCTCATCATCCACAAACTAATGGACAAATAGAATTTGTGAATCGAAGTTTGGGAAACTTGTTGAGATGCTTGGTTGGAGGTGAGCCAAAAGGATGGGATATGATTTTAACATAGGCAAAATTTTCATATAATAAGTTTATCAATAGGAGTACTAGTAAATCACCATTCCAGATTGTATATGGGAGTAGTCCCAGAAATGCTTCTGAATTGAGACAGTTGAATAAAGGAAAGATAAGTAGTGCTGAAGCAGAAGAATTTGTTGAATATTTGAAGAACATCCATGAGGAGGTGAGGTAGCACATCATAAAGATGAATACACTATATAAGGCTAAGAAAGATGTGAAAAGGAGGTATAAAGAATTTCATATTGGAGATGAAGTCATGGTTCATCTGCAAAAGGAGCATTTTGTAGTGGGTACATATAATAAGATGAAGATGAAGAAGTTTGGACCATGCAAGATAGTAAAAATGCATAGTTCTGGAAATGCTTATGAAGTGGAGTTTCCTATTGAGTTGAATATTTCAATAGTAATTAATGTTTCAAATTTGACAAAGTATTATGAAGGAGGTGATAGAGATGAAGTTGTAGAAGAGTAGTGGAGTATTCTAGAAGCTAGTTTAGCTACAAAGGATATTGAGGAGATATTGGACAATCGTATTGGCAAAAGTACAAGGAATGGAACTTATGAGGAACACCTAGTCAAATGGAAAGGGAGACCACTAGAAGATTTGTCATGGTTAGCAAGGGAGGAGGTTAACTATCTTGATTTTCCTTTGAACACCTGAGACATGACAGAGTCATTTCTCAAATTACCCCAAATGTCTAATGCAGGAGCATCCTAGGTGTAAGAGCAATCTTGCATCACCCAAAAATAATTTCTTTTCAGTCTTTTCTATTTTAATAAGGACTGGTAGACAGGGTGGTTACTATTTATGGGAACTTGCTATTTTTAGTAAGGTTTTCATAACAACTTAGAATGTTCTTATTTTCTACATGAAGGTTCATTTTAGAATTATATGCCTACCATAAAAATCTAATTGCTCAAACTTAAGTATCAAAGAAGTTATTGCAGATTTTGAATGGAAAAATTTGTAGAAAAATCTTTAGGATCACTATTGGAGGTCTTAGAGTGCCTAGATGAGGTCCAAGAATTTGACAAAAGGGCACTTACACTATTTTGAGCCTATAAATCAGGAGTTGGCATTTTCAAAAAGTGGTTATAATAGCCAATCGAAGCAACAGTTTGAGAGTTATGGCCTTCCAAAGTTGGGCTACCTGAAATTTCTAAAATAATTATCAAAGATGTATTTGGCCGGCTCTATATGTATTGTTAGGGTCTATTAGCCCTAGGTATTAAGTTTCAATGTCTAGAACCTTCTTGGGCAACATAAAATTACCTATTTAAGCAAAGCTGAAACATTGTCTAAAATAACTTTGGGTGATAGTTCATAGCTTGTCTTGCACATTACTGTATTGAAGGTGCCTATGTGGGCTAGCATATTGTAATTGTCAATTCTATAATTCTACATTTGTGGCGATAATAAGAAGTCCATATTTTGTTCTCGCATTTTTTGTTGTTTTTTTGTTTTTGTTATGGGTTTATGGTATTAAGGGGAGTGCCCTTCATCATATGTTTAGCAGATTTGAGCTCATACAAACTCTTGGGAAGAAATATATTGTAGCTTCTGTGCTTTTAATTTTTAATACATTTAATAAAAAATTTGGAACATTTGTGCAAACACATATGACCTCAACTCCCTTCAGTATAGCTTAATTGTTAGCTGTGATAATTTTAAATAGCTCAAAAGCTTCTTTCTCAACATTGCTAATAGTTGCAACATTGCTTTCATCCACTTTAGTGTCAAGTTGGTTTTGCTTTCTAGTCTTCTTTTTGACTATAGAGGGGAGTCTTTGGTTGAGGGAAGAGGACAAGAAGAACAGTTGGGTCCCTAAGAATCAACTTGCACCAACAATTTATTTTACATTTTGGATTGCTTTTTATCCTATGTGGAATTTAAGTTTTTGCTTTTTATAAAGTATCATGTTATCCTAGATTAATTGTTAGATATGGTGTAGCATACAATTTTTTTTGTTTTAAATTTTAAATGAGTTTTGTTTACAATTAGATTAGAGAGATGTAGATCTAAATTATTGTTGATAGACAAAGTTTATCTATGCAAAATCATTGTTAAAAAAAACCAGTCGTAGATAAAGCCAAACCAACTAGCAAACAACAACAAAACAAAAATCGGTAAATCAATAAGTTTTCTTTTGAACTGAGAAAACTTCATTCATCCAAGCACTAAATTCAAGATCAGCAAGTAGCAAACAAATTGTAATATAAAAGCATTCCTTTTTTGGCTTGAAAGTAATAGGAAAAGTTAGTTTATTCAATCATTACTTTGATGTACTTATTTTTCTTCTAGTTCTGATTTATTTACATGTAATTACAAGAAGGTAAAGATTTATTATTTTCTTGATTTTAGAAGCCTCTATTTCTTTTTTTGGTTTTAAAGCATTTCCTTTCATGCAAGCATTAATTCAAGAACATAGAAAAGAAGGGTTTCCTTTCATGTAAATTTAATCTGACCCAAAATTCCAATTTAGTCATTTGTCTATGATAGCTTCGAATTTTTCTTCAGTGGCATGTAGTTTTTAATGGAAAACATGATTGTCAAAGTCCATGATGTGCTCAGCCATTCTCATGGCTCAAGTGATATTCTAGCTAGGCTTGCATGTTCAAACATTGTGTGCATAGTCACGATTGTGGACCGAAAATTATGAACCAAACCAAATTTATTTATTTATTTTCAACAAAAATTAATTGATTCTCTTGATGAATCATGATGAAAGGGTCTTTGGGAATGATGATTTTGGTTCTTCTATAGAGTAAGAGTTGGTCTTTGGATAATGGAATAACAATAGGTGATCTAAAAGAAAGGGTCAATGTTCTTTTTTCATCCTTCATGCATGTTAAAGATAAAATGAAACACATCTATGTAAGGATTATTTTAAATGTTGATGAAACAAGCCAAGTGAAAATTGTAGATTTGTATTGAAGTCTCTACACTTACAATACCATTAGCCATAAATTGACACTGATTCTCATGAGCAACACTATGCCAACAAAATTAAAACAATTTTTAAAAAGAAAAGTTTGAATCATAAGTTGAATTTCACTATAAGTCATAGATTTTAGAATATTTATAACACTAACCTTCAAATAGTTATAAATTTTAGTCTTGAAATATAATTAACATTTGTTGGATCCATAGTGAAAAAGAGTCTGGAACCTATGGGCTCACCTTGAATATGGCCATTTGCATTGTAGGTTTGTGGTCTAGTCATGTTGGTTGTGAAATCCTCCTCCATGACATCATTGTTTGAAGGGTCCTACTCCACTTCTTCTTCGAGCTACAATTTTTTTTTAAATATTTTAGTAGGTTGTCTTGATTGCGATGGATTATTTGACAAAGTGATGTTGGATGAATAGCATTCTGTCACATGGTCATAGCCATTGTGATGGCTAAATTTGATGGGTATCCATCACACCCATGGCACTATTGTTGCAAACCATTACAATTGTGACACCAACTTTGATAGATGACCATTAACCTTTGAGTGCCAGTGTCAATATTTTGATAGCATAGTGAAACTGTCAAATGGTATAAATGTGATGATGGCATGTCACAATTACGATAATATGATGATGAAATCTTGGCCTTGGCTTCTACCAAATTGTGACATCTTTTGGCATCCCAATTGCAATGGATGAGCTTCCCATCACAATTTTCAACACCAAAAATTTGACACTAGTCCAATAGGATCCAATTCTTAGTATTGTCATTTGGATGATGGGAGGCTATCACAATTGCAATGGCCTACCATCACAATTCGGGTTCCAATGCAATAGTCAGTGCTCTAGTACCAATTGTTAGAATATTTAGAATAATTGAGAGGGGAGTGCATCACTTATCCAAGGTCTAGATGTACTAACTGAACAAATACTCAATTAAAGAACTTTAGATCTTATCATTCCATTTCTCAGTCTCTACAATAAACTTTTAGTAAAATCAACTAGTTGTCCACTATTCTAAGTATAATAGACTTGCATAATGAAATATTAATTAGTAAAACACAATAAATAACATACACACAATTCTGACACTAGGATTTAACGTAGAAACCCAATTTGAAAAAGAAACACCGTAACATTTCACTAATTATAACTCTTATTAAGTGAGCTCTGTTAGGAGCCAACACTATTAAAGGTTACCAAACACATTGTTAAATGTGACCTTTTTAAAGGATTTAATCACCCTATTATGAGTGGCTTTGTTAGAGGACTTGGTATATTCCTTTAGAATGTCACCATGTTAAGGATTTACATATGATAGTTAGGTCAACCTTGATTAAAGGATTTCAAATATTTTTTATAATGGTTATAAAGTAACAAAATATTTTGATCTATCAAATACAACTCCCTTTACATGTATAGATCTCATTTTAGCTCACATGCACTGATTCACTAACTAGCCCTCATTGCTATCTCAATCTATGATTTGCTTAGCAATCCTTCAAGAAATCATTATCCTCCTCAACTCATCTTAGTCATATTCTCAGGTTTTCCAGTCAATCACATCAGCAACATCTCCAACCTTTTACACTACTTTAGAATGCACACACTTTAGGTTAGGCCCTTGTACCTCCTTAAATAAGTAATTATGATCTTTTATCACTTAAACATCACTGTAGGTCTTCTATTTTATGATTAGATCCACCACATACAATGAATCTGATTGTCATCTTGTTTATCCTCTTCTTTCCTAGAAACTTCTCTTGGAATTAATTCCTTAGGTTGTTTACCTAATCCTCTCCTAGCATTAAATAATCCAACTTATTTATCCTTATCTTCAACATATTTTCCATATCACAAGAAATCAACTTAGTCAGTTGAAAGTTACAATTTCTCAAAAACTATTAAAATGTTGTTCCTCAACCAACATTAAGTTCTGACACTTGATCATCACTAGGTTACTTGATCACTACTATATTTCTTGGTCAAAATGTTAGATGTCACTCAGTTAATACTAATGCTCAATCAACACTAATTCTTCTCAGCTTGTTTTGGTGCTCAATTGACACTAGCATCACTCGGCATATACTTCAACTACCTTAATCTTCTAATCTTTTTCTTGGTCAACCCTATGTATTTGATATGTCATCGATCACATCTTCAAAGCTTTATTATTATTGTCTTCTTCACTTGCAACATGATATAAAAAATCATTTTATCTTGTCAAAGTCTAACTAATCAAGAGTCCATTTATATTGTCCTCTTCATAACTGAACCTGTCATCTAGATAAATTTTGTATGAACAACTTCTCAAATTATCTTGATCATTCAAATAGATATGAAACTCAGATCATATAGAAAACTATCTCACCAATAGGTTTGACATTAATGACAAACTAGCAATTTTTCTAATTGTAGTTTCCAATAGCAATATTCATGAGAATATTAATACAACATACAAATTTAAAAGATAAAATATAAACATTCAACACAAGGAAAAATATGCACAAGATGGTTAAATGGTCATAAGAAGAAACCATGGGTTTCTATTAATGCAAAGTAAAATAAGAAATTTACAGTCACAGAGCATAATGATTTTATAAAGAACCAAAGAAGAACCTATAAATTATTTACAACTTTTCTTTTTAAATAGTTCAAGCATAACTCAAATGTAACTTGAAGTTCAAGAATTAGATTACAAAAGAGTAATGAATAAATATCAAAAAGAGGTATGATCCTTGAAATCAACTTGCTCTATGAAGTGATAAGAAAGATCCAAAAGAATGTACTCAACAAATAAAAAGATAAATCCAAAAGATTTGATCCATACAAGAAATATAGAGGCATGAGAATGCATTAGCTTCATGCAACAAGGCCCAAAAAGTCTTCCATCATTAAAGAACTAGCCTTGAAGATGTGTGTTGGATGCAAGAGATCAAATCACACTCCTATCAAAAAATGCAAGAAGAGATAACCTGTACTGTTAACCCACCTATGTACACCTATAGAGTTAGCCTGCAAGGAAAATATTTGATCTACCCCAAAAGTGGAGGATCATCAATGAAGATCCTTACATTTAAAATGGATGACCCAAATGTTGCAAAAATTTCCCAATGAATTATTAAAACACAACCATTGATGAAGAAATTTTTAAAATCTTATATTTGGCACATTTCCCAACAAGCGATGGAAGAAATAGGAAAAACTTTTACTATTTTGTAGGTTGCCAAAAATGACCCCTATGAAATAGCACAATGGGTTAACACACACTCCGTTAAACTTCCACCAAAATTGAACCACTTGGTAAAAGAAAAAATTGAGCCACTCGGTGAAAGAACAAACTAAGCCAGTAACTGAGCTACTTGGTGAAAAATGAATGTAAACAACATGAAATATTAACTACAAATTTGACATGTTAACCCCCTACAAATAATCTAGGCCATTTATTTTTTCTCAGATTGATTATTTGTGATAAGCTAAATGGAGGAAAAAATAGCCAATAGTAGCTAATGTTAATAATTGACTAAGCATCTCAATCTCAAGGTCCTTTGCTATATCTAGTGGTGTACTACTCATCATACTAGCTATCAAAGATTCCAAAAGGGAATTTGATGAACTAGGTGCTTCTCTACTCAACTCCATGATAGGTGTTACCATATGTTCTTCAATTGTCTGAATGTCATCTTATTTCTCTATTTTTTGCATGGCATGATCATCATTAGCATCCTTTTAAATTTTTGACTCATCTACCTACTGACTGACAATAATTTCCTTCTCTATTTTAGTATATCTAAGTTGAGGTGTAAAATGAGATGTTTCTTGCTTTTTAATCTTCCAATTATTTTTTAACTTTGCATTAGTTTTCTTAATGGTCTCAACCAATGTCAATAAATCCTCTTCATCCTTCTGTTTCTTTCCTTCTTGCATCTTCACATCCTCCCCTTCACCAAAGCTAGGATAGTTTACTAGGTTATCTATAACCAAATTGTCAATAGTGTTTCCTTGATCCTTAAATGGATCCTCAGTCTCATCAAGAGTATTATGAGTATTTTCAATGTCCAAGGTGTCATCATCAATAGCTATCTATGGCTAATCACTAATAGTATCCTTAACATTTTCTTATTTCTCTTTCTGACTTTCTCTACATTTTCAACGTAACTTTCCTTTTTTATGCCTCTATTATACTAGTAGGAGTTTTTTTTCCTAGCATCATGATTTCTTTCTCTTTGCTAGGCCTAGGTGTATCTAAATTGTTTTATTTTATGAAGTCTTCTTTGTAGTCATAGGAGTTTCTATCTCTAACCTCTTAGATGGTTTTGTAGTAGATGGAGGTGTTACAATTTCTCTTCCAACCACTTCTTTGTAGGCTCTATAGATAGGTTCACTAAGATCATATCCATAAGTATTTTGGTGTCTCTTATAACCTCATCTCTTATTCCTCCGATTTTTCTTATCACTCTCATCTTATCAAGCACATGTGGATTGAGTAAATGCATTGTTTTATCCATTTGTGCATCATTCTTCACATTGTAGAATTTTCTCACAACTTCCTCTTTCAAAGTCTCTTCTTTATTTATCCTCAACCTCTCCTCATTCAATCTTTTATATAGTTCTTTAGGTAATTTGCCATGAATTATGAGAAGGGATTTCTTAAATTTTATCATATATTGAATTATTATCACATCCAAATTTCTTTGCTCATATAGGGGATTTATATCATAAAATGTGAATATTTCCTTCATTCAATATAGATTCATTTAGATTCTCAACACTTGGTTTCCATGAAGTTTTCATCTTACTTCTTCCTTCTTCTTATTGCTATGGTTGAACTTTAGGAGTAGCAACTTCACCTCGCATTTCTCTACCTACATATGTAGTTATAACCATCTGTCTATTTCCAAGTCATGTAGCCATTTATTTCATCCTTGTAGGTTTGGGGGATTCTACTAGATCTTGTTTTAACACTTATCACATCAATGACCTTCTTGAGTTGGTAGGTATAGATGACTAAATGTATGTTATATTGGCATCTTCATCTTTCATAGGCTGGTCTAAACAATTGCAAGTGTTGAAACAAATTGAGATGTAGGTGTAGGTTTAGGTGTAGGTTTAGGTGTAGGTGTAGGTGCAAAGCTTGAGCCTTCAACTAACAAAGGTGGAAAAAAAAGGAATATCTTCCTAAACAATCTATTTCACTCTAGATACAATTTTCTTTACAACAAAAAAGCTCATGGGATTATTGGTGCCTCTTCCATGATTTTCTTCATAGTAATATATCTTGTGCACTTCTCAAGATTGACTTGATAATCCAACTATATGTTTTCCTCACAAGTTCCAAATCTTTCACTATTAGGATTTGATTCTAATTTGAGAATTGTTTGTGCATATCATTCAATTACCTCTTCAATAACTTCAGAACCAAAAGGGTCAACATAGAATACTCTAGGTGTGACTACTTCCATATATGTCAAATCAACTTGTCTACCATAAAATATATCTCATCCCTATACTTCTCAATAATAGATTTTGGAATTCTTGTTATTTACTTCATCTTTGACTAAAATGTTATCAAAATAAGTATTGCATTTCTATCAATCTTGTAAATAGTGTGCATCCTATACAATTTAGTAATCTTGTTCATTGTACATTTTTCATTGTTCTAATCAATTATGGGCATGAATTTAAATCTCTTCAAGTGATGAAAAAACATATATCTGATCAAAGCCTAGATCCTAAATTGTCCATTCCTTATTTCCCTTATCGTCTCTAAGTTTTTCTATTGATTGAATTTTTGGGATTCACATAAACAAACTTTGGTTGTCTCAATGCATAACCTATATTTTGCATGCACAAATTTATTTGCTAGTTCATTATCTCTTGAACTAGAACATAGTTTGGTTGTAATGATCTTACTCACAAACCTTGCATCATTTGGTTTTATCTTACTTATAATTATGCCTCTACTATTGTAGGTTGATTGAGTGTTTTCAATTATAATCTTCTTAATATTCTTCTTACTCAGTGGAATTGATCCTTCATTTCTTAAATTAGTTACCTCATGAATCAAATTTGCCAAAATGTCAATTACATTATCACCTATCCAAGATCTATCATCATGAATTCTTCTTAAGATAATCTCAATCCAATCTCCATTTTCAAATTTTTGATAAAACATATACTTCACTATATCATTCTAGCCTAAATGTTCAAATCCATCCTTAAATGACATTTCTTTCTTGTACACCTTGTCAAACTCACTTAAAATTTTGGTTTCTCCTAGTTTCTCAAATTTACAACATGTATAACTCCTAGTGTCCTCCAAATAAAGTACTTCGTCATGAATTTCTAAAAATATGGTTGTGGGGTCATCTTCCATTGGTGGAATAGAGTTCAACTTCAACTTACATCTTGGGAGTTCCTCAACATTTTGAAACATGGATTCTTTCATTTCAATAGTTTAAAAACTTAACCTTACCTCACAAATTTACCATACA
The DNA here is from genome assembly GCA_028749045.1 of Cupressus sempervirens. NCBI lineage: Eukaryota > Viridiplantae > Streptophyta > Pinopsida > Cupressales > Cupressaceae > Cupressus > Cupressus sempervirens. The sequence goes on from CM053785.1 coordinate 722,213,190, forward strand.
AGAGTGTAAATATGTTTAATTCATGATTTTGGGATTTTTGTGCAATTACAGTGTAATGCTTTGACAAATTCTCCAAATTGCTATTAATTCACTCTCAATTCACTCCTTAATTCTTTTCTCAGTCAAATGAAACACTTTTATGTGGTCTCAATTATGTAGAACTCACATATGAATGTAGATAGAATCTAAATTTACAAGCATTGCATCACTTAATTATGTGTAAAAATGGGTAAGAAATAAAAGGCACAAAATAGAGAAAACATCAACTGATACAACTAAAAGTCAAAAATCTAAAAAATATTAATTTTAGATACACAAACTTAAAATAAAGGTTTAAATCAACTCACAAGAACAAATCAACAATGAAGATATATAAGAAAAACACAAATGCAAGATCCCCAAATTGGAAGTCCACCATTCCATGTATAGAGTAATAACCCTTCTCAAAAACATATATTTTTTCCCCAAAATAAATGTCCAAAAAATTCCCAAAGACACATATAACAAAAAATTATTAGAAGAGCAATTAGAAAGTCCTTTTCAATAAATGGTGATCTCTATCATACATGGAAATTTCTAGAAAGTATTACAATTATATAGATTACATTTATTGACTACTATAAATGGACATTTTATGTGTAATATCTTAAATAATCAAAATGATTATAATTAATAGGCAAGAGCATACAACACAATGCTAAAATTGTCAGCTTCTCACTAAAGAGGTTTTGGGTTCAAATCTACTCAAGCTTAACACATAATAATAATTAATCACAACTATATCAAACAAAGACTTTGTTTTGAAAAGTAAGCTAGAATAATTTCTTTTGATTTTGAAAAAGAAAAATTAAGCTAGAATAGTTACTAATTCTTTAGTTTTATCTATCTAATTTTCAATTGTTCTAATGTTATTTTGATTTTTTTATATGAAAAGATCTAGAAAGGTTCTTGGACTCCTAATCACTTATACAAGAAGGCAACAATGAGAAGAGCTAAACTAAAATTGTTGTTATGTTTCATTATATATGTAATGCCCTAATTTGTACAAGGTTAGGTATTTGTAAATGGACTCCTTTCTTAGATATATTAGCTAGACAACCTTGTAAAACCATTTTCTAGCAATCTCCATAATTAGCATATGGGGTCTAAAACAAGAGAGTAAAAATGAAAAATCCTAATATTGCATATAAGGCTATTGAATAAATAAAAATTTGATTATCAATTTTTGAGCCAATAGGCGCATTCCTCTAAGATTGATCACCGGATTGTTGTGATAATCTAATAGTGTTAGGCACTATGAAAAGTGGATTATGCCATGAAATATGGACTTTCTCGATGCTCACACTACAAATTGTACTCATCGCTCATAAATGAGTAAATGATAAATGATAGGTTTTTTTGGGATGTCCAATCTTGTTGTCTAGGTGGATATTGAGTTGTTTCCTAATGAACCTGAGATGCACTATATTGCAAGCACCTAGAGGGTGTTTTAAAGTTATTTGGGAGATATATCAAGTATAATTGTAGATACCACAGATGAGTTTTTGGTTGAAGAAGTAAAATTGTTAAAGGAATCTCAACGTGTTAGTCTTTCTTTTACAAAGATAGATCAATTTTGTTTCAAATAGGAGCATGGAAATAGCCATAAAAGATTAGAGTAAGTGTAAACAAATTAGAATGACTTTAAAATGTAAGAAGTGAATTTGAGTGGAATTATTATACAAATTTAGAATGAAAAAAATTGCTTCCAATGAAATTATATAAATTAGAGTAATTTTCTCTTGTTGTTCAATGAAGCATTGAATATCTTAATGTTGATTTTCTTGACAATTATAATTATGCAAGCTCTATAGAGTTGAGAATGTGGGATATCTCAAGTGCTCATTTTGTAACTTATTAGATGAGTGTGACATTGGTATATACAATGGAGTAATTTCTCTTGAGCATTATTCTATAATGTTAGAATAATAGAAACATATTCTAGTTATTAATTATCATATGTGCATAATATTAAAAGTGTAAATGGCTTACAACAACTTAGATGTATATAGCTTATGAAATGTGTTTTATGTATCGATCACCAAGCATCTATAGTTTTTCTAAACCACATTGTACCCAAAAAAATCCTTTTGTATATATTATTTCTTGGCCAAATTTATATTATAGAGGATGGTATTTATTACATTCTCTTTTGCCTTTAGATGAGCCTCTATACACTTTTCCAAGTCCACCTTGTAACACAAAAATATTTGAACTCACACACATTTTTAGAATAGTAACAATCAAGAACCAATTTCTCATTCACCATACATGAAAAAATTAAAAAATTAAATGAATATTTATTCCCTCTTAAATGATTGTTATTTTAAGCAACTCACTTTCTTAATCTATGTCCATTCAAGGAAAATAAACTAGCACCAATATATTATTACACATTAGCCATTAAACAAGGTTACGCTTTTCTATTAAATTAACTCGTGATTTCATAAACTATAGTGGAAGCAAAAGAAGAAGACAAGAACTATTATTGGTGATATTGGTAGGAAAATTTTCAATAAAATAGATATAAAGGACTTTTGATTCCTTATCCATCCATTTGAATTCCTCTTCTAGACTTTGACCTATTCTAGTCAATGAACAATGTGCAACCTTTCTATATAACTTAGGTTATTAGATTTACTATATTGTGCATGTGCTTATAATCTACTATTATCTTAGAGCTACTTTTCCATGCATTAATAACATTCTAAGAAGAATTAAAATATGTCAAATAAATCTTTATTGATGAAATAAGCTTCATAGGTTCAAAACATCTCCTTAAAATTGATATGTGTGTATAAGAGGCCCTTACCCATCGACAACATGTATACTTTAGTAAAGTATTAATAATTTTGGGTGATCTAGTACAACTACCCCCTATTATGGACAAGATGATTTACACATCACATTCACATGCCAAGTCATTGTGGGACCAATTTGCAACGATTGTTACATTGCAAATTATCTTCTTATTAGAAGGTGAGAATAGTCTATGAGAAAATTTATGCCAACTACTGTATAGTAGTCAAGATGAAAACCCAACACAACATAATTAGTGGCTTCTAGTGGCCCTTATTTATTTGATAGTAATGACACAGTAAAGCTAGACAATAAAAATATGTTAAAAATCATTGAATTGTCTAGTCACAATAAGTACAATGATAAATTATGTGAGAAAAGATAATAGTCAAATTCATAATGAACACCTAGAGAAATATGTACTCTGTAGAAGACAACACATTATGCTTATAAAAAAAACTTGGATAAGAGGACTTGTTAATGGATCTATAGGTTATATTAGTGATATCACTTACATACCAAGTTGCAGGTCACCAGACGTGCTTGTGTATCTTGTAAGATGTTTTGAGAAATGTAATAGGTTGCCATTGAACCATGATGCTCTCAAATGTATGCTATTAACTTACCTATAACTTTGGGCAGTGAGAGAGAACTTCCATTCACCATGTAATGAGCTATCACTATACATAAATCCCAAGTGCTCATGCTACAAAAAGAAATAGTGGATATTGGCATAGTCGAGAGACCATACTTGACTTTTATGGCTATATCTAGAGTGAAATCAATAGATGGACTATGTATACAACCTCCTTTCACCTTTGATAGATACTCCAAAATGCAAAGTAATCCATATACAGAATTATACAAAAGAAAGAGGAAGGTACAAAACTTAATTATGACCAAAAATATGGTAATAACTATTCAAGATCATCATCAAAAGTATAAAATATTATTGGCTTAATCCTTGTGCCCTTCAAAGGTGCAAGTGCTAGTAATATGAGAAAACAAAATTAATTAGAATGACAATATTTTCAATCCTATCAAATATTCATAATAATTTATTAAAATCAAATTATTTATTAATTATTTTAAATTATATGTCTAGATATTACTATGTTGCATTAATTAATCATTATTTCACATTAATTCTTCTTTACTTGCAATAGCATAAAGGTAGGAACTCAAGTTTTCCTAGAGCTCTAGAATAAATATATTAAGGGCTTGTTTGGCTGCAGACATAGGAATTGAGAATAGAAATGCATATTGAGAATAGGAATGAAATATTCCAATAATAGTTATTTTTTGGAATGGGGGTAATCTAGGAATACGTATTACTATTCCCTATTCTAATTGACACACTAAACAGAAAATAGAAAACATATTCCTAATTTTCTATTCCTTTTCCAACAACCAAATAGGGCCTATGGTTTTGACAATAGGGTTGTGTTGCAAACTCATGATAATCTATTAGTGCAATAGCCTATGTTACATAGAAACATAAGGATCAGATTGCATTTGGTGATGAGATTGAGAGAAAGATACAACTTGCCAAATGACATCAGACAATTAGTTAGAAGTTCTAGTAAGCCAATTAATTCAGTCTACAAGCTAGAAATTATTTCCAGCAGATAAAACTTGGGAGGAAGTCAATTAGATTATAAGATGTGTGGGAATATCTCCTCACATTTCTATCACCATGAATAGAATGTGAGAGAGATGTGAAATAAACTCTACTTAAAGGTTTTGGGTGATCTTTTGATCTACCAAAATCCATGAATATAAATGTATTAGTTCACAAAGAGACCTTTTCTCTTTGGAACCAATTTCATATTAGATGATCAATTTGCTTGTTGTTTCAAAATTAACTACAAAAGAGATATGTTTTTGGTATTTTGTATTTTGTAAATGAATGCAATCTAACAATGCAACTATATGAATTCCTAATTTAACCAAGGGTTAGCAAAGCAAAAAATGAAGATAAGGTAATGAGGGATGAAAGTAAATTGCATGAAAGGGAAATTCCTAATAGACATAAACCACGATAACATGTCTGTGAGTTAAATCATTGAAAAGATTAGGTAGGAAACTAATGAATGTAGCAACAGTGCTTCCTCAAATCCATTGATGCAATCATTGATTGGAATTTAGTAAAACTAAAAGATATTTCCCTCCTTATCAAATCGCAAGGCTATGGAAAGTGTGCTCATGTGAGACAAAAAGCTATGTAGGAACAATAGGGTGATCTCTTCTCCAACTTGATACGTCAACAGAATTCGTCAACATGCAACAAACACCAAAACTAAAATATCACACAAACAAATCAACACAAAAAAACTATTGGCTCCATTATTATCATAAACAAGAATCCACAAAAAATAACACAATTTAGCAAGAATAACTATACTCAGAATGAGAGCACCAATGGCATATATTATTGCATCAAAATAATAGCCTAAAATATATGTTACATTCCTCAATTTATGAGAAATCATCCCATCAATTTGTATTGAGAGTGAGAGATCTCTTCATACAAATATATGCTTAAAACAAATAAAATAAATCTAATTAGGTACAAACTGACTCTCTAAATGGTGCTAAAATAGGACTCCACCCTTGTTTATATCAATTAATGGGTGCATGAGCATTTACATGTCTTAAAACAAAGAAAAAAGAAATAGATAAGAAGAAGGAAGTTGTAAGAGGATTTGGGAGTCACTGGAAGCTCTAAAAAAGGAAGCTTAACCTTCTCTAAACATTTTTGGGAGTTAAACTACCATTAGAATGCATTTTTGGTGCATGGAAAACTCTAAATTTGAAACTAACAGTTAACTATTGGCACATCTTTGACTTCTTCAAAATTTATGGTGCACATTTTGAGTAGCACACCTTTGGAGTAGCGCAACTTGTGCACCTTACACACTTGCACACCTTAATGAAATTTGTGTAAGGTGCTCAATTTTCCAAAAAATCAAAGTTCTCAATTTTGAAAATGGTTTCTACATTTTTCTTAAACAAGGTCCAAGAGCACTCTACTGTACTTATTTTGCCCTTTTTGATAATTTATACCTTTTTTATAGCCAAACATTTTCATACATCTAAACTCCTACTTCTTCTATCTGAAATCCCAAGGCACCTATATTGAATCTTGTCATTAATAGTTGCATAAGATGAGTAACCTATTTTGGTTCATGTGTCCAACCTCTATATTTTTTATCTTCATTGCAAATTCATATATCAAAACTTACATGTGACTCCTTTGAAATTGAAGGTTACCAGCTTAGGTGAGATCTCTATTACTGTTGATAATGAAGATGCTATGATATTCTATGCACTTGTGCATTATGCACCATACCTTTGTGTTATGCACATCTTCATGCACTATGAAGTCTATTCCTTGATATTTTCTTCTCTTTAACTACTTGATCCTTCTTGGTCAAAGACCAAATGATCTAGATTATCCAAAATGATCAAATTTTTGAAACTTTTGCATATCTTTTTTAACAAGATTTTATAGGTCTTTTTAACTAGCTTTTTCAAAGCTCTTCTGCTCAAAATTTCAAGTTGAAACTTTCATCAGTCTCTAAAATTAGGCAGCTAAAGGCTCACTATTTTAGGGACTGAAATTAGACTTTTAGTTCTTCTTTCCAACAATGTAAACAATTTTGAATCTGAGCTCTAGGTCAAAAGTTATGACCACGACAAGTTAAGGATGTCTTTTTATCTGCACAAAGAAGAAAACATTAGTTATCTCATGTTAGAAGACCCAAAAGAGGACTTCACAAGACTTAGACTATCAAAATTGAGTCAACACCAGTCAAAACAAATAATACAATGGATTCCCCCCCCCCCCCCCCCCCCCCCCAAAAGCTAATTTTGTGCACTGCACAAATTTTCCTTGTAGATAGAAAAGTGTGTAGTTGTGCACTAGTGCACATGTGCACTGTGACAAGGTGTGCACCGTGCACATGTGCACAACTATGCACTTCACATTGTGGCATTTTACAAGTGAGGGGGGGTTTGGGGTGTGCACCTTGTGAAAGTTCACACTTTTGAGGGTGCACATATGTGCATGTGTGCATCCCTAGAATGGGGGTTAAGTGTGCATGTGCATACTTGGCACATGTGCTCATGTGCAAACTTTAAGCACATGAAGTCTTAAACTTGACATATTTTCTTTCTATGATTGCTTGACCCTTCCCAATCAAAGACTGTGGGTTGACGTAGACCTAGTGGAGGGTCCAAAATGATCGAGGCTTTAGACTAGATGTCTCATATGGAATTTTTAAAATAGGGGATCTGCATTTTGTGACTCAAAATGGGGTGTGCATTGTGAAACCACAACAATATGCTTTTGTATAACATATGATGTGGACAGCACACCATTTCATGAAAGCAACCTAGGACTAAGAATTTTTTTGTGCAAAAATACAAACCTATATAACGGAAAGTTCTTTACACAACAATTATATAAACCAAATAAAATATTTCTTATTAAATTTTAATAAACAAAAATATAAAAATAGATTTAAAAAATTACTATTATTATTATTTTAGTAATAAAATTAAATTAAGGATAAAGATAAAGAAAATTAAATTCAAATATTGTAGAAAAGAACACTAGTATTAGCTAATATTAGAAAAAACAAAAGAATATATATTATTGTTTATAATTATTTTGAAAAAGAAATAGTAAAATATTTTATAATTGTTTTGAACACAAATATATTATTATAATTATCAAGTTGAAATAGTTTAAGTTGAGACTTAGAAATATAACTTCACAACTCAAAAAATTGCCCAACAACATATAATGTTGAGTTACTCAACACCTTAAGGAACTAAGTGATAGGTAGTAAGTGGGTGCCGAGTTGAGGCTTCCTCTGCAGTAGTGGATACTAAGTTGCTTTGTATCAATGGGACCCAAGTGAGATTGATCACCAAAGGAAGGTGGAGCTCGGTGAAACTCAATTGTAGCTTGGAAAACACTACACAAACATGTGCTGACCAAGTTAACACAAGGAGGACTAGGTTAACAAAGGAACCAAGCAAGTTAACTATAGACTTGTTGTCTAGTCTTTTCCACAATTAAAACACAAAGATAATAATAGAGAACTCCACAAATACTAAACCCAATATGATATCAATAGAAATGAAATAAAAAAAAATCTAAACATCTAGAGATTGATTAACATGTCATCTTACTTTCTTGCATTCTATTTGAAAAAATGATTCAACCATTACAGATCTAGGAGCATATGGCTTCAACTAGATTTAAAAAGTTTAACCTATAGCTTCTACTTTTAATATAAACTTGTAGCACTACAAGGTCGCATATAATAACACCCGAAGCAATCACTGCTTCACAGGATGATCAAAAAATGAACTTACAGAGAACAAGGAGAATTAATCCTATGTTGTTGCAACTCTGATCCTTTATTGTTCCTTCTACTCTTTGAACTCTAATCTACTCTAATATTCTTTAGCACTCTACTCTTCTTCTGATCTACTGACTACTTGAATGAAAGAGACTTCATTCATTTTGTCTTGTGTAAAAAAAAAAACTTTCCCTCTCTTTTTGTATTTCAAACTCACCTACCAAGTTTAATGTGTCAAGTGGGTAGGTGGACATTTGGCTCAAGGGAAATTGACTATTTTTAACACTCCCCCTTTGTCCCAAGCCAATCAAACAATGATCACTCCTAATCCAAATTAACTATGCCAAGACTTCTTCTTAGATGCACAAAATTTTCTATTTCCAAAGGCTCGCTGAAAATGCCTACTAGTTTTTGCTCAGACTTACAAAATTCCATTATGATGTATCCATTCTCCACCAACTCTCTAATGAAGTGATATCTCATTTCTATATTCTTGCTTCTCCCATGGAAGACTAGATTCTTAGATGGTGCAATTGAGGAAATGTTATCACAAAATATTGTGGTTCCATCCTCTTGCCCTTCATTAAATCTATCAAGATTCTCCTTAACTGAATAGGTTGACATGTTGCTACATTTTCTGCTATGTATTTAGCCTCTATTGTAGATTGAGCAATAATAGGTTACTTCTTGGATGCCCATGATATTACATCCGACCCATATAAAATATGTATCTAAAAGTGCTCTTCTTATCATCTAGGCTTCTAGCCCAATCACTATTAGTAAAACCAACCAACTTAAAATCATTATCAACAATGTACAAAATGCAAAATCCCTTGGTATCATTCATGTACCTTAGGATCTTCTTTTCCATTTGCCAATGGGAATCCTTTTTTCTTTCTATAAATCTAAAAATTAGACTTACTACATGCATCATGTTAGGTCGAGTTGTTATCACATACATTAAGCTTCCAAACATACTTTTTGTATATTGTTGGATTCACACTTTTGTTGCAATCTTCCTTGCTCAACTTCAAACCTATTTTTGTTGGTGTTGGGGTTTCCTTACTATTTTGCATTTTGAATCTCTCCAACATCTTATTTGCATATTTTTCTTTAGATATGAAGATTTCATCATGCATTTTTTTTACTTCTATGAAGAGAAAATACTTCAAGAGACCTAGGTTGATCTATCATTTCAAATGCATTCTTCATGGCCGCTTTGAATTCACCAATTAGGAAATCGTCATTTCTAGTGAACATTAAGACATCTACATACAAGACAATAATCAATAGCTTACCCCTTGTTGGCTTAATGTAGAGTGTGGGCTCACCATCACTCTTGCTAAGCCATTGCTCATGAAGTATGAGTCAATTCTATTATACCATGCCTATGGAGCTTTCTTGAGCCCAAATAGAGCTCTCTTTAGTCTTTATACGTTGTGTTCATCACTACAACTTCATAACCAGGTGGCTGCTCCACATATGCCTCTTCTTTTAATACACCATTCAAGAAGGTGGACTTCACATTCATTTGATATACCTTCCATTTGTGTTGGGTTGGAATTCCTATGATAGCACGCACAATTCCCATTCTTACAACTAGGGCATAAGTCTTATCATAATCTCTGTCATACTATTGCTTCTACCCCTTCACCACTAATCATGCCTTATGCCTATCTATTTTTCCTTTAGCATTGCACTTGGTCTTGTAAACTCATTTAACTCCAACTACTTGTTTCTTGGGAGGAAAAGTAGTTAACTCTCATGTTTCATTTCTTTCAATAGAATCTATTTCCTCATCTATGGCATTACATCATTTCTCCTCTTTCATAGATTCTTCAAAATAAATTGGATCACTATGAGAAAGTAATGCAAAATTAACATTCCCATCATAGTCTTCATCATACCTTTCATTGTGTTATATCTCCTTTAGACTCTTAGTCTCTCTTGGCAATAGGGACGTGAGAGTGGGATCTAAATTTTTAATATTGTTGTTGCTACTATTTTGCATGCTAACTCAAGGCTATCTTGAGCTACTAGGGGCTAGAATTATGCATGTCTAAGGCTACTTTCCTTGTTTCCTTTGTCTATAACTATCTATGTTTGATGCTCCATCATCTTGTTAATCACCAATCTCTTCTTCTTCATCCATAATCTACCGAGCCATCCCATAACTGATTTTCAAGAAACTCCGCATCTCTTGAAATGATAATCTTCTTGTGATTAGATCATGCAACCTATAAGCCTTTGATTTTAAGCTATAACTAGTGAAGATGTACTTCACACCTTTTTCATCCATTTTTTCCTTTGTTCCTTAGGAACATATGCACATGCTACACATCTAAACACTCTCATGTGCTCAACTATCCATCTATTCCTTGACCATGCCTCAAGAGGAATCTTGTCACGAATTGACTTTATAGGACACCTATTTATCAAGTATACTATTATTGCTACAACTTCTCCCCAATATTTAGTTGGGATTTCCTTTTCTTCCATCATTCTCTTGAGAATTGATTACTAATGTACTACCATTGTACATGCATGCTTGGGAGGTACAACACTGACTTGAGAAGAGAAGCATGTCTCTATCTTCAAGGGGAACATTTGGTTCTTTTTCATTTGGACTGCTACAAGTATTATCTTACTCCCATCCTTTTTGTGAATGACACACTTGTCATTTTCCATCAGCACCTTCTAACCATTTTGAATAAGTTGTCCAACACTCATCAAATTGTGCTTCATACTAGGGGCAAAATATATGGTTTGTATTTCCTTCTTCTCACCTTACTTGGTGCGGACTATGATAGATCCTTTGCCCATAATGGGAATGGTTCTATTATTTCCCATCTTAATTTTAGACTATAAATTTCTATCAATGAAAGAAAATAATCTTTCATTACCATTCATGTGGTTGCTACAACCAATTCCCAAGTACCATACCTTGGAGTTTCCTTCTTCACCAATCTTATACATGATGAAGGTTGTGGAATTGTTTGCATTTCTCATATTCACATCAACCACATTTTCATTTTGTCTTGATTGATCACCTTGTTTTCTTCTAGCAGTCACTTGCATGATGCCCAAACTTATGACAATAGTAGCATTCTACATTGCTCTTTTTGGAGTTTTAATTTTTCTTACTTTCTCTAGAGCAATTTTCAGAGCTGCTTGCTCCCTCTTGATTTCTTTCTCATCCTAAGCTTTCTACATCAGCATTTCTTTGACCATTTCTTCCATGACCTTTACTTCTTGAGCCTCTACTAGAGTCATTTCTTCCTCTCCCTATACCTCTTGAATTCTCTTGAGCCTTGAAAGATTGCTCTTGGGAAGTTGTTTCTGATTTGTTAATTTGGTGTTCATGGGTTTGAAGAGTTCTCATCAACTCATCCATTGTCAACGTGATGAGGTCCTTTTCTTCCTCAATTTTCATCACAAGATTGTCATATTTTTTAGGTAGACTCCTCAATATCTTCTCCACAATCCTTTTCTCTTCATACTCTTCTCCATTTGATTTGAGTTGGTTTGTCAAAGTAGAGATTCTTGAGCTAAATTCTGCAATAGGTTCATTATCCTTTATTTGAAGGTTCCCAAACTCCCTTCTAATCATTTGTAGCTTCACTACTTGGACTTTATTAGTCCCTTTGAAATTTGTCTCAAGAATGTCCCATGCTTCCTTTGAATAATTAGTTGTTGCTATCTTAGGGATGATTTTCTCTATCATGGTTGCCTCAATTAGACTTAAGGTTTTTGCATCCTTCCTTCTTGACTCCTTCAACTAAGTCTTTTGAGGGTTTGTCAAGGCAGTATATTATGTTGGGTCAGTTACATCATTAAACCCATTCATCAGAAACTACCACAAGTCATTAGCAACCATGATGGTTCTCATTTTCTTTGCCCATGTAGCGTAATTGTGTCCATCAAAGGACGGTGGTTGCTGCCATGTCTTTCTTGCATCTCCTACCATGTCAAATACCCAAAAAAAAAATGCCTAAAATCATGAGGATGTGGGGCCTTAAAGTTCTATTACCATGTGAGAAATATAACTTCACAGCTCAAAAGATTTCTTAGCAATAGTTAATGTCGAGTTTCTCGATACCTTAAGGAACCAAGTGACATGTAATGGGTGGCTATTGAGTTGAGGCTTACTCAACAGCAGTGGATACTGAGTTACTCAGTATCAATGGGACCTAAGTGAACTCAATCACCAAAGGAAGGTAAAGCTCGACAAACACATGGGCTGCACAATGACCGAGTGAACTGGGTTGACAAAGGGATCAAGTGAACTCGATAAGACTAAATAATGGAGCTTGGTGAAACTCAATTGTAGCTCAAAAAACACTACACAAGCATGTGTTGATTGAGTTAACAGAAGGAAGACTCGATTAACAAAGGAACTGAGTTAACCACAGACTTGTTGTCTAGTATTTTCCACCATTAAAATATAGAGATAATAAAAGAGAAGTTGACAAATACTAAACCCAATATGAAATCAATAGAAATGAAATCAACAATCCAAGTATCTAAAGATTGATTAACATACCATCTTTCTTTCTTGCATTCTATTCAATAACTGATTCAACCATTATAGATCTGGAAGCATGTGGCTTTAATGAGAAACAAAAACTTTAACCTACAACTTCTACTTGTAATATAAACTTACAGCACCACAAGGCTACATACAATAACACCTAGAGCAATCACTACTTCACAGGATGATAAAAAAATAACTTACAAAGAACAAGGAGAACAGATCTTGTGCTAATGAAACTCTGATTCTCTATTGTTCCTTCTACTCTTTGAACTCTCTACTCTAATATCTTTTTCTCCTTTACTCTTCTTCTAATCTGTTGACTACTCAAATGAAAGAGACTTCATTCCTTTTGTCTTGTGTCAAAAAAAACTTTGCCTCTCTTTTCAAATTTCAAACTCACTAGCAAGTTTAATGTATTGGGTGAGTAGGTGGGCATTTGGCTCAAGGGAAACTAACTATTTTCAAAAGTAACACTAACTTGGTCTAATAATATCATACTAAATTCAATCTAAACTTGATATGAGAATTTTAATGTTACACTTCTCTAAATAGATGATAGTTGTGTTGGAAATATAGATGAAGTAACTGAGAGGGGAGGGGTGAATCAGTTACCACAAAAAATAATTCCAAAAATTCCCTTAGATGTCTTTACTTACTGTTGATACTCAGTAAACAGTGCAGGAATACTGTAACTCGGTAGTGTGTTGCATAAAAATGTAATAACGGAAATAACACTAAGAAACTAATGCACATTCCTACATTATCATGCAAAACCTCAAAATATGAAAGCAACAAAATAGCACTATGCAAACCTCATGAAATCATCAAGTGTAGATGATTTCATTGTTGTGGGATGTGGTTGCTCACAAGTCCAGCAACATAACAATAAGGTAGATAGTGCTCCTTGGAAAATGAGGAGAGGGTTCTCCTTTTATAGGAAAATGGATGGCTGAGATCAAATGAAAGATGGATGGCTAGGATCTCTTAGGATTGATGAGGTGTTAATGAGGTGGAGTACAAGTAGACTCCACATGGATTAGGGTTTTGACCATTCAAAGGGGGAAATATGCTCACACATGTGTGAGCAACTTTTGATGGTGACATGATCAATGAGGTGTGAGAAGCATGGCTTCTCACACGTGTGTGAGACAACTTGATTCTCATGCAAGAGGACAAGTGTGCAAGAGGTGTGAGAAGGATGGCTTCTCACACATGTGTGAGACAACTTGATTCTCATGCAAGAGGACAAGTGTGCAAGAGACATGCAAGACATGAGAGATGAGGAAAGTGTGAACATCTCTCACACATGTGTGAGGATTCCTCACACATGTGTGAGAACACACTTAGGATCAAGAGGTGATTAGCTAGGATGATTAGGAAAAGAAAGCATGATTAAGGAAGTGGGTAGGTTTAGCAAGATGGGTTAGGTAGGCTAGTGAGGTTAGGTGAGGGTTAAAAGTAGGAGCCATGTGCTCAAATAGGATTAAATGTAATATTTAATTCCTATTGAGATTAGGAGGGAATTAATTAAGTAAATGACATACTTAATTAAAGTGAAAGGGATTAGATGCAAGTGGGAATTGGTTAAGATTTAAATAAACCTTAGTTTATTTAAATTAAGGAAAGGGGAATATAATTAAATGAATGTAAATTTATTTAATTAAATGATAAGGTAATTAAATAAATAATAAATATTTATCTAATTGGTCAGCAAATGGGTTTTGGACAAATTTAGGTGTCTACAGGTAGATTAACTAATTACTGATCATCTAGCATTCATAGTTATTAAAGATTAAAATAAATGAACACAAGAGATGCCAGATTTAATGTGCAAACCCAATATGGGAAAAACCACCAAGTAACTAGTCACCAATTTTCACTTTTCTAAAGTGAGCCCTGTTAGGAGCCAACCTTGTTAAAGGTTACAATGCACACTGTGGTGTGACCTTGTTAGAGGATTTAATCACCCTATTAGGAGTGGCCTGGTTAGAGGTCTTTAGAAAAATTCAACTAAACTATCACCTTGTTAGAGGATTTACAAAATGGCTGTTAAACCAACTCTATAAAGAGATTCTAGATTCACTGTTACAATGATTAGAAAGCAACAATGAGATGACCTGAATGATATGTAACTTATCCTTTTCTGATTACAGATCTCTATTCGGCTTCACTAGATCCTTACTGATCGAATACAACTTTGCATCTCCTTCAAGATATCTAATCCTTCATCAGAATTCTCTCACTATTCGCTTATGCCATCCTCATCCATCTACTCACATTCACACTTTAATTCACAACTTGAACATCTAAATAGATACCTTTCAGATTATCAAGTCAGCTCAAATATAACTTATAACAACTGAAAAAATCATTACATCAGTCGGTTGCACGAAACAATTGAACTTAATATTAAAACAATAAAATCCTTCACTGGCTGACCCAACTCGGTAACCATTGCTCTAGAATAGTTTTCTAGTGGTAACCAAGTGAAGCTTGGTAAACACTGCAAACCCTACAAAAATCCTTTTGAGATCGAGTGAACTTGGTTAGCACTGACCTTCCTTTGCTAACCTTGTGAGCTCGGTAGAAGCTAACTCTCTACCACATTTCCTTTGATAACCGAGTGAGCTCGATAAACATTAGCTTTTCTTCGTTAACCTTGGGAGCTCGGTTAACACTAACTTTCTTCTACAAAATCTTTTGATGCCTGAGTGAGCTCGGTAAACATTAACTTTTCTTCGTTAACCTTGGGAGCTCAGTTAACACTAACTTTCTACTACAAAATCCTTTGATGCCCGAGTGAGCTTGGTAAACATTAAGTTTTCTTCGTTAACCTTGGGAGCTCAGTTAACACTAACTTTCTGCTACAAAATTCTTTGATGCCCGAGTGAGCTCAGTAAGAATTGACTTTACTGAGTAATGTTTGGTAATGCTTTGTTGATCATTTGAGCTCGGTAGACTCTGTCTGATGACTGATATGACATTTGTGTAACATCAAAGACAGTACACAATTATCAATTGTATCCAACAATCTCCCTCTTTGGCATTGATGGAAACACAACATGTCATAGCAGAATGAAATTTGAAAACAAATCTAACAAGTCTTTTCTTGTCAAAACAACTTTCTCTATTAGATAGAAAACTCTCCCTCTTTCAGTAATCTCCCTCTGTGAAGGAATTCCATAGCAAAATTTTCCTCTCAAACAAATTTCAAAAAGGTATGATAGTAAAACTCTCCCTCTTTGACAACACATGCCAAAGACAACACAACTCAAATGAATTTTAATGTACCTTTAGTACTGATTCATATGCAATATTTCTTGATTATGTTGCATCAACTAATAGATCTTCAACTTGGTATGCATTGATGCATCACTAAAACTTCATTTTTAGTAAACTTTAGATAGGGGAGTGACCCCTAACTTACCTCTTAGATACAAGAATGCATCCTTAGGTAATGGCTTTGTGAATATATCAGCAATTTGTTCCTTTGTATGGACATATTCCAATCTGATCTCCTTATCTTGCACCGATTCTCTGACAAAATGATATTTTATTGCAATGTGGTTGGTTTTGGAATGCATTACTGGGTTCTTGGATATGTTGATTGCACTTGTATTATCATAGAACATAAAAACTAGTTCTTTGATCTCCACCTTCATGCCTTCCAACAACTGTTAAAACCAAACAATATTAGAACAATTTACTGTTGCAGCAACATACTCTGCCTCTATTGTAGATTGAGATGTACAATTTTGCATTTTGCTTGTCCAAGAAACCAACCTCTTTCCAAGAAAGAACGCTTCTCCACTTGTACTTTTTCTGTCATCAAGGTTTCCTGCCCAATCAGCATCAATAAACACTTTCAAATCTAGATTGCCTCCAAATTTGTACCATAAACCATAATCTTCAACTCCTTTCAAATATCTCATTATTCTTTTGATTGCCATCATGTGATTTTCTCTTGATTTTGCTGAAAATCTTGCTACAATACCAACTGCAAGGGCAATATCTGGCCTAGTATGAACTACATACTGCAACTTTCCAATCATAGATCTATACAATGTTTGATCTACTTCTTTTGATTCATCTCCCTTGGTAAGTTTTAATCGAGTACACATAGGAGTCCCAATTGGTTTACAATCTTCCATACCAAAATTTTTCAATATCTCCTTGATGTATTTTGATTAAGTGATGTAGATACCATTTTTATTCTACTTAATTTGAAGATCAACAAAGAATTTGATTTGGAAACATAAGTACCTCTCTACTTCTGCTTCTCTTCCTGATTTCTTCTCCATTTGGAAACATAAGTACCTCTCTAATTTTGCTTCTCTTCCTGATTTCTTCTCCTCTGCTGATGTTATTCATCCCTCCTCAATTTGGGGAGCTGTGCAGGGTACTAAGAAAATGCTTGGAGAAGGGTGCTCTTGGAAAATTGGCAATGGGTCTAGGGTGAGTTTTTGGGAAGATATCTAGCTTAAGGATCATCCCCTGATTGAAGATGTTCAATATCTTAATCAAGTTGACTTATGCAAGCAGAGATATGGCACTCTTATTAGTCATTATTGGCAGCATGATTCCTGGGTTAACTTGAAGAACATTGATCAAAGTTTCTATCACATCCAATTATCTCTCAATGTTGTTTCTCTCCACCCTTCTTTTGAGGATGAGATTATTTGGTATGATGATCCTAGTGGGCAATACAAGGTTTCTTCTCTCTTTGCTTCAAAGGAGAAGGAAAATCATCCTTTGTGGTCTCAGGCTTGGATTAAGGGTCTAATTCCTAAAATTAATTTCTTCTTTTGGGTCCTGCTTCAAAATAAAATTTTGACCCTTGATAACTTGCAGAAAAGAGGTATAAATTTGGTGAATAGGTGTATTTTATGTAAGAATGGTTTTGAAGATAGAGATCACCTGTTTCTGAACTGCTCTTATTCCCAGATAGTTTGGACTGAGATCCTAAGGTATTGGAACTTGACTTGGGTTCATCATAACAATGTGGAATCTTCTTTTAAAAGATGGAAATGCCCGTCCAAGAATTTTGACATTTAATTTCTATGGAAAATTACTCTGCCTCATCTCTGCTAGGGTATTTGGAAAGAAAGGAATAATAGAATTTTTAGAAACAGAAAGGTTCCTAGATGGGTGATTGGTCAGAATATTATTAGAGCTTGTAAGGAGAATTTTAGATCTCTGAAAATTTCTGATCAATCCTTTCCTATTGATAACCCTGTGTTTCCTGAAAACCCTAAGACTCAAACTGATAACGCAAGATTGAATGTCACCTAGAGCTCCCCTCCGAATGGTTGGATAAAAGGAAACTTTGATGGTGCTGCTAAGGGAAATCCAAGGAGTGCGGGTTGTGGAGGTGTGTTGAGAGATCATATGGGAATAGTTAAAGATGCTATTGCTATCCCTATAGGTCAAACTAATAGTCACATTGCTGAAGCTACAACGGCCCTTTATACTATGAAAATTGCAGTGGATTTGGGATGTCCAAAATTATGGTTGGAAGGTGACTCTTTAAATATTATTAATATCCTTAATAATAAAAGTGCTATCTCATGGTCGATAGAGGCCACTATCAAGGAGATTAAATACTTTACTCAAAAATTTGAAAAAGTTGTCATATCTCATACCTTTTAGGAGGCCAATGGTGCTGCTGACTGGGTTGCCAACTATGTTGTCCTAACGGGGAAAATGGTGAGGTGGACCGATGAACTATCTAATCAAGTTGATCTCAAAGCAATTACTCATTATGAAGCTATTCATGCGAAGGTGGGTAAGATCTGAAAAGATTGGAAAGTTAATGATTTCGTGGAGTGATAAAATTATTGCCAAATTTTCTTCCCCTATGAAGTACACTCAAATGAATGCGACGTGGTGTTCGCACATTTCTCCGAACAAAGGTGTTTCTTTTGGTGGGAAGAAAAATAGATTTCTTTCTAACCCTCTCATTCTTTGCGTCTGGTTTTTTTGGTTTGAATGTGTTTATTATTCTCTACTGATGGGAGGCGAGCCGTGCAAACAAGAACCAAAAAACTGTGAGGCATGGAAGGCTCGCAAAGATGTTTGGAAAATTTTGCAGAAAGGAAATGTGACTCGTTACATGGAGTGACTCAATGGTTTTAAGCCACACATCACTATGAATTTCTTTAAGAATTGGTCCAATGACAAAGTCACTCTACATGGTGTGACTGTGAAACTTACAGAGGAGTTTATTGCTGAGATCACGGGGCTTCCTACGGTGGGCATAAAATTCACCAAGTAAACTAGTATTTCAAATGTTGCCTACAAAAAGTTTCCAAAAATGGAAGAAGAGGAGAAGCTTCTGGAAAAGAATGGTGATTTCTTTGATGCGAACCAGATAAAAGAGATTTGGAGGGATGTTCTCTACTGCATCCGTGAGTATTTCATACTTGATGGAAGAAATAAAAGAGTTCATAAATGTCATTTTGTTTTTTTAAATCATTTCAGATATAAAGATAGAATTTCTTTCCCCTTCTTTTTGTGGTTTTCTTTACTTAATAGTTTAGAAGCCCATAAGAAAAAGGAATCCAGACCCATTCTTCATGAAGGTCCGATCCTTCTTATTGAGGGATATTGTAAAAACAAGCACATTGCCTCTACTCCCTCTAAGGACAAAAAGAAAGAGCCCATTAAGAGTAAGAAGGGTGACTCTGTCAAAGGGAAAGAAAATGACCTAAATTTGAAACCCTCTACCTCTCAAGTTCTTGAGGATGAGGATTCTGAGACTGAGAATTCAGAAAGCTGTGAGAATTGGAAACCTGAGGATGAGGATGATATTGAAATTGGAGAGTTAAGTTCCAATTTGGACAGGTATCCAAAAACTGAAGATAATAATGAAAAAGGAAAAGAGGAAAACAAAAGTGAAGGTAATTTTGAACAGAGTAAATCTAATAATGAGGGTAACCAGGTTATTTCTAGTGGGGGTAATAAAGTGGAAGATAACAATGTCGGGAATCCTGCTGAGAAGAATAAGGAGGACCATATGGCTATTACTGCTTCTCCTGTTAAGGGGATAGAGGAAGAAAAAAGGAAGGACTCTTCTCATCCTGAGGACCATGCCAAGGGTCGAAAGGAGGATCAAACGGATATGGAGGATATCAATGACTATATCTGCTTCCCCCCATACGAGACTGCTGAAGATGATTGGGACGATATGTAGAGGGACACCATGCTTACCTTCCTGCATTTTTCTAAGGAGAAAGTCAACACCGGTCTCAAGGTTGATTCCTAGATCTATAATGAAATAATGGGTTTGAAGAAAAAGGTGGAAATTCTGCAACATAACCTGGATACTATCAATGTTAAACTTAGTCATATGGAAGGACAGATGGGAGACATCCCTAACAAACTTAATAACTATGAGAAAAACCTCACCATTCTAATCAAGGAGAGTAGCACAAAAATGGAATAGGTCACCTCGAGTATTTGGGCAGCCACAACTAACCTAGGCAAAAGGGCGAATGAAGATATCATTTCGGCTAAGGGTCCGAGCAAAAGAACAAGGCAGAGCTCCGGGAAGAGTGCTATGAAATCTGTTGCTACTATGGATGTTGTTTCCACTCAAGAGATTGCTGCTATTGGCAAGGAAGTAGCTAAAATGGTCTTGGAGCTGCAATAGTGGCTCTGGGGTGGGTTCTCTAGTTTGGTGCCTGTCTGGTTTTGGTCATTGGTTGGGTTCTCTAGTCCTGGTTTCTGGTTTTTTTATAGTTTAGACTATTTGTGGTTCCAGGTCCCTGTAAAACCTGGGTTAGTTTGTTCTTGGACTTTTCTAGTGGTTTCAGGTCCCTGTAAAACCTGATTTTGATTCTGTTCTTCAGTTTGTTGCAGGTTTTTTCCTAGTTGGGCTATATTGCTTTATCTTTCTATTTTTTGTTAAAGGGTTTTGGGGTCCCTTGAAAACCTTCTTTTACTATAATCTAAAAAAAAGAATTTGATTTCACCAAACATAGACATTTCAAATTCCTTGTTCATTGGCTTTGAATTTTTTTTGCAAAGATCATCATTCCCTGTGAAAACAGTATCATCTACAAATATTTCTGCCAAAACAATCTTATTATCTGGTCCTTCCTTTATATACAAGCTACTATTATCATTAGTTCTTTGAAAACCAATCTGAATAAGATAGTTATGCAATCTTTCATACCATGCTTTAGGGGCTTGTTTCAGACCATATAATGCCTTGTGTAATTTGCAGACCATGTTCTTCTTATCTGGATCAACAAAACCTTCAGGTTGTTCAATGTAAACCTCTTCATCCAGTATACCATTGAGAAATGTTGACTTCACATCCATTTGATAAACTTTGAATCCTTTGTGAGCAGCATATGCTAGTAAGGTTCTAACTCCTTCCAATCTTGCAATAGGAGAAAAAGTTTATCCATAGTCTATTCCTTCTTCTTGAGCATATCCTTTGCATACTAGTCTAGCTTTGTTTCTTGATACCTTACCATCTTCATCCAACTTGTTTTTGAATACCCACTTAGGTCCAATCACATTTTTATCTTTAGGCCTTGGTACAAGAGTCCATGTCTTGTTTTTTTCTATCTATTCTATCTCTTCATTCATAGCCTCGATCCAACTATCATTTCCCAATGCATCATTGATATTTCTAGGTTCAAAATCAACAAGTAAACAAGTACCTTTCAACTTACTTCTTTTCATGGTTCCTTCAGATTTGTCTCCAATGATTTGATCTGTTGAATGATGTCTCCTGACATATTTTTCTAATACAGGTTCCTTGCCTCTTAAAAGAATTTCATTGTTATCCTCTTGTACTTCAACTTCAGGTTTTGGCTATTCTGGCTTGGTAGATATTGGCTTGGGTCTTTCAAACTCGATAGAAACTTGCTCGGTAGTATCTGAATGTAAGTCGAGTTGTTGTAGCTCGGTTTGAACTTCCTATAACTCGATTACTGATGACTCAGGAGTAGAAGATTCCTGATTGACTGGTACTGTATCAAGTTTAGTGAAAACAAATCTTCTATAATCTTCTGGTTCTCTTTTTCTTTCTTCTTCAGTCCTTTCTGCAAACTCATCAATTTTTGCATGTGCACTTTCTATGACTTTGTAAGTAGACAAGTTCAAACATCTATATGCTTTACTTTTGCAAGAGTATCCCAAAAATATTCCTTCATCACCTTTTACATCAAATTTGCCTTTTCTAGATTCTTTCAAAATGTAACATTTACTTCCAAATACTTTTAGATAATGTATATTAGGTTTATAGCCATAACATAGCTCATAGGGAGTTTTGAATGAGTCCTTTTTAAGCTATACTCAGTTCAAGGTATGCACTGCAGTGTTGATAGCTTCCTTCCAGTATTTGATAGCAATGTTCTTTTCAATCATTAAGGTTCTTGCACAATCCATGATAGATCTATTCCTCCTTTCAGCTATTCCATTTTGTTCAGGAGTTCCAGGGGCTAATACCTGTCTTTTGATTCCTCTTTCAATGCAAAAGTTATTGAACTCATTTGAAATAAATTCTCTTCCTCTGTCTAACCTCAAACATTTCAATCTTTTTCTTGTTTCCTTTTCTACTTTGGCCAAATACCATTTCAATTTCTCAAATGCTTCTGATTTGTTCCTTAGATACATGACAATCATCATTCTTGAGTAATCATCAACAAAAAGAATGAAGAACTTTTCTCCAGTATAGCTTTCAATTCCAATGGGTCCACATAAATCAGTATGCACAATTACTAATATATCTTTAGACTAATAATTTTTACTTTTAAAACTAGTTTTTTCCATTTTACCAATCTGACAATTCTTGCATAGATCAACCTCTGGTTTCTTTATGTTAGGAATGCCTCTTACTTTCTTGAATTTGCTTGTCTTCACCAAGTTATCAAAATTTACATGACACAACCTTTTATGCCATAACCAACTTTCTTCAACTTGAGCAATAAAACATGAACATTCACCAAGTTCAAGATAAAATAAGTTACCTTTTGTTTGAGTGCCTGATCCAATTAGTTTTCCTTTGCCATCCAGCAATCTTGCTTTTCCATGCATGAATTCTACTTTGAATCTGTCATGCCCTTAAACTTACCAGTCAAAACATATAACATGTAACAACAAATTCAAGAAAGACTCCTACAATACTACCACATGCAACATACAACAAGATCTATTCACAAATACACCACAAGACACCACGATCCCATCATGAACACACCATTTCTAACCTACATGCAAAATGAAGAGACTTCATGGATCATGTTACCAACCTTCTTCCAAGCAAGGCAATGAATACTTGCAGAAGAGCTCCCTCTCCTTCTTCAACTCTATTAGTCTCTAAAAGTAGAGAGTTTCCAAGTGAGGTTCAATTTAGCCATGCCTCTATTTATAACCCTCTTATTTTTGGATTCAATGAAGAATGTCATTTTCATGGGGTCTCCTCGGTCCACTAGACACCATAGAGGTAATTCGAAACCTAGAATTTGGTAAGTATAATAATAAATAATATAATGATAATGCTAATACTAATGGAAACAAATTGGTTAATGATTCATCTTCTCATTGCAATCCTCAGTGCTATCACCGCCGTATTAACAGAATTTGGATCACACTTGCACATTAGAGTGTCTTGGTTTATGTACAGAACAATAAGGGCTCATAATCTAAATTCCTGGGTGGAGCCATCTTGATCCATTAGTGAACTTAAAAAACTCCAAGTTTAAATATGGATAGCATATCCTCTTATTTGATTGATAGATTTAGAATAGTTAAGCAATTTCTGAATCTTCATCGTAAACTGTAAACTTAGAATGCAACTCACACATTTAATTATACAGAGTAATAGTCAAGTATAACCACAACCTGATAGGAGTGTAAACCCTTGCATAGTGTACACCAAGTCATTCAACTAAATAATAAATGTTAATGTAACTTTTAAAGCGAAAAAGAAAAACTGGTTGTGTTCTTCTGTCAAAATTTGTGGCATGATAGAATCCATTATTAAGTAGCTATGCCACACTTAACAAATTATGCTTTAGTCCTTCTACCCAATAGGCATTATCACATATAAGTTCTTTGGTTAGGGAGATTCTTCGTCTTCCTTTTATACAACAAGGTTCATTGTTACCAAATCTTACACTGCCACCATCATAGTCTTCAAAGTATTCAAACTTAGTTTTATCACTAGTCATGTGATGAGAACAACCACTATCTATGATCCATGTATGATATATGAGAAATGAGTGCCATTTTCTAATCATTATCAGACTCATCTTTCACAACAATGTAGATAATTTCATCTTCTTCTTCTTCATTAGAATCATTAGAATGTTTAGCCATAAAACATGTTTTCTTACCTTTATCCTTGAATGATTTGAAGTCTTTCTTGCCATTGTACTTGTGGCCTTTCTTCTCATCTTTGTTCTACTTTTTTGGGCACCTAGCAGCAATATGACCAACTTCTTCACATGAAAAACATATTAGAGGAACTTTACCTTTATATTTTCCTCTGCCTCTAGAATATTTCCTTGCTAGTAGAGCTTCAATCACCTCAAGATCACTGTCTGAATGTAGTGCCTGCCCCTAGTTCACATTTTTGTTTTCTTGCCAAACTCTTTTAGGCCAATTTATGTTGGATGATTAGTATTATTATTTTAGAGATTATTAGATGTTGGTTTACACTCAGTTTATTATATGATGAGATTACTTGGTACTCTATATTTCATGTATGTATGATGATTATTCAAATGTTTTCAGTTATCGATGATGATTAGTTAGATGGTTTATTATTCCATGTGCTTCTTATGGATACTTACCCCATATTGCATGTGTATGGTGTGCATGTTTTTTTATTTATGTATGGTGTTTCTGATGTGGTTAAGGAAGGGAGTCGTAGTCACCTGCTAGTCGGGATCTACACGATGCACCACTTCCTGCCATTGTTTGTTTAGCTTAGAATATTGTGTTTGTACATGTGTGGATTTTATGCAGGTTGAAGGTACTGGGTATCAACTTCCCTGAATTTTCAGGATGAGCGTACCCTATCGCACTGTCTCAATGGTAAGAGAGGGGAGATAAACTCTTAAGTCCAAATCCTTAACCCTTTAGCCAATTGTCATAATTGATAATTAGGACAAGTATCTGAGTTAAGTACCCTCCGAATGCATCAAATGATGTAATTTCGTGATTATAACCCTTTTGTTTGATTTGGTATGCATTTTTCTATGATGGGTTTTCGTATGTTGCTTTATGAGTCCTTGGTGTATTTTTCTATTAATTAAGTCTAATTAAAAAGACTAATTAATGATTTAATTTAATAAAGAATTATTATGATATCTTTATATTTAATTAATTAATTAATTAATTAAATAAAAGAATTAAAGTTGGAGATTAAAGTTCAAGATATATTTAGAACAGGATAATATTTATTCAATTTAATAATAATATATTTGGAGTTCATTTTTAAATAAATGCTAAATATTATTGTTATTTAAATTAATTAAATATGTTATCAATTAAGTTCTAAAATAAATTAAAAGTTGAAAGATATTAATTTATTAAGAATTCTAGATCGCATGGTCTAAACATGAGTTAAAATTAAGAATTTAAATTAAAAGATTAAATTATAAAAATTAATAATGTTATTTTAATTTCTTAAAAGTACACATAAGATTTAATGTAATAAATTAAGAATTGAAGTCAAGTGAAATTTTAAATAAAGTTATTTAATAATTCAACTTAATGTGCATGAAAGTTGAATGCAAAAGAATAAGAAAAGATAATAAAAGTTAAATTGGAGTTAACTGAGTTATGCAAAGGGTCTTCTCGGATAAACGCACAATTAGTGCCCCGAATTGAGGAGAAATTGCTTATCACAACTTTGGGGGTTCATTTTTGAAAAAAGATGAATTTGGACGGGAATTTTTGGGAGACAATTTTTGGAAGCAAATTTCAGAAGGCTGGTACGAAGAAAGTCTTCGAGGGGAAGGTTATTGAGAGGAGCGAATTCGCATACAGTTCCTGGAGATTGCACAATAGCATCAGGATCAGGTAGGGTCTTGTGTTTTGACTATCCATTAAATATGCAACTATCCCTTCCTGTCGTCTTCGTGTCTGGGGTTTGTAGATCTAAATTCTTTGTGATGAAAGTTTTAAGAGTTCAATACTGTGAATTTATTAATTGCTCTTCAATAATTTCTGTATCCATGGAGACTGGATGAATTATTAGAACCCTTGTTTTCTTGATTTAGAAATTAACATTTAATTTAGTAGGGGTTTTGATTTTTTTTTAAATTGAAAAGTTCTAGATAAATAAATAAATAAAAATAATAATCAATATATATATATATTTATATATTACATATTTATCCTTTGGAAGAAATTGTTTTTATTAAAAATTAAATAAAATTAATTTTTAAAATAAAACTTATTTTATTTATATTAAAATAAAATAAAACAAAATATTATAAATATATATATATATATAATAATATATATAGTGGGGGGGAGGGAATCACCTCGTACCTGCCCCCCACTGTCGGAGGCTGACAGTACCTGCATCGCAGGTACTGCGACGGCAGGTACAGAGTACCTGCCGCCACAGGCCCTGCGACCGCAGACCTGCGGCCAAAGCCGACGGGCTATAAACATTGAGTGATAAAAAAATATATAAAATTTTGATTTCAATTTCGATTTCGATTTCATTTTTTTTTCAATTTATATAATTTTTAATTTATTAAAACAAATTTTATTTATTTAGAATTTTTAAATAATAAAATTATAATATATTTAATTTTATAATAGTTTAAACTTTATTAATATTTAATAAATAAATATTAAATACATAGATATAGTTGTAAATTTTAATTTATTAATAATTTTGCTTAAATATTAATAAATTAACAATTAATGGTTAGATTAAAATAAGTAATTAGATCAAATGAATATTGGTTAATTTAATTAAAATTAGTTTAATTCAGTTAATTAATAATGAATTTTACTTGACTAAATTATAAATTTGGATATTGATTTAATGAAAGTTATTATAGAAATAGGTTATTCGTAAAAGGGTAGTTGTGAAAACTTTGTTACTTGAATTCGACATTAAACTAAAACATAAACCTTACATTAACTCAAATAATATACTTTCAGATCCAATCTCTGAGACTTTGATGTTGTCTTTGTACTTTGAATGTTTTGGGGTTGGTTTAGCGTTGACCAGTTCAGGTTGTTACCAGAGGCTCGGGGTTGTGAATGTGATGTCATGATGATTTGGTCTCGATCTTTCTTAACCTGACCATGGTAATGTGATGAAGTGCTCTATGACATGATTGTGTTTACTGTTTGTTATTGATTTCCAGTTTCCTTGTGTGAAGCTGAGGTGTATGTATTTGAGAATACCTAACTTAACCATTTTTGAGTCTCGATCAGTTATATTTGATAACCATTTCTGAGTCTCGATCAGTTATACTTGTATTACTTTCTGGTTGCTCATTAGAGAACCATTGGATTTTGTGACTTATCATTGATGCCTTCAGTTGCTGATAGAGGACTGTCGTGATTACATGATTACTATTTGATGTTATCTGTTGCTCATGAAGAACTGATGTAATTTTGTGGATTATCTTTTTATGATGTTTTTCAGTTGCTTGTATAGGACTGAGGTAGTTTTATTATGATTCCTTGATTTACGAGTTCATGAGCTAGGGTAGGTTATCTATGTGTCGAGTCGGGAAGTGGCTTGCAATGGGGGTCGGAGCCCTAAGAGGCTGCCTTGAGAAACCCATTGTAAGTCATTTTTAATAAGTGAAAACATTTACACTAAATGAGAGAAAATGAACCTAACAAGATAATTGTATGTTCTCTCCCATGCCATGAGTGCTAGTACAGACTAGGATGGGGTAGAGAGAACGCTTGGTTACGACCTTGCATTCCATAGTATGCCTCGTCAGTACGAGAGGATACTAGTGGCCGCAGGATCAGTACGGACCCGAGATTCCTAAGGGATTGCTTGGGTAACTTCTACGTGACTTTTGTGATGACACTTTCCCGCTTGCATATTAGGTTTCCTACGTGTCTTGTGGTACCTCTGGGATTTAGATGTCGATCTTTTTAGGAACCCTTGAGTTAGCATACTTATAGGATTTCCTGGACTTAGAGAGTATTTATGATTATAGGTTTCATTATCCTATTTGGGACTTGAGACTATCTCCTCAGCGCGGTGGGAGTGGACCATTTAGGTTCCACGCGGTCGGGTGGTAGTGCTTTTACTCTTACCATAGAGATCCGTTCCATGGTCACCGTGGCTGGAGTTTTCGTGATTGGCATTTACCTTCACTATGTTCTTGGATTATTATGATGGATGGTTAGATTTTATGATAGATGTTTTATCATTATGGATGTATGGATGTATCATGTATGTTGAATAGTTTCATATATTTTTATTGTACTTTGTATCATGGATTTGAGGACGTTGTATCTTGATCTTTACATATGTATATTCTTTTAAGCCTTTCATACCCTGTGACATGTACAGTGGATGATTGAGCATTCCGAATTAATTTTCCAAGGAGCATTCGGAACAAATGTATATTATGGACATTGGAGTTTCTGATTATTCTTTCATATGTATGTGATAGTTGTTAGACTTAGAATTAATTAAATTTAAACGTGACTCAACATCTTGGGATCTTTAAGAAATGTAACTTACAATGTATGTTTTTCGATGATTTCATGTTATTGCTTCCGCTACTATGTGTTTGATGTGTATGTTATACTTTCTTACAAAAAAAAAAAATGTTTAGCAAACTTAGTGAAACTTTAGGTTAATTCTTTTGGATCCCTTGGCGGGGCGTTACATTGAACTTTGGTCTGATTCATCTTCACTTTCTGACTGAGATTCTTTTTTCTTTTTACTTTTCTCCTTGAGTGAAAGCTTAGCTTCAAATGCTGACTCAATGTTTTTGGAAGCCGTACCATAGTTGTCAAAGTTGTCTAGTTCAAATGCAGTTAATCTTTCAACTATGGCCTCTAGATTTATCTTGTGATTTGCTTCATATCTTCTTTCTTGAATTGTAGAAACTTCGATTGCATAAATGGGAAGTAGAGTTCTAAGAACTTTACTTATTACTATCTCTTCCTTGATATCTCCTCCAGATGCTTTGATTGCACTGACACATGCTTTGACTCTTTCAACATATTTTGTAATATTTTCATCCTCTCTCATCCTTATCTAATCAAATTGTCCTCTCAAACTTTCTGCTTTGGCTCTTCTTACATTATCATCTCCACCATAGATTTCTTTTAGCTTTTCCCACATTTCAAAGGCAGATTTGTAGTCCTTGATGTCATCAAATTCTTCATAACTCAGAGAAGATGTTATATCTATCATCATAATGTTGTGGGTCTTCTTTTTAGCAATATCATTGACAGATAGTGTACCAGATGGTTCTGCATATTTTTCATCAAGGTATTTTAGTCCTGTATCTCCAATAGAAGCTAGATGAAGTCTCATCAACCCTTACCATGCTGAGAAGTTATTCATGTTAAGTCTTGGAATTTCCCTCTTATAAGACATCCTGATCTTTGGCTTAGATCCTTGAAATCTTGTCCTACAAGCACCAAAAGCTTTGATATCAATTGTTGGAAATATAGATGAAGTAACTGAGAGGGGAGGGGTGAATCAGTTACCACAAAAAATAATTCCAAAAATTCCCTTAGATGTCTTTACTTACTACTGATACTCGGTAAATAGTGCAGGAATACTGTAACTTGATAGATTAACTAATTACTGATCATCTAGCATTCATAGTTATTAAAGATTAAAATAAATGAACACAAGAGACACTAGATTTAACATGGAAACCCAATATGGGAAAAACCACCAAGTAAGTAGTCACCAATTTTCACTCTTCTGAAGTGAGCCCTGTTAGGAGCCAACCCTGTTAAAGGTTACAATGCACACTATTAGATGTGACCTTGTTAGAGGATTTAATCACCCTGCTAGGAGTGGTCTGGTTAGAGATCTTTAGAACAATTCAACTGAACTGTCACCTTGCTAGAGGATTTACAAAATGGCCGTTAAACCAACTCTGTAAAGAGATTCTAGATTCACTATTACAATGATTAGAAAGCAACAATGAGATGACTTGAATGATATGCAACTTATCTTTTTCTGATTACAGATCTCTGTTCAACTTCACTGGATCCTTACTGATCGAATACAACTTTGCATCTCCTTCAAGATATCTAATCCTTCATCAGAATTTTCTCACTATTTGCTTATGTCATCCTCGTCCATCTACTCACATTCACACTTTAATTCACAACTTGAACATCTAAATATATACCTTTTAGATTATCAAGTCGGCTCAAACATAACTTTCAACTGAAAAAATTATTACATCAGTCGGCTGCACAAAACAATTGAACTTAATATTAAAACAATAATATCCTTTACTGGCTGACCTAGCTTAGTAACCACTGCTCCAAAATATTTTTCTAGTGTTAACCAAGTGAAGCTCGGTAAACACTGCAAACCCTGCAAAAATCCTTTGGAGATCAAGTGAACTCAGTTAGCAATGACCTTCCTTTGCTGACCTTGTGAGCTCGGTAAATATTAGCTTTTCTTCGATAACCTTGGGAACTCAGTTAACACTAACTTTCTGCTACAAAATCCTTTCATGCCCAAGTGAGCTCGGTAAACAGTAACTTTTCTTTGTTAACCTTGGGAGCTTGGTTAACACTAACTTTCTGCTACAAAATCCTTTGATGCCTAAGTGAGCTCGGTAAACATTAACTTTTTTTTGTTAACCTTGGGAGCTCGATTAACACTAACTTTCTATTACAAAATCCTTTGATGAACGAGTGAGCTCGATAAGAACTGACTTTACTGAGTAATGTTCGATAATGCTCGGTAGACACTATAAATTGCTTTGCTAATCATCTGAGCTCGGTATACTCTGTCTGATGACTGATATGACATTTGTGTAACATCAAAGACAATACACAATTATCAATTGTATCCAACAAGTTGAGCAAGTCCATTTTTGTACTAGATTTCATGTTAATGATCATTTTTTATTATAAAAACAACAACAAGAGGGTGTTAGTTCATGGTAGAAACATCACACACACATTAACAAAAGTTATACAAATAGGAAACAAAGTATCAAGCACAATAGAACTATCATAAATGCCCAATAATAAATGTCAAATGATAGCTATTAGATTTAAGAATCGATAATTTAAATGTGTAAAATTTTATATTTTAAAACTCAATAATAAATAATTACTTTAAAATTCAATACATTTTTAAAAGTTATAATAAATAAGAAACAATAAGATTATAAACTAAATAAAAACTTTTTGATCTCATAAACAAAATTTTAGATTCACAAATATACATATATACTCCAATTATTAACATAAAAATACAAATATGAGAACTACCTTTTTTTAACAAATTAAATATTCATAATAATCTCTCATTACATTTTCAAACATAATAATTTTAAACATTTTACACACATTTTTTTCTATTTACACAATGGATTTTCCAATTAATTTTTATTTTTAAATAATTATTAGATTAGATATAATAGAATAATAAATTTTTAATAATGATTGTATATTAATTTTTTTAAATTTAGAATTAGACAGACTTTCAAGATTAAAATAAACTCTTCTTGTTTGGTTCCAAATATGCTATTCTGGAGTATAAAAATTATTCTTAACTAACCTCAAAGATGGTATATTCCAGTTTCACAACTTGATGTCTCTAGAACATTCATCTCTAGTTATCTTTAAAGGTTGTAGGAATTTATTTTAGAACTCATTCATCTAAATCCCATGGTTAGAATCACTCAATTGTGTACTAATATCATTTGTTTTTTACCATTTTTGGGTGAAAATATTTGAAATTTGGTATACTAGTCCTTTTCAGATGTGGAAAATACATATTTATATTGAGAAGAATGGAATCATTTTATATTGAGAACACAACCATTTGGATGTTCCCTTTGTTTTCAAAGACATCTTGGCACTTTTGGACACTATCTTCACAATATTAACAACTTTTTTCTACATTTTCAATACAAAGCAAGGGAAGTTGTTGAATGAGAGAATTTTATTTTCTACTAGGTTTTTCAATTTTAAACTCTATTATAAAATCTAGGTCCACCAATTTACAACTGATTTTCTACTTTTAACTATACCAGTTTTAGCAATAATTTAGATATCTGGCAACAACAATTGTGGGTTACTTCAAGTAAATGTAACATAACATTTCTCACAGAAGAGATAGATTATGTGAAGAGAGATGTTCAACTGATAAAAGGCCTACTAAAGGTTAAGAGTGTATATCGTATTACTGTAGTTGTTTTGTCTGATGTTCTAGACCAACGTAAAAGGTTTCTGAGTGTGTTAACAGATGAAAACATCAGAGATGGTGTTGGAATTCTTTTAGAATAACTGGGGGGGGGGGGCGCGAATCATTTATTCAAGGTCTAGATGTACAAAATAAAACTTTTCACAATTCAATGAACCCTTAAAACTTTTTCAACCATGCATGCATTCATTGTGTGTTAATCTAAGTTGATATGTTACTGTAACATTAACATGTAGAAGTATAGAACATAAAACACAACATATCCATCAGTACACTTGACACAATGATTTAATGTGAAAACACAATTTTGGAAAAACCACTAGTAACATGCTACTCCTTTTTTCACTCTTTTGAAGTGATGCCCTATTAAAGATTACAACACACACTATTAAATGTGACCCGATTAAGGGATTTCAATCACCTTGTTAAAAGTGAGCCTTGTTAGAGGACTTTAGGCCATTCACTTGGAATGCCACCCTATTAAAGGATTTACCAATGACTGTTAAGTCAACCTTTCTTCAAAAAATTTACCCTCATCTAATACAATTGTTAGAAAGTAACAGTAGAGCTTTGATCTAATACGACTTACAACCTTGCATGTAGATTATACATCACTATTCAATCCTCAACTCTGCTTAGCTCCAATCTTTGTAACTCTGACATCTTGTTCACCCTTTAAGCATTAAACTTTTTAAAGCCTTGTTGCTTAGTTCACCATTGCAAACTTCTTCTCTTGGGTCACTTAATGAAGCAAACCCCCTTCCGTCTCCTTGTCAAATTTTCACCTCCAAAACTTTTTAACCTCAATCCAAAATTGCTTCATGACAAGACATCTCTACATATAGGAAATTAAAACTCTTTTCCTGCTCATTATCCATCTCAAAAATTAGGGTTTTCAATGGATTAGGTAAGATACAATGTATCTATCCCATATCTTGTCTTTTCTAGAAACTTCACCTAGAATCCATTTGAATTCACTTCCAAAATGGTTTACATAAGATTCTATGCTTCCAACTCATCAATCTTATCTTCCTCCTAATTAACAAGTTCCAAGAAAACAAACTTGTTAGCTTTTAATTGACAAATCCTCGATCTTTTTCATAATGCAGCATCTCAGCATTATCAATTTAATAATGCTTGGCACATACTATGTTACTTAGCATCTACTATAAAATCACTCAGCATCAACTGAAAATCACTCAACATCAACTAACTTGCTTGGCATCAACCTTTCTCTAGGTACTTTTGTTACATCTTGTTGATCAAATCCTCCTCATCAATCAACTAAGTGATAGTGCTTGAAACATATAAGCAATTATCTTACCAACATGTAGTAGGTTTGACATCAATGACAAAACAATGATTGAAAACACTTCTTCAATAGTTCTCTTACTGAAATGATCCTTTCAATCATATATCAACAGATGGATTTCTTCTGGAGTATTCAAAGAAGAATGAGTGACTTTGTTTGAGAGGTTTCTAGAATCCTTTTTTTTCAGGTGGTTATTTTTTATTTTTTATTTAATTTTTCCAAACACTTTAACCCCACCAAAATTGTTGATGACCAATCAAAAAATTAGAATTCATACACACAAAATATTTTTTAAATAAAACATCCTCTAACTTTATGGTTTTGAATTTATAGAGTACAGAAAATTAAATGCATACGAGCCACCGGGAACATTAGTTCCCTGTGACTAATAATATTGTATTATTACTGCTTTATAAATTGTTAGTAAGTTTCTCTATGTCTAAGTTTATAGAGTATCTCTAATTTTGTTTTCTTTTCTAAAATTCATTTTTCTTTTTTAGATTGATTTAATTTTTAATTTTTAAAATTAATTTAGTTTTTAGCTTTTTAAATTAATTTTTTTTTTTAAATTATGATAATTTTATTTTTTTTCATATTATTTTATTATTATTTTACTTTAAATTTTTTATGTAGAATTTTTTAATATATGATAAATTAAATATGAATAAATAGTGTCTTTTAGCCTATTTTAAAATTATTTTATTTTATATAAACTAAAAATTAATTGTAATTTAATTTATTTATATTAAATAATATTTAAAAATATATTTTATTATTAAACACTATCGATTCATCATTACAAGCACACAAGTTTGTAATCTTGTAATAAGCTATTATTAATTATTTTATATATTGTGAGTTCCTCCTCATCTCAATTTGTTGCATTTGTGTCTCTAGAGATTAAAAGAAAATTTTGTGCATATTAGCATTTACTTTAAATGAATTAAGACATAATAGTGTCTTATTGTAATTTTTGTAGGTTGGCTTCGAAAATTAAGGCATTGAAATTCATGGAAAGACAAAAAAAAAAAAAAAAAACTTAAATATATTTCTTTTTTATTTCCTCTTTTGATGACATATGTGAACCTATATAAGAGAAAATGTTTGAATTGATAAGGTGGCAAAAATGAAATGAAGGGAATAGTTTAAATTGCAGTACTTACAAGTGGGTGTAAGAGTAACTTGACATACTTGGGCTTTGTGTGAGATCAATTGCAAATGAGGTGCTTCTTTCTTTGTGATTTAATGTTGTATGGATTCTTTTTCATTTTGCAAGAGCAATCCAAAGAGAAGCAAGCTCTACATCAGGGTCTTCTAGGGATTTGACTCTAGAGATTGTTGTGAAGGTGAGCCCTTGTCTTTTGATTCTACCTATATCAATTATGGTTCTATCTAGTGTTGGACCTTATGATTATTATAGTGATAGCCCATGCAATGGTTGGTATTCGTGTCTTTTCGGTTTATGGTTGAACATGGAATAGATTTTGGGTTTCCTTTGTCCCAAAGCATACCATTATAGCTAGATCAAACACAATTAAAACATATGCTAGCAATTTTAGGTACTTAGAGCCAAAGAGATATACAATATCTTTGGCCTCTCCAAGAGATCCATTATTAAGATCAACTTCAATCTATAGGTTTTTTGTAAGCATGACACACTAAAATCCACATAATAAGACACCTAATAATGTCCCCACTATTAGGGTTAGTTTGGGACAAGTAATTCTTGCAAAACAAATATAATAATTTTAGCATTATAAGTCTACTATCTACTATTCTACTCTATGTCCTAACCCTAATCTTAAAGACATCTCCACAATGAGATTACTAACCCTATTGAGGATCTCTAGGTACTAAATGATATATCATCAATTCTAGTACCATCCTAAGTTACTTATCCATTTTCTATGGAGTGCTCCCTCTAAGGTTCTTCCTAGAAGAGATATCCTCTATCCAGGGCCCTTAACACACACACACACGCGTGTGTATGTGTGTGTGTGTGTGTGTGTGTGTGTGTGTGTGTGTGTGTGTGTGTGTGTTAACTTCAACATCTAATATTCTAGCCTTATAACCATCTTAAGATCACTCTCTTCTCTAATAGGGACTCTTTTGATCTTTGATCATTAACCATATTAAGATCGCTCTCTTCCCTAAAGGGACCCTTTATCTTACAAATTAGATATTTTAAATCATGGTAATCCATAACTACGTATACATGTATACTTTTGGATATAAATGTATAAATATAAATTATCCATAAAAGTATATTCATAATTACAATAGAAATATTCATAATTACCATAAAAATACATTCATAAGCATACCTTCTGTACCTTCACTTGATCCCTCATTTTCCTTGTGAGATTAAGAAAGACTTCTCCCCTCTTTACTCTTAGTACTCTTCCACATGAATTTGTCTATATTCCTTCACAAAGTGGGCTGCAACTTATTTTTCTCTTTTTAATGTATAGAAGTTCCTAACTAATATTTTTCCCTCTATGGTATGTAGTTTGGTTACCACCTTCATATCGAAGGAAATATGTTTTGAATTTTTAATGTTCAAAATATTAAGCTTGGTTGAATATTTTTTTGCCTCCTTAACCATAGAATTAGCACCTAATATGTTGTTTAGTTTTCCTTTTTTTAAACCAATTCTCTTCCTCTGTGTTGATCAAAGGTAATTCTTATTTTATGTCATGTAGATATCCCTCACTCTTATTTATGCCAAATGAAATATAATTTTGCTTCCCATGATATAATCATCCACCTTTTAAATATTATTTGATGTTTGATTTATTTATTTATTTTCCTTGTGTATTTATCTCTTCCACGAGCCACTTAAAATATGTGATCAATTTCCTATCATGACCCTTAAAAGGGTTGTTCAATTAACAAGATATGCATTGCATCAAAGTTCTTGCCAATAATTAGGAAAGAAGGGAATTAGAGAATAAAATATATGAAGAGAGAATTAAAAGAGATATATTCCTCGTAATAGTTATAAAAGAAGGAAAATGGTGATTTATATATATCAAAATAGATTGAAAGGAGACATAATGATAATCGAGATCTATAGATAGAAATGAAGGATATCAAGAGATTTAAAATAGAGCATGATATGTTATTATAGGGACAATGAATAGAGATAGTTGGAAGATGAAATTTTTTTTAAAAAAATATTAAGTATTATGTTATTTTTAAAAATATTTAAATAATAATTATAAAATTGAGTTAAATCAATGAAATATTTGTTTCTACCTTTTCCAATATAAATTCAAATATTAATTTTTTTTTTTTAAATTGTTGACTACTTGAAGAATAATAGTAGTTTTATGAACTAAATACTTCATGGACAAGAATACGGAGGAGCCAAGTATGTTTGCGTTGGGTGTCTGCATGCGGTCGACGAGCTAGGGTAGCCGTACCCTAGCTCCTTTCAATGCTTTCTGTGTGTACGCCAGAGGGGGGAGGTGTTTCAGCCTGCATGGGGGAAGGCATCTAGTCTGAAATGCATTTTTTTGTAGGCAGATCTTTGCTGTTGGGTCGATCTGCGAGCAGGGGGGATGGTGGGTCGTGTGGTGTCTGGTAAGTGGTCTGCTGTGGTGATCACTTCAGGCCAGTGGAAGTATGTTGAAGGGTGAGCCGTCAGGGGTTACTCCTGACATCATCTTGCACGATGCAGAGGACATGCATCCGCCAAATCAAGGGGCGAGGGTGTTTGATAATGCCCTTTTTCTCAGAGCTCGGGAGTTAAAGCATCAAATCTGTCTAGTAGTTCTCGGATCACAAAGATAAACAGGTGCCTGGAGCGATGCAAAGAAAGACCTAAATTGGTAATCCCTTATGAGATGATTGTTGAGGATGTGGAATACTATTCAAAGCATTCGCTGTATTGTAAATTTTTGGGTTTAAGAGTGTCCCTTCAATTTCTAGAGAACTGAGCTTAGAGAATTTGGGATCCAGAGGGTGAAATGGAAGTCATGTTGCTGTAAAACAACTTCCTCATGGTTACATTCACTTGCATGGCAGATTGTAATAGGGTATTTGAGGGCGGGCCCTATTTTTACAACCAGGTTGGGCTATTTGTTAAGCCATGGCATGCAGGATTTAACCCCTCTGAGGAGTTCCTGAATCGGGTCCCAATGTGGGTTCGGCTACCTAGATTTCCAATAGAGTGTTTTCTGGAGGATGTTTTCCATATGCTCACTTTGATGTTGGAGAAACCAGT
Source organism: Cupressus sempervirens (assembly GCA_028749045.1). NCBI lineage: Eukaryota > Viridiplantae > Streptophyta > Pinopsida > Cupressales > Cupressaceae > Cupressus > Cupressus sempervirens. The sequence continues at coordinate 722,250,858 of CM053785.1, forward strand.
AGGGTCCTCTACCCAAACCCTTGGTAAGAGGGTTATGACTTTTGCTCGAATTTGTGTGGAGCTAGATTTGAGTAGACCTTTGCCAGATGAAGTGGAAATGTGCGCAGGGCCACATTCTTGGGTGCAGCAACTCGATTATGAGACCCTTCCCTTCTGGTGCCGACTTTGTCATTAATATGGCCACCTGTTGCATAGGTGCTCGAAGGCCAAGTCAGTGGATCAATAGCCTCCGCCCCCTACTCATAAATTTCTTGGTGCTGACAAAGGGAAGAAGCCAAATTCAGGAGAGGAAAAGGATGCTGAGGGCTTTGTACAGGTCAAAGTTCGCAATTGTAATAGACGTCAAAAGAGGACTTTGATGGAGAGACAAGAGGAGGATACCTTTAATAGATTTGAAGTCTTAGATGAACTGGGGCAGCAAGAAGTTAATCCACGATTTAGTAGCATGGATCAATTAGTTGCAGAGCCCGATTAGGAGATTGTCTCTTTCGACCCTCCTCCTGCTCCATAGGTTGAACCTGCTATGCCTGTGGTCACTGATGGGCAGGCAAGGGCTCAGGTGATGCTGGGGTTAAATGTTGATCAAGGACAGGAAGCAACGAGCGCTACCCTTCCTGCACAGAGTGTTGTTTCGAATATAGATAAGTGTGGCAAGTCTTTTCCTCACTTGGGTATTCTTCAAAAGGATGGTAAGAAGGAGGTTTCTGAGAAAAGTGGTAAAAGTGGGCATAAGAAGGACATGGAGAAGATTAAGATGATTGGGGAGAATCTAGTGGAGTCAGGAGCTGTCAAGACCTTGGATTCTCATTTCTCAGCTCCCCAAAAATGATCATTATTTCATGGAACACAAGGGGCTTGAACAACAGCCCTAGACAAAAAGTTGTTCGAGAATTGGTTAGAATTCATTCTCCTGATGTTCTTTTTCTTCAGGAAACCAAAGTTTCTATTGAGAGTATGATGAGTATAGCTCCTAAATTGTGGAAGAATGGTCAATGTCAGTGCATTGGAGCTCAGGGGTCTTCAGGGGGGGTAGCTTGCCTCTGGAACCCACGAAAGATCTAGCCTATGTGGTGGATTTCCTTTAGATCATCTATTTCCCTGGTCTCTCTGTGCTATGAGTCAGGAGAGTTTTTTCTTCTCTCCAACATTTATGCCCCTATTGAGCTCCAAGGTACGATCCTTACATGGAATAATATTCATTTTGTTCGTAGGTTATTTCCTTATTTGCCATGGATTATTGCTAGAGACTTTAATGCTATCTTAGATCTCTCTGAGAAACGGGGGGGTAATGCAAGACTTGAGCCCTCCTCTGTGCTTCTTCGTGATAACATCTCGGCACTCAATCTCATAGATATCTAGCCTAGTAATGGCCATTTCACCTAGAATAATAGAAGAATAGGAGACAATTGCATTGTTGAATGATTAGATCGCTTCATGGTTTCCTATTTTTGGGTGGGTGGATTGTGGTCATCTAGGTCTAAGATATTAGACTGGAGAGGATTGGATCACTGGCCCATTAAGTTAGTTATCTCCTCCAACCAGCTGGCTTAGAAGCCACCTTTTAAATTCCAGCTTATGTGGTTAAGGGACCCAGATCTATATGGCTATGTAGCTGAGTGGTGGAAGGTTGGTAGACTTGCCTTTGGTACAACAATGTATACTTTTGCTAAACTCCTACAATATGTTAAATATCAGCTTAAAAGATGGAACAAGTATTTCTTTGGTAATATTTTCTAGGAAAAATATGCGGCCCAGGCTGAATTGAATGATATTACCAGGTTGTTAAGGGAAGATGGGGTGTCAGAATATTTGTTGCGGGAGGAAGCTAGGGCTCTGAAAACTCTGGAGGAGTGGGAACTGAGAGAGGAAATCTATTGGAAACAAAAAGCTCGAATTGAATGGATTCAAGAGGGTGATAAGAATACTACTTTCTTCTTCAATTTAGTTAAGCCCAAACAACACAGTAACTCCATTTCAACCTTGGTGAATGATAGGGGGGGGATGCTCTCTTCTTCTCAGGATATTTTCAGTGAAGCTGTACAGTATTTTAAGTCTTTATTTAGGGAGGTTTCACAAGGGGACTCAGTTGAAGATGCTCAAGTCCTCTCTTGTATTCCTTCTTTAGTCTCTTTGGAAATGAAAGAGCATCTTATGAGGGCCATCTCTTTGGAGGAATTGGAGGGGACTGTTTTCCAGATGAAAAAAGGAAAAGCTCCAGGTCCAGACGGCTTTTCAATTGAGTTCTTCTAGGAATTTTGGGATATTATTAAGATAGATTTACCGGAAGTTGTTCAAGAATCCCAGAGGAACAAACAAATGCTTCAGGCTCTGAATTCTACTTTCCTTGCTCTCATGCCCAAGGGGGAGGGGGCTAATTGAATAAGTCAATTTTTCCCTATCTCTCTTTGTAATGTTATTTATAAAATCATATCTAAGCTGATAGCTAATAGGTTAAAAAAGTGGCTTCCAATGTTAATTTATGAAGAACATAGTGGCTTTTTGAAGGGTCGCCAGATCCTGGATGGGGTGGTTGTGGCGACTGAGACTATTCATTCTATGGCCAATTCGAAAGACAAGGCTATGTTCATTGAGTTGGATATGGCTAAGGCATATGACAGAGTCCGTTGGTCATTTCTCCAAAAGGTTCTGGGTGCCTTTGGTTTTGAGGAGGAATGGATCCGGTGGGTTATGAGTTGTGTGAATTCGACTTCTTTCTCAGTCTTGATTAATGGGGAACACTCTAATCTCTTTGGTGCCTCTCAGGGATTATGGCAGGGCGATCCCCTATCTCCTTATTTGTTTCTTCTTTTGGCAGAAGGTTTGGGTCGGTTGATAAAAAATAATGTTGAAGGGGGTTTTATTCAGGGCTAGCAATGGGGAGGAGGTCTTCTTGTGCAGTCTCACCTTTAGTTTGTGGATGATACGGCTTTGATGGGTATGGCTACCGTTCGGGAGGCTTCTAATATACGCAAAGTGTTGGATGTTTATCTTGCTACTTCAGGTCAGTTGATTAATGAGGGAAAATCTTCCATTTTTTTCTTTAACATTCCACCTTCTATTCAGAGGAGAATCGCTCATATTCTCAGATTCCAAATTGGAAGTCTTCCTGTGCTCCATCTAGGCATTTTTATCTCCAGTGGTAGGCAGTCTAAGGATTCTTGGTAGGTTATTCTTGACAAGTTCTGGGCCAAAGTTACTCATTGGACCCATCGCTGGCTATCCTTTGCTGGTCGGGTCCAACTAATTCATTCTGTGGTTCAAACTCTGCCTCTCTATAGGAGTATGGTTTAGGTGGCACCATTGAGCTTTGTTAGGGAACTGGACTCCTTAGCAAGACAATTTTTATGGGCTAGTAATCTTTCTTCAACCAAGTGGAGTCTTGTCAAATGGGAGGTTGTCTATAGCCCAAAATAGTTTGGTGGTCTTGGTTTACGACAATCACCGCTAACTGGTATTGCTTTGGCTACCAAATTGTATTGGCATTAGTGTGTGGAAAAGGATCAGGTTTGGGCTAGAATTTTGTCTCTGAAGTACCTTCCAGGGATCCCCCATAATGATATCCCTTTGTATAGCTTGTGCGGGAAAGGCTCTGTGATTTGGAGAACTCTCAAGAAAGGAGTTGCGCTCATTAAGGGTGGCTTACATTGGATCTGCAAAAGTGGCTCCGAGGCTTTGTTCTGTCATGATTCTTGGGATGAGTATCCTCCCCAGGTTGTTCAATATCCTCATTTGTGCATGTTGGCTCAGAGTTTCTCTGATGCTGGATGGTCAAGAGTGTGCGACTTTAAACCTTTTTCCCCTCAGGGTCAACTAGTGGAGGTGAGGTGGAAGAATCCGGAGGAATGGCCTATTTTTGGTTCGGAAGTGGAGCGAGCTGAGCTCCAGTACATTCTTTTGAGGCAGAACTGTAATGCCCTTAGGGGTGATGATTTGTTGGCCTGGTCCCCTAATCCCAAGGGAGTGTATACTATTTCCTCTGGTTATCAGGAGTTGCTCTCCCAACATCTGGTGGGAGGGGAGGTTCAATGGTGGAAGAAAGTTTGGAGTCAGTTTTCTTGGCCAAAATGTAACTGCTTTACTTGGACCTTAGTTTGGAATAGGTGCCTAACTTGGGACAATATTCGGAAGAGGGGTTTTTCCAGCCCATCGAGATGTATCCTTTGTAGTAGTGAGGAGGAAGACTCTGTGCATTTTTTCTTCGATTGCTCTTTCACTCTACAATTATGGCATTTCTGGTGGGATGTTTGGAAATGCCCATGCATTCACGCTTCCTCTCTGGCAAATTTTTGGTTGAGACTGGGGAGGCCCCCGTCCCTAGCTCCCTTCTTGCAAGATGTTTGGTATACTAGACCTACCTTTTTGCTATGGCAAGTCTGGTTGGAATGAAATCGGAGAATATTTCGGGGAGAAGCTTTGGGGATTCAGCAGGTTTGGATGAAAATTTTGGGAATGATTCAGGACACAGTCTTAGCTAAGAGTGATTTGGGGATGCCTCTTGAGAGGGAGGATGTTGTAATGGTTGATAGGTTTGGAATTCTAGGAATTTCTCCAGACTCTGCCTGTGCTAGGAGAGGTAGAAGGGCGAAATATAAAGTTCAAATGATAGGGAAATGGATGACCCCTCCGGCTGGCATTTTAAAAGTTAATACTGATGGTTTGTCTAGGAGAAATCCAGGGCCTGCTGGTATAGGTGGAATTGGTAGGGATTATTCTGGTAAGGTGGTTTTTATATTCTCAGTCAATAAAGGGATGCAAACTATTAATAGAATGGAAGGGTTGGCTATTCTTTATGCTTTGTAGAGGGAATTTGCTCTTGGGTGGCATAAGGTGATTTGTGAATCTGACTCTCAAGTTCTTGTGAATCTTCTACTTGAGAGAAAGTGTTCGGATGTTAGCTGAGAGTTGTCTTTGATAGTGCGACAAATTTTATAGGTTAGTTCTATGTTGGATTCAATGTCTTATACCCATATTCCAAGGGAGTGGAATAGGGCAACTGATAGTTTGGCAAAATGGGCATCTGGAAATATAGATAGTTGGCGAATTGATGAGTGGGAGCAGCTGCCAGGTGAGTTACGTCAAGATTTGGAGAGGACGTTGACAGAGGATGTAAGTGGAATCAGGGAGAGTTGATTTTGCTTCTACGATTTTTCTGTGGTTTCTAGTGTTTCCTGGGGTTCAGGCCCTGGTTTGTTCTATACTGCTTTGATTTCTTTTTCAATAAAGTTTTTACCCCTCTTTTTTCCAAAAAAAAAATAAAATTAGTAGTTCTACAAATTTTAAAATGCAAAAAGGAATTAAAATCTAGTTAAACACAGAGTAAAAAAAATTAGCATTTTATGATTGACCAAAGTAAGGGACAATGTAAAACTAATAAATATATTTAAAATATAAAATATAAAAAAATAAATTAAAAAAATTTGTAACTAAATTTATAAATATGTTTAGTAAAAATTTATCAAACAATTATATTCTTAAAGATATTCTTTTGTTATTTATTAATAATTAAATAAATCTATTTAAAAATGATATGATAATTAGTTTTTAAGTAAGATTTTAAATAAACTTTAACTCACAAGATGTTAAGAATAATAGATTGATATATTTATGATCTTTGCTAAGAAAAATGATTTAGTTATTATTGATTAGACATGCATTTATGTCTTAGGTAGTGAGGTGGAAGATAAAATAATAATTACTTTTTGGAAAAACTCTAATTAATTTGTCACAATTGTGAAAAAGATAAAGGTGTCATTAATACATGACATTATTGTTGTTGGAAAAATATATGTATTTTTGTTAAGGAAATATGATTTTTGTTAAGGAAAAATGATTTTTCTCTCTACCAAAAATAGTATGGTCCAATAGAATGAACACAAAATGTTATTTATTAAATAAGGGAAAATGAAAAATACATATGCACATTGTAAGTTCCATATAGACTTTGTAGTTCTTTGATTTGATTGGTTAATCTAATTGAAAAATTGCATTCAATGAATGCACCCTTGGTAGAGCTAAAAATAATTAATGTCATTTATTAATTACTTTTTTAATATTTAATTAGTATATATGCTATTATTAATGCATCTAATATGTCGTTAGACATTTATCTTATCTCTTTCTTTGTTTTCAATTAATTATTTAATTATTTCAATTGTTCATCAATGACTAAAGTTGTCACAATTTTTTATTAGTTAGTAATATTTTTTCTTATGACTTTTAATATGATGTATTCATAATAAATTGATGAGATTTTATTTATTTTAATTATAGTTATTGGATATTGAATTTCATTATTGGGGAGTATTACACCTCTTGGGAAAGTTGGTCATTGTTACCAACTTATGCAAATTTATATTGTATATTTAGTGCAACATAGAATGCAATATGTACATCTAGAATTGTTTTAACATTTTATTTTTGTGGAATATTATTAGTTCATTTGTAGCTAACAAATGTACTTTTTGGTCAAACTCTTCTTGTTTAATTGATGTGAGTTGCTTGTTTTATAGTAATTAATAACTCTTAATCATGTATCAATTGTATTTGAATTGGATCATCGTCATTCTATCTAAAACTTACTTGTAATGTTATAACTATATTAGATTTGTGGCATATCTTTCTTGATTGTGTGGGATACATAGATAGGTTTATCCATGATAGGTGGAATTAGGGGAAAAATACTCTTGTTATCATGTTAGAATTATAGTCACTCCACCAAATAAAATGTGTTGTAAATGGGGTATCATTTCACATGACCTGCTATCAATATTTAATTATGTGTTGTCTTAAAATGAACACTCATTAATTGCAAGCTCAGAGACTTCTTAGACACATTTTAGCAATATCCTAGAATATGGATGCTTTTATGCTCAAATTCCCATTTTTACCTTGAATTTATGCCCATTTTCATCTATTTCTCCTACACTCCCAAGATCCCAGAGGAATTCCAAAGGAAAAAATTCTTCCAAGTACATATTGAGCTTGACAACCTATGAACTATTTTTTTTATGTGAGAAAATAAATCGATATCCATTTTTCACACCTAATATTTTATTGTGTTTTTATGTTTGTCCAAATTTCTATTTGGCCATATTTTTATGTTTATTATTATTATTTTTGAGATTCTTTCGAGGTGGTGGCCCATTCAAGTTGGGTAGAGAACATTTTGGAGTTACAAGTGGGAAGAGTAAACTTCTAAGAGTGGGGGGAACTGAATCAGGAGTTTAAACTTGGATCCATAAAACTTTCACTATTCATTCACCATATGCATTATCAAATAAGTTGAAATAAAATGTAAAGTATATGCATCTAAATCATGTAAACATGTAATCAATCACACACATAACACTAGATATGATTACCCAGAAACCCTCCAAGTGAGAAGGTAAACTGGGGTGGGGATGACACCCACAAATCTTCACTACTATAGAAATAAGGTGTATCCAATGAAGATTACAATAATTTAATCATAAATCATGGTCTACCCTATCAAAGGTCTACCCTATTAACGGCTTACAAAGACTGTTAGGTCTCACCTTGTTAGAAGATTTCAACACCCTGTTAGAAGTGTGCCTGGTTAGAGGACTTCGACTTATAATTAAGTAAGCACCATGTTAAAGGATTTCATACAGCCTATTAAGACTACTATGTTAAGAGATCTAACTAGAATCACTTGTTAAAATGTCTCAACATAGATCCCATGATTGGCACTTGCTTGCCTAATAACAGATCACCTCTACACAATGTCTTTTGATCCTTCACAATCAAATGTCTCAATGTTGTATCCTTTTCTATATCCTTTGTTCTTCTCTAATTGATTCTATAATTCACTCTTACTTCTAAGTCACCTTGAATGCTTTGCAAACTATCTTGTTCACTCCTCCAATTTGATGACTCTCTCTAAAGAGTTTAGGACTTTGTCCTTCTTAAGAAGACTTAGGTGGCTTAGGGTTAGGTATGAATCTATGGTTGAGATTCATCCATTTTTCCACTTAAACCTTCCCTTTTTCTGATTGGTTGCATGTAATTGCATAGGGAATCCAAATATATATTCGCCATTATCTTCAAAAGATCATAATCTATCCCTAAGTTGGCTCAAACACAGTTTACATAGTTATTTTTACCATTACAAATAAATATTTCAAAACTGTTTTAGTCATCATATGAAGTCTCTGATGCTCAGTATGCACTATTCTGTATACTATGACTTGGCACCTACATTACTTGGCATCCATTGTTTACTCGACTCCTTAATCACTAGGGACTTGAGTGATTGAGCACATGAGTGACTCGGCACTCATTGCAACTTGGCATGGTCTAGTATTTACATGGTGTACTTGGCATGTATTACTAGTTTGGCATGAACTAAGTAAATGGCTTAAGTGTTTTGAGACTCACTTGTCAAAACCAATATGAGATCAACAATCTCCCCCTTTGACATGAGTGTCAAAAACACTTGAATATACATAATCAACCTTAATCTTCTCGAGAATAACATATCCGTGACTAATCTTATATACAAAACTTTCAAATTTTGCAATAACCTATGCACCTCAAAATTGACAACTCCCCTTGAGTGAATGTATTTGTTTTGTATCCAAAATCTATGCTCCTTGCTGACTTCAATGCATTGTATCTGATGCTCTTTCATCTTTGATATGCTCTATCCTATCTGATATTTGTATTTGTTTACTACTTTCCTCTCCAAAAATGAATCTCCCCCATTATTTTCCTCCTCTATTTCTATCTCTCCCTTTCTTTGTTATCCCACATTTATTGTTATATCTCCCCCTTCCTTTATTCTCCCCCTTTTTGACACTTATGTCAAATGGGCAATACACGTATAGTGTGTTTATCCAAAAATGATTTATGGAATTCCATTATGATCTTGATGGCTACATCCCAATTGCAACATGCAACATCCAATGACTTGATTTGGATTGCAATCTCGGCAGCAAGATTCACTAGGCCATCTAAAGTAGAAAGATTAGGGTCTTTCTTTAGTAGAGTCTTGGCATAACCTATTTCCTTGTGTAGTATCTCCATGTGTGGGGTAAGGGATGCCTATATACATGTCAATTTGGGGCTTATGCTAGCCTCATCTACTGTGAATATAACTAATTGACTTTGTGTCTAAAGCAATATTCTAAAATGCTTTACTTTGAGTTGGGTTCTAAGGTAGCTTAGTACCTAATATGTTGAGGTTTCTCTCCAGACTCAAAATATGACTCTTGGTCTCTTGAGTGAAGAGTGTAGGATCACATAGCTTTGTGTATAGTGAGAATATATTCTCAAGTACCTTCTTCACATTTTCAACCTTAGTTGCCAATACAACTTGAGTTAGTGTTATCTCACTAGATATTTTCTCTTTCACCTTTCCTTGAAACTTATTTTCAGACCATTCTAAAAGTTTTGTAGTTGTATCAAGGTCTTCATTACTGACCTTTTCCACTATATCTATGAGTTTTTATATCAGTGGCTTGGTCTCCTCAAGAGTTGGTAGGCTAAATACATCTAAAAAGATGTCTTTAGTATCTTGGAGTGCTTGTTCCTGTCTATATTCTCTCCTAAGCATTTCTTGAAGCTTTTTCATCTCTAAGGCTTGTTGTAATATGCGTATTTGTTCTAGTGTCATGGTTTCATAGTCAAATTTTGGAATCACAATTTATTCATCAAGGCTTATGTCTCCATAGTGGATTACCTTTGATGAACTAGGGCTTGGTACTGAGATTTTCAATGGAATGACTTTTGTGCTCGGCTTCTGAAGAACTTGTGTAGAAGGAGTGCCAAATCTTGGTAGAGTTACAAGTGCTTAGATGGCTTCTTGTTCCTTCACTTTAGGTGTTTTCTCATGCTCTTCAGGCTTGCCTTGATCTATCACTATGACTTGAATAGCACCTTGTTCTTGTGCTTTAGGTACAAATGAATCTAGTTGTCCTATTTTTTGTTGTCCTGTAGTTGTACCTTTTTCTTCTTCCTACTTCTCTACAATAGTATCAACTTTAACACTTGTGTCAACATTAGCAGATGTATCTAGTGTTGTTTGAACTAAAGGTTGTACAATAATAATCGAAGGGATGATAGAAGGTGGTTCTTTTGTATTCACCTTTTCCCTTGTCACCTCAGTTACTACCTTTTTCAATTCTTCTAAATTGGCCAAAACTAGATTTTCATAGAGTTTAGCTTGGAGTGTAGATTGGTCTAGAATCTTCTTCAGGTCTTCTACAATAAGTGAATTGATGTTCTAAGCTGAAGCATCAAAAAAATCCTTTATAGTTATGGTCTCATTTGTTACACTTTTGTCATGAGGGGGACTAACATTAGGCATTTGTGTGTCCTGCACATTATGTTCATCTCGTTGTTGCTCAGTTGTTGCCTTCTCATCATCTTTCTTTTATGTTTCTTCCCCAACTGTATCACCTTTCTTATCATCATTTTCCTTGTCATCATTATTTTTATTATCCTTATCATCAAGTTTACCCTCTGAATGGTTAGCTTCTCTGTGTTTCACAATGGTCAACCCATAGATAAGTTTCCATATTTGGGTTGATTTCTTGACCACATCTTCAATGCTATTTTGAAGAATGCCAAAGGCTCTATATTTAGGTGTATACATAACTGCATATCTCTTGATAGCCTTAGCAATTTGTCCCTTTGTTAGCTCTAGCATCACTTGAGCTAATGATGTTTCCCTAATTTGTTTTTCCAAATTCAAACAATAATGCCAATTTTTCTCAATAATATCATATAAGCCTTTTGGTATTGTGTTGGCAAATTTTAGTGGAGTATTCTTAAACTTAGACATCATGGCATATAATGCCTCTTCCACTTGATTTTTCTCTTCTTTCCCAAGTTTATCAAAATCAATATGCTTCAAACTAGATAAATTTGCATTGCTTTTGATATTTTCACATAAGTTTTCAAGATCAAATAGAGGATTGTGACTTACCACTTTAAATTGGTTATTTTCATCTGATTTTGTCCTTTCTTCATCTGAATCTTGCTATACCACATTTTTTCTTCTTTGTCTTTTCTACTCTTAGCCACTTTGCTCTATTTTCTTGGTCTTTTCCTTAGCCTTTTGAGTTGTAGCATGTGTGCATGCTCTAGTGGTAGGAGTAGTGGGCTTGGCTGGGTTAGGTTTCATAATCTTCTTTGCCCTTGCCACTAGTTGTGCCTTAGCCTTCCTCTTCTTTGGCTCAGTAGGAGTAGGTGCTTCCTTAGCTTCTTTTCCCTTGACACCTTCTATTTCCTCCTCTTTCTTATCCTCTCCCAAGCCTTGGATCAATGCAAGAGGTTCTTGTGCTTGTGCTTCCTCTTCATACTCTTCTTCTTCTTCTTTTTCTTCTTCTGCTCCTCCAAATTTGGCTTTTAGCTTATTAACCAGCTTATCTTTCTTCTTGAGTGTGGAGACAGTTTTCAACTCCATGGTAATCTTTGATTTTACCATCTCATAGTTGCTAAATATCTTTTCACTTTTATCTATTTCTTCTGCTAGTAGTGGTGTGATGGCTATTGAAGCTTCATCAACATTAACTGCATACCCAAGTGCCCTTAACCATCTTATTCTTGGTGTGGTAGCTTGCTCAAAAGTATAATCAGTATCAACAAGAAATCATATGTCATTATAATGTTGTTCAACCAAAGAAATTGGTATCCTCATTCTTTCCTTCATTGATTTCTTAAAATCTTCAAAATAACTTGTCATCAAGGTTTCAAAGTTTTCTCCAATATGCTCAATGAACTCATTGATCTACACTGCAATTGACATATTAGTCTTCCAACCTATATTACCAAAAGAGGGAAATGTATTATGCACATAAGAGAATATACAAACTAGAATTGAAACAAATTTACATTGTGCACTCTTGGTTTTTCTGATAGCTTCAAGATTCTTCATCAGTTGTAATTGTAGATCTGCCAAATCATATGTATAATCTTTCTTTACAATCTTTTAGCCAACATCCATAGCTATGCAAGGTAAACTATTCAATCTACTAGATTGATAGAATTTATGAGAGATTAACATTACAGCAAAGTTTAGCAGTGGATCAGTGATGGTATCTATAGTCATACCTCTTTTATTCTAAACTGCTCCAATATTTTTCTCAATTACTTACTTGCAGTCACTTATGAGCGTCTTTGGCTGATCTACGGTTGGATAGCTAGTAACCCTATGAATTATTCTCTTGGTGATCTTGATAGGTCCTCCTTCTAGCCATAAAGAACCATCATGAATTTGTCTTAGTATAATTCTTATCCACTTCGTTTTAAACATATTTAGAAAATCTAGGGCTAATGTTAAACCCTTTTTCTCAATGATTTTGTACTCCTCTTTCAAAACATCATTCTCACACAATATTTTATATGCATCTCTAATCTCCAAGTCTCCTATACCTCCTATTTCTCAATTGTAACACTTTCTAACATCTTGCACCATAATCATGTTTGGCGAGATCATTGACAATGTGCCAGAAAGATCTTGTTTATAGACAATGTCAAGAATGACTTTAAATATGGGTTGCCTAACTTCATTACTAACAAAAAAAATTCAAAACTTCCTTACCTTCTAAATTTTTTTAACTAGATGCCACTCTATCAAACTAGGGTTTATGCAAAAGAAAACTTTGTAGCTCAGCTTATGATAAATATTTTGTGAAATCTAATAAACTGATGTGAGATTGTTGCTAAATTCTCTGCAAATACTTTGGAAAGGTTTCTAAATCGCCTTCTTCTTTGGTTCTCTTGCTTGAATTTGAAATGATGAATAATGAGCAAAAATTGATCATATACCCTTCGAAAACCTTGCATTTAATGTTGAGTTCTTACACAGTTGTAAGCTTGGCATCAACCAATTTTAGAATCACTTGGCATCCATTGATATTTCAATCACTCAATAGCTACTACAAGCTCAACATCAACTAGATAGCTGGGCATCTCGGCATCAACTAACATTCCATTTGACACGCATGGGAAACATTTCATGCTCGACAACATGAAAATCTTAAAAGTTTAATTTGAATCTTCAACAACATCTTGCATCTTTATTCATGCTAATGTAGTATTTTTAGTACTATCTCCTTTGGAATTGATGTATGATATAACACTTGAATATTAGTCCCACATACCTTTTGATTTCTTAGTTTGATGAGATGTGATCACCTGGCCCATTGGGTGAAGTGATCCCTTCTCCATTTGATGTACTGCAAGCATCTTTCTTTTTCCATGTCTTGTTCATCTCATCTCTAGTGTGTTCAACATTTGCCTTGCCTTTGCCTTTATCAAATTCACAACTTGCTACCTTTGACCTAGTTGGAAAATGGTTACTGATGTGACTAGTCTTCAAATAGCTAAAACATGTAGTTTGACTCAACCACCTTTTGTAGTTACGACTGAAGTGTGTCCTGATACAATTCTCAAGAACATGTCCATATTCTTAATAGTAATGATAGCTATATCTTGTATTATAAACCCAATTATAAAATTTTCCATTGTTTCTTACCTTTTTTGGCTTGTTTGATGATCATATGGATTTGTATCTACATTCAAAGGCTCTATGTCCATACTTCTAATAGTTGTAGCAATATCCTTCAAATCTTTTTTTATGCATGGTTCTAGTTTTGCATTCATGTGCCTGATGACCTTGCTTGTTGCACTTAGGACAATGAGTCATGTTCTTAGGCTTGACATTCTAATTTTTATTCTTGCTCCTACACACATTAGTAGTATGTCATTTCTTACCACAATTATGATAAGTAGGTTTAGAGTTCTTACCTTTGATATCTCTTTCTTTAGCAACTTTGGATGATTCTCCTACTTTAGTGCTTGTGTAACCTAATCCTGTTGTATGATTGTTGGATCTAGGGAATCTTAGTAATTGCTCAAAGTATTTGATGGCTTCATTTGGCTTGTTGAAAATTTCAAAAAATTCCTTTTCTCTTTTTAGGTCACTCTATAATTGTTCATTTTGCAACTTCAATGTAGTTATCTCAATGTCCTTGACATTCAATTCATAGTTGGCATTCATCATTTGATTTAGAGTATCCAACTGCATGTTGGAAATATTGGTTAGTTCTATTGACTTCTCTTCCAATATGCTTTCCAAAACTCTTTTTTCTTCTTCAAACATGGCTTTTTCTTCCATGGCTTTCTTCTTTTGTTCAATCACCTCACATAATAGTATAGCTTGTGATTCTTGCTCTAGCTTGAGATTTTTTATTTTCTCAGCTTGGATTCTATTATTTTCTATTCGATGTACAACTACTACATTAAATTCATTAGAGTCACCATCTACAAATAGCTTGGTAGTGTCTATATCTTTATATAGTGTGTCATTCTCAACAATAGCAATCTCTTTCCTTATCTTCAAGGATTTATTTAGTTCCTCTCATGCCTCATTTAGTTGATGTAGTATGACATGTATTTCAATCTCCTAGTTTTCAATAGTCTTACCAAGCTTGTAGACTTCAATTTTAAGATCTTTCCTCAAAGCAACATAGCTTCTCTTTCAGAGAACTAGGCTCTCATACCAATTGTTAAAATTACAAGTGGGAAGAGTAAACTTCTGAAAGTAAGGGGTGAAGTGGGAGTTTAAACTTGGACCCATAAAACTTTCACCATTCATTCACCATATGCATTATCAAATAAGCTGAAATAACATGTCAAGTATATGCATCTAAATCATTTAAACATGTAATCAATCACACACATAACACCAGATATGATTACCTAGAAACCCTCCAAGTGAGAAGGTAAAACTAGGGTGGGGATGACACCCACAAATCTTCGCTACTACAACAATAAAGTGTATCCAAAGAAGGTTACAATGATTTGACCATGAATCATGGTCTATCCTATGAAAGGTCTACCCTCTTAAAGGCTTACAAAGACTGTTAGGTCTCACCTTATTAGAGGATTTCAACACCCTGTTAGAAATGTGCCTGGTTAGAGGACTTCAATATACAATTAAGTAAGTACCCTGTTAAAAGATTTCATATAGCCTGTTAGGACTACTCTATTAAGAAATTTAAATAAAATCACCTATTAAAATGTCTTAACATAAATATTGTGATTGGTACTTTCTTTCCTAATAACAGATCACCTCTACACAATGTCTTTTGATCCTTCATGATTGAATGTCTCAATGGTGTATCCTTTTCTCTATCCTTTGTTCTTCTCTAATTGATTATGTAATTCACTCTTACTTCTAAGTAATCTTGAATGCTCTACAAACTATCTTGTTCACTCCTCCAATTCCATCAATCTCTCTAAAGAGTTTAGGGCTTCATCCTCCTTAAGAAGAATTAGGTGGATTAGGGTTAGGTATGAATCTACGGCTAAGATTCATCCATTTTGCTACTTAAACCTTCCCTTTTTTTATTGGTTGCATTTAATTGCATAAGGAATCCAAATATAGATTTTTCCTTATCTCCAAAAAGTCATAATCTATCCTTAAGTTAGCTTAGAAAGGGTTTACATTGTTGTTTGTAACATTACAAACAAATATGTCAAAATTGTTTCACTTGGCATATGAAGTCTCTAATGCTCAGTATGCACTATTCTGTATATTGTGACTCGACACCTACGTTACTTAGCATCCACTATATACACAGCTCCTGAATCACTTAGCATAGTCTATCTTCTCAACACTTGAGTGACTTGGCACATGAGTGACTCGACACTCAATGCAACTCAGCATGGTCTAATATTTACATGTTGTGCTTGGCATGTATTACTAGTTTAGCATGAACTAAGTAAATAGCTTAAGTGTGTTGACACTCACTTGTCAAAACCAGTCTGAGATCAATAGAACATCCTTTCTATTGGATTTTATACTAAAAAGGCTAGAATATTATAACTAGAGCTCATCTCCAACTATATTACCAATAGTTTTGTAATTTTAAACCTTTGTACTATTAGTAAGTTTTCTAACATTTATCTTTGTTAGTGTAATTAGTTACTTACTAACTATACTTTACTTAAACTTACTTAAAACAATGTGTGTATAGTAGTTTGTATTTGAGACACTTAGAAGTTTGTACCTTTAGTTGTATATGATGCAAGAGAAATTCCACTTTAGGTGTTGATACTCATTATACCAATCCACTTTATAAGTGGTCTCTATTTTTTGTGCACTTAACACTTTATCATCTTCCACATGCTGCACATACTTCATTCATAATGACAGATGATTCACTTTCAATGGCCATGATTCCTCTTATGTATGTGATAATTTATCTCTTAAGCATCTCCTAGTTTTATTTTCCTATTTATGTAAGAAGGCATGTCTACATTTTAACTCAAGTCGTCAATTACTATACAAATCCAATTGATCATATTGTATTCTATTTTTTTGTGAGAGTGTAGTTTATTCTAACAATATTATCTCTCTTTTATGCTATTTGTTGGCCTCTAAAATATATGTTGTTATTTCCAAGTGAAAATTCTAATATGGTATATATGTTCTCTAGGTGTGAATCCTCCTTCTCAAGTGTAGCAAATTTAGCTTGATTTGACTATCAATGAAAACTAAGGCTATTTGAGCATTCCCAATGTCTGTAGGATGCTATTTTAGTGAAGATCTACCATAAATTCACAAACATTAAACAAAAGTAAAATTTGAGGTTAAGATTACACTTTCATCTCCTACTCCTAAATTTACAACTCATGCTTGTGAAGTTTAGATCACACATTCATTCCTTGGTGATAATTCTAGAGAGTCATTACAAGGGAGATATATTTTTCATTCTAATTGTGATTCCTAGTTGCTAGAAATTACTGAATTATTTGTTGAGTCTCATATTTTGGATTTGGGTCAGGAGACATTTAGTGGTTTTCTCCTCTCCTAAATGATATCTTCATTGTTATTGGATAATCTTCTTCATTGTCTTTGGAGATTTCCATTCTTGAGTATCCTCCTCTACATGATATATCACAGTGCTTGGTTCAAGTTGATAATGCATGGAAGATGGCTTCTTTAGACTTGGAAACTCACCTTTAGTGTTTAAAGGCAATTCTTATTTGATGATAGTTGTCAAAATGTTGTCACTTCATTTATCTTCAAAGCTTGTTCATAATCAATTTCTAGTGGTTTTGTGTTTGTTATAGGCTTTTGAGAACCAGTGGTTTTGTGTTTGTTATAGGCTTTTGAGATTGGGTATGTTCCTAATTGGTTTGTGTCATTTTCATCATCCAAAGACATGGAAACATGAGCATATTTAAGAGACAACATCATCATACTATATTTTAATTATACTTTATATTTCTATCTAAAATGGGAAGCATTCATGCATTTGTACTTGTTCTATCTTCACTCCAAGGGAAAAAAATAATGTTTGTAGGCATTGAAGCATGTTTATCTTCATGCATTTATTGTATTTGTAAGCCACTACTCATTATGTGAGGGCTATGTTGTCTCCTTTGCTTCCTGTGGAGGAGTAATTAGTTGTATATGCATATGCAATTAGTCATTAGGGAGTCTCAACTACATTCATTCATTTAGTTGCTTTCATCTCTTTTTTCTAAAGAATTTTGTCCCATGAGATCTTCTCCCTTTCTCCACTTATGAGAGATTAAATTTCATTAGATTACATATTGTACATAGATATCTAACATGGCCAACCAATCAAGACCCATCTTACATTGTGTGTTTAAGTGCACTCCTCTATAGGGTGTCGGAATAATTAATTAGCCAATTAATTAGCTGATAGGCTTTTAATGTGGGATTTCCTTTGTACTTTTTGCCCCGAAAAAATTGTCTCCCATCATGAAATTGCTTTAAAAGCCAAAAAACAACCTTTAGAAACCTAAAAACAATTTTACAATGGTCAAAAATGTCTTCACATTAAGAAAACAATGTCCAACATTATCTATTTTTTATTTTATTTGAAAAAAATCTTCTTATCTATTTTTTAATGAGTAAAATAATTATTACTAATTATCTTTTTTATTAATCAATTTGAAAATTAAAATAAATAATAACATTATATAAAATAATAGTAGAATGGATAAAATTAATTGTATAAAATCTAAAAAATTATATTTTTTCAGTAAAAAATATATGTATGTTTTACTATAACAAGTTTATTTCTTCTTTAATTTAATTTTTTTAACAACAAAAATTTTAAAAAGTGATTACTTAAACAAATGATTACAAATTTTCCTTTTCATTAATTAAAATCAATAATATTCTTGATTGAATAAAATGAAGAAAATATGAATGCAATGATAACATTTAAATTTAAAAAAATTAATAATATCTTCAAAACTTTAAATAATAATTTGAAGATTACTTTTTATACTAAGCATTAATCAAATACTTTCTCTAATTTTTTTAATTTTTATAAAAATAATTATTATCTATTTAATTAATTTAATCAAACTTAGTATACTGGTCAGGTTGGTTTTTTGCTCTGCTAGGGTTTCTTGCTTCATGCAAACTTTCAATTTTCTTGTGTATGGCTCTTCATCTGAGCTTTCCTTTTGTAGACAACACTTGTCATATTATATTTACTGTAGGAGCTTTTAGGCTTTAATATTATGGCTTCGGCTAGCAGTGACCCAGTTGTTTCTGGTGTTCACGCTACTGCTTCAGACTGCCATGGCACCGCCACAAAACAAACACCCATGCAAGTTTGCCCCAAAGGTTTTTCATGAGGTAATCCTGATATTATCCTTCCTTTGCAAGAATTTGATGTTGCATGTGACTGGTTAGAGCACCATACCTTGATAGGTTATTTTGTGGGTAGGAATCCTCCTGAAGCTATGCTCAAAGAATGGGTTGATAAGAGTTGGACTCATCATGGATTCCACCTTGATGTTGTGCAAAACCTTACCAAAGGTTTTTTTTATTTCACTTTGCTAACCCGTCACAAGCAGACGTAGTCTTTACCAACGGCCCTTGGTCTGTCTGTTCCTCTTTGCTTGTTTTTCAAAAATGGTCCTGAGACTTTACTATCTCAGATGATAAAAATCTTAGGGTTCCTATGTGGGTTGAGTTCCTAGGTTTACCCTTGCCATGCTAGCATTTCATTGAGTCTATTGCCAAAACCCTTGGCAAAGTTGTCACCATAGAGCCTGAGAAATTTTTTAATGCTCACCCACAGCAATGCATTTGTGTCAAAATTGATCTTTCTACGGATCTTAAGGATGCCGTGGAAATTCAAATTGGGACTCAAACCTTCTCTCAGAAGGTGCTTTAATTGAACCTACCTAACACCTACTATAGGTGCCAATCGACGGAGCAGAAAATTTGGGATTGCCCTTTGGTTATGTCGAGGGTAAAACCCATGCCTAAAGAAGCGCCTGTCAAATAGGCCGAAGGGAAAAAAGAAGAATGGGTTACTATTGGATGCAAGGGCAAGGTTACCTTGAATCCTTTGACCAAACAATCTTATGTGGTAGTCACCACAGTTCCTCCTATTCCCAAGAGAGTGTCTACACCAGCTGGCATGGGGACGCAAGTGGCTTCCAAAACACTTATTCTAGGGGTTTCGTAGGTTTCAAACCCTGCTATCATGCAGGGGATTAAGGTTGCCGCTAGGGCTTCTACCTTGTCTAGGGTTCGCACTCCTCTTTCAGTCTCTTCCATTGTGCCACTAGTGACATGGCATTGTCGTAATCCTGGTGGATGTGCAAAGGTACCAGAGGTGAAGTGGCAGGCTATAAGTTTAGAGGATTTCTCATTTGACTTTCACCAGGCTTCTACCTTCTTGCAAAATAGCTATGCCTCTCTAGAGGATGAGGATGACATGGAAGAGTTCTCATGAACTACCTTTCATGGAATGTTTGAGGTCTTACAGACCTCCCCATAAAGTATTATGTCTAGGATACCTATCATAGACTTGGTAATTTAGATTTTCTCTGCTTGCAAGAAGTTAAGATCTCTGGTTTCATGTTGTCTACTACATGTCGCATCATTTGGCAAGATGGCATTATGTTTTCCTTGTAGCATAAAGCTGGCTGATGTGGTGTAGTTACTTTTCTATCACCTTGCCTTCATTTTGCTATTATTTCACATGATTCTGACCCCTCACATAGAATTGTTTGGCTTTTACTCTCCATTAACAATCATTCTTTTGAAGTCATTAATGTTTATGCTTCCAATGACATTGTGGAAAGAGCCTAGATGTGGTCCTGGTTGGCTAACAATTTGCCTCTAGCTACTTGGGTCATGTGTGGGGACTTCAATATGGTTGAAGTGGCCTCTAACAAAGATGACATTCTGCCTCTTCGTTGGACAGTTGGGGAAAGAGAAGCCTAGTACTACATGTGTAATAAATTGGGCCTTTATGATCCCAATACAAACTTTCACTAGGGTAGTGGGGTCTGGCACACTTGGTCCAACTTTTGAGTTAGCTCAGACTGCATATTAAAACATCTTGATCATGCTATGATCTCTGTGCAATCTTTTTTCTCCTTTTCTGAGGATTGAGATTTTCCTATCACTCCCCTGTCAGATGTGATGTTATATGACCACTATCCCATTTATTTTGGCATTACTTGGCAAACAGTTGTCTCAAAGGTGGCCAAGTCTTAGTTTTTCCTACACATGTCTATGTTGATGCATGCTTCCACCATCTTGCATATCCAACGTGTCTAGAACTTGGAGCCACGTTTGTATTCTCAAAGGGGATGGATTCAATAGTGGAATGATGCCATTACCAAAACTACATTGTTCCTATGCATCAATGGGTGTCAATTGGCCATATTCAAAAAATGGGCTTATGAAGCTAACACCCTCGCCCTTAGAAAAGCTTCTAAGGCTCTCACCCTCAATCCCTTTGATGTGGATCTGCAAGTCCAACTTGCCCAGCTTTTCCATGAGAAGCAAGTTGCTGACAACTATGCTACTCAAGAAGCTCAACTCAAGGCCTGTCTCCATTGGTTAGAGGTTGGTGAAAAAGCCTCAAATGATTTTTTTCATGCTCTCTAAGCTCATCATACCAATGTTGGGATTAAAAAGCTCAAGCAGGGAATGACTATTATGTCTAGTCTCCCTGACATCCTACAAGCATTTGTTGATCATTATGAGAATGTCTTTGCTTCACAAGGAAATTCGGTTGCTCAAGAGGAAGCTCTCAGAAAGTGTATCTCTATTACTCCAAACCGCCTAGCAGTTGAGTAGCATTCTTTTTGTGAGCAACTTCTTTCCCTCAGAGATCTTAAAGAGGCTACCTTCTCCATGGCAGATGACAAGTCCCTTGGGTGTGATGGATTTCCCTTTGAATTTTACAAACACCTCTAGGAGCAAATTGGCCATAATCTGGACAAAGTCTATCTTGAAGCATATCATTCTAAAAGCTTAGGAGCCATCATAAATAAAGGAAATATCAAATGAATACCTAAAGCTTGTGATCCAAAGGATATATGTAATTAGAGGCCCATCACCCTTCTAAATGTGTCTTATAAAATTATTGCCAAGGCCCTCTCCCTCAAAATCAGGCACATGTTGCCTTTGATTGTGTGGCTTGAGCAAACTGGATTCATCAAGTCTAGGTACATCCTTGACAACATCATTTTTGTCTGGGAGGGGATGGAATGGGCTTGCAAGTCCAAGCAGAAGGCTATCTTTTTAAAGATATATTTTGCGAAAGCCTATGATCGCATTGAATGGCCCTTCATCTTAGCTATGCTTCAGGCTTTGGTTTTTGGTCCCAATTTTATTCATTTTATGGAGATGCTTTTTGGTGATGCTAATGCTTGCATTACCATCAATAATTTGCAATCTAAGGCTTTTGGACTCTTTCGCTCAATCAAGCAAGGTTTCCCTTTAGCTCCAACTCTTTATGTCCTTGCTGTTGAAGGTTTTGGTTACTTTCTTGCTCATTTTGTATCCTCAGGACTGGTTTGTGGTGTTTCCTTTCCTGAATCTTCCTCCGAATTAATCAATGGTCATTTTGATGATGATTTTGTCCTGACTCTTCTTGAAGAGGAGGAAAACATCAAGAATGCTTTATCTTGCCTAGATACCCTTTGTCAAGCCTCTAGTTCTGCCATTCAATGGCATAAGATGCTCTATTACCACCAATCATTTTTGCCAGCTCCACCTTGGCTCAGTAATTTTGAGTGGAAATGGGTCACTGATCAGGAAATTTTTCATTTTCTTAACATTCCTTTTGCCTTTCAGGCTTCTCTGTTGGAGCTTTAGAATGTTGTGCATGCTAAGATTACCAAAAAGCTTGATTACTAAATCACCAAGCCACTCTCTCTTGCTAGTAAATTTTAGATTTTTTCTACGATTCTAGTGGCCACCCATGTTTACTATTCTTCCTACTAGGCTCCCTCCAAAGTTTCTTATCTTAAGCTGGAATGCTTGCTTAGAGACTTCCTCTGGACTTCTAGTTCTGATCATCAGGGTTTCCACAAAGTTGCTTAGAACTTTTTTTGCCTCCCAAAAGAGTCTCGTGGTCTCGAATTGCTCTCCACTCAAAAAAAAGGGCTTGCTCTTTGTGAAAAATGGATTATTCATGCTATTTTTGGAGATGAAGCTTGGAAGATTCTGGTTTGCCATTGCATCTATTCCAACTTCCTTATCAACAGACCTGCATAGAAGGGGATTAGTTTTCAAACCCTTCTCACCATGCATGAGCTAGTTGCCATTCAATGCTCATTTGTTATCAAGAGCATTTGGAAAGCCTAGGAGGCTATTAAGCCTTGGCTACATTGGGCTGGAGATGAGTTTCGCAATGGCCTCTCTTTGAATCAGTAGAATATTTGGTGGTCTCCCCTGTTTGCCATTCAAGGTAATCCTCTTGCCAAGACTCAAGGTGCCAGTGCTCTTCATTTTTTCAAACATGGCATCAAAACTCCCAAAGATCTCTTTTCCAGAGTCACTATGAGTTTCAGGACATGGGAAGACATGCAGGTGTAGTATCGCCTTATCCGTTCAGATTGATAGACTTTTGACCTTCTGCTTTCTTCCATCCCTGTGCATTTGGTAACAAAGTGGGGATTTAGTCAAGTTTTCCTTGGTGGCATGATTGGAAGTGGTATCTTGCCACTCCTTTTGCCAACTAGAAGCCCAATAAGGGATACCGATGGCTTTCGCCCCATCTTTCAATGGTGGACATGCTTAACAAGCGATGGCATTTATAGTCTTCGCTCTCTCAATGGAGAAAATGTTTTGACACCATCTGGAGTGCTATTATTGAGCCCAAGATTACCCATTTTGCTTGGTGCCTTGCCTTCCAAGGTCTTCCCCTAGGCCCTCGACTCAAGCACATTGGGGTTCCTAATCCCAAATGCCCCTTTTGTGGTTAGCCTGAGTCCTTGCTATATATATTTTGGTTTTGTAAGCATGCTCAGAATTACTAGCACTGGATTCATGATTTTTCAAGCCTTTTCGGCCCGAACCATTTTCATGGCACATGCTCCTGCTGGATGATTCCCCCAGAATTCCCAAAAAGTACTCCCAGGTTTGGCATACCTTTAGGATGGAAATTTTGTTTTCTCTATGGAAAGATAGAAATGTTGTTCTTTTCACACATAGCTTTTTGGATGTTAACATTGCAATGTACACTAAAGCATGTATTTGTAACAATATTATTATGCAGATACAGGTGCAAGCTAATAAAGTTGCACTAGAAGTTGCTCAATCACTAGGGCAATGCTCCTTGCAATGTTGCCAGAGTCCCTCTAGATGCCTCGGCATATACCTCAATGCCTCATGGCCCAATCCTCAGGCCACCACTCGCACACCCTACACTCCCAGGCTTCCTACCACCACTCTCCCAGTGGTGGTACTAGCAGCTGGAGGCACTACTCTACCTCCACACTCCATGGTGGTTTTGGCTGGTCCCCAGCTCCTCCTCCTGGTGCTCATTAGGAAAATTCTAGGAAATGGCCCCACCTGGATTTGATAATTTCTCTTTCGCAACCTAAGGTCAAAGATGTGGAGGCTGCCACTGATCCCCCTGCTGTTGCTGATGATGACGACTAGACTATTCCCAAATATGATTGGAGTTTTAATGACAAAGATGATCCTCCTCCCTTGGTTGCCATTGCTTTAGCAGCCTAAGGTTTCTTTATATGTTTTTTTTTATGAATAGTTGTTGCTTTCGGCTAACGCTATGTTTCTAAGTTCAGCTATGGCCGTGTGAACTCACTCGTGGGGTGATCTTGTATCCCCCGGCCCCTTTTTTGTGAATTGTATTCTTAGTATTTTTTTTTAATAGAAAAGGACTATTCATCAAAAAAAAAAACTTATTATACTAAAATTAAGATTACTTTTTTATCAAAAATTAAATAAATATTTTTTCAATATTTGTATCATCATATAAAATAAATATCATGTAAATTTAATTAATTAAAAAAACCTCCATAAAATTTCATTAATAGAAAAGACATATTGTTATTTTTCACTTTATATTTTTATTCATTATTTTGAAAATTAAAATAAACAATCATATTGTATATAATGATAGGAGAATAGATAAAATTCAAATGTATAAAACATAAAACTTATGTTTATGCATTAAAAAATATGTATTAATCAAATAAAGTATTAAAATTGTAAAATATTAAAATTGTAAGGAAAATCTCATTCTAATTAAAATAATATTCTTGGATAAATAAAATAGAGAAAAATCTAAATGCAATGATAATATCTTCGCATTTAAAAGAATAAATTATAATAATATTTGAAAAACTTTACTAAATTTAGATTATTTTTAATATGACCATTAAATAAATAATTTCTCAATATTTTATTTTCATAAAAAAATAACTATCATTTATTTAATTAATTTAACCAAACTTCCAAAAAATTAAAATTATATTAAAAATTAAATAATTTTTTTTTCATTTTTTTCTCAATATACATTTTTTTCTCTATTTGTAAATAAATAAAATAATCAAAACAAAGTATTTTTAATTAAATAAAAATATTTAAACTAAAATAAATAATAATAAATAAATAAAAAGATTTGTATAAATTGAAAAAATAAAAAAATAAAAATTTCTAATCGGTAAAAGGCCGAGGCCATTTTATTTTTATATATATTAAAGAGAAAAGATTAAAAGTGTTATCTTCATTCAAATAGTCACTGATAGGAAAGAACGGAGAAGAAAACCTCTAGTGTTGCCTAGGCCTTTCATCCTATATATTTTTGCAAATTTAAAAGGAGCATACCCTAGTTTATATTGGATGCTTTCATCTTAACTAAACATTGGTCAAGTAATAACTTTGTGATTATCTAATTGCTACTTCCAATAATGAGTGGAATGACAAACGATATAACTCCCTTCATGGTAAGTAAAGATGGGTAGGTTCAGAGGTCCTCATGTCCTTCATGTTGATAGAATTAATATTAGTTTCCTCTTCCTGCCTATTGCCAGTAACTTTTAAGCTCATTTAAACATGTTAGCATTGTTAGATATCCAAAATATTTTATCTTTCTTGGCTACATTATTTTTCTATATAGACTTATTTGCTTGGTTATATTATTAAGCATATCATGTGTTATTCTTTAACTTTGATAGTTGACAATTTTACTTAATGAACAAATATACATCTTAATTTCTATCATAATTTAAACGCAAAAATTCTAAGCTCTATATGTCAATCTTCATGTTCATATACTTGTGATATGCAAGAATAAGTTCATTAGTTTTAAATTCAAAATTACAAGAAAAATTGGCTAGACAATGTTATAAATTTGAATATAATTATTGAATAAGTGACATTGCATTTAATAAGGAAAAAGGAGAACTAAAACCCAAGATTACCATGAATAGAAGAGAAAAAATAGTAGCACCCCTTCAAAAGGCCTACCCAAATGACATAGTCAAAACCATAAGGATAAAGATCAAACAGAGAAAGGAGAAGTCAAAACCACACTAAACCAAACCCTGATTTATTGGAAGAGAGATACAGGAGAAACCCCTCTAAGTCCTCATTTATAGGTTGGTCACCAACTTCCCAAATACTAAGATCATCATTTATCATAGAATTAAACAAAACTAGGATAGAGCCAAAACTGTGTTTTAAAAAACTAGCTTTCATTACTAAGTTATAAATATATACATAATCGAGACTATATATAATAGTATTAACAAGAACCAAGCTAAAAGGGGCCAAGAAGATAGCCTAATAACCATACTAAACCTTCCAAATATAGATGAAGGATCACCATACCACCATATAACCATATACAAAATTGCTTATTATCCCAAACCAATCTATAGAAGGATTAAACCAATGATATTTATAAGCCCAAAAAAGTAAAAACTTGTTAGAAAAATGAGGGCCCAATGAGTACAGTGGATTAATAGAGCTCCTCAAACTTTTAGAAAACCATGATCAGCTCATCAACTTCTTCCAAATAAGCAGTCATATATAACCCTTATGGCTAGAACCCATGTTGTCTTCTCCTTGCTAGACTTGAACAAGTTAGTAAGGGAGAAATTTAGTTTTCTAAGGTTCTCGAAGGTTACACCAAGCTCAATGAAGGAATAAAAAATGTGAAGGTAAAGACACAACTACCCTTTATCCTAAGCCTCAACTATTCCCCTTTAGTACATCAAAAAGTGTATACGCACCTCCATTTTAGGCCAAAGGCAACTAAAAAGATTGGCATCTCTAATGTGGAGAATTGGATGCCTAATCACATCAGAATGATCCAGGATCCTGGGAGGATTTTTCATATAAGATTTTTCAAGGGGAATTTCCATACACCCATTGACATCCAATACTGCCTCCTCTAGCCCTACTAACTAGGTGGGGTCAAAAATGTTATCGCAAAGACGTAGAATTTCCCCATGACCACAGCATGCCCTAAATAAACATGCTATGAAGCAACCTATAACATCACTATTTGAATGTCATGAGAAGTTGTAATCAAAGGCCCTTTCCCCAAGGACTCTACTAATAGCCACCCTAGACATGTCATCTATAGGATAGATAATCTTGTTCCACCATTCTGGCTTTGCTATGAAGCAACCTATAACATCACTATTTGAATGTCATGAGAAGCTTTAATCAAAGGCCCTTTCCCCAAGGACTCTACTAATAGCCACCCTAGACATGTCATCTACAAGATTGAGAATCTTGTTCCACCATTTTGGCTTCACTTGACCCAAAAATCCATGGTTCTAACCTCAGACACATGAAACAAAGTAATGGTCGACTCCATAGTATAGACAAAGAAATCTATAGATGAAATTGATGATGCCCTAGATCAATAAGAGTCCAGAATTCTAATGTTCCCAATTCTTAATAAAATATTTAATTAGGCTAATTATTTAAGTAGTCCTATAATTCAAATAATATCACAAGGGCTTATTTAATTAATTGATTTAATTAATAAAGGGACTGCACTTTATTTTTGTTTAGTACTTGTTGGCTTATTGCGATTTTGTAATCCTTCAACAAATTTCCTCAAAGCCCTTTATAAGGCCTTCTTGTAAGTTGTTTTAGGCATGCTATTTGGATTATTTTCTTTGTATTGTGAATTCCTATTGGAGCTCTCTATTGTTCACCATTTTGGAAGTGAAAGATCTTCCCTACTTGGCTTTCCAATTTCGATGAGATTCAACTGTCACCCTATTCCATCACCTATAATAATTTGCTCCAATCTAGCAAATCAGAGCACCATCTTTGTCTGTGAGTATTAATCAGTGAATATTGGTATTCAATATCTATTCATGCTTGGCATTTATTTGATGGAGTTCTATTCTAATATTATTTGGATATGAGTTTGTATGTTCTTTCCAATTTCTATAAAATACCTGACATACTCCTCCATCCACCTCCCTCTATACTTCTCCCTCCAATCGTACTTCTCCATCCATACTCCTCCCTCCATATATTGTACTACCTCCCTCCATTCATACTCCTCCCTTCATCTATCATACTACCTCACTCCATTTGTACTCTTCCAACCACCTCTCTCTACACTCCTCCCTTCACCCCTTCGTACTTCTTCCTCCATCCCTCCATACTCCTTGTACTCCTTCTAATATCTTCCATCCACCTCCCTTTGTACCTCTCCCTCCGATCATACTCCTCCCTCCATTTGTACTCCTCCATCCACCTCCCTATGTACCTCTCCCTCCAATCATACTCCTCCATTCATACTCCTCCCTCCATCTGTACTCCTCCCTCCATTTGTACTTCTCCCTCCATCTATCATACTACCACCCTCCATCTGTACTTCTCCCTCCATTCGTACTCCTCCCTTCATTTTTCATACTACCTCCCTCAATTTGTATTCCTCCATCCATCCATACTTCCCCCAACATCTATCATACTACCTCCTTCCATCTATACTCCTCCCTCCATTCATACCTCCCCCTCCATCCATCATACTACCCCCTCTATTTGTACTCTTCCCTCCATCCATCATTCATACTACCCCCCCCTGTACTCCTCCATACACTTCCATATTACATATTTCATATTCCATACATTTCTATTCTCTTCATACTTCAATTATGATCTTCCACTACAAACTACCGTACTAGGGTACTCTTCATCATACATACACCATAGTTCATATATCCCTCCATATTCACAAAAAGTTTGATGTACGGTCTTGTATCCACTCCCTCCTTTTTCGAACAAGGGACATTAAAAGAATTAAGATTATTTATAGAAATCTTATGATGAGGAAGGCACGAAACTTCTAGAGAGAGATCATGTGAAGTGCCTTGAGACTACAAATCTTGCTTATCCATAATGATGTTGAGTACAGGACAATAGGGGGTAATAATTGGGACATCCTTATAATAGAATTTCATTAACTTCTTAACTAACCATCTAAAAGTGATGGGTATAAACACTATATTTAAGAGCTAACTAGTTATATATTACGCTAAATTTAGGGTGCGCACTAGGGACAAGATGCCAAAATTAGTGATATTTTCACCATCTGCACCCTTGTTGGCCAAGTAGTCTACCATTTTATTTCCTTCTCTATAAATATGTAAAAAAATTGTTTCTTCAAATTTATCTATGCTATTTAAAATTGTCTCTAATTTTGAATTAATGATGTAGTTTATTTTACTCCTCTTCCTGAGAGTGTTGATAATGATTTGAGAATCCCCTTCTATAATAAGTATCTTAATTCCTAATTTTAAACTTTGAAAAAGCCCTTCCTGAAGTGCTTATGATTCTACCATATTATTATTTTTTGTCCCAATTGGTTTAGCTCTCTTGAGTATCTAGTTTGTTTCTAAACTAATGACATATCCTATCCATGCCACTCCTATATTTTCTCTTGATGCTCCATAGAAGTTTAGTTTTTTCCACCCATTTGGAGGCAAAACCCATCTACACTCCTTTTGAGCTTTAGAGTTTTTCTTGGGGTAACATAAAGGTGGACTAATTAAATTTTTCCAGTTATTTTTCATGTTTGTATCCCAATCTAAGAAAGATGCCTCTTCTTTAGCCACTTTTCTTAAATGACTATTCATAACTTTTTTTTATACTTATTTCTACTTTAAGGAGGCAGTCAATATTTAGTCCAGTATTAGCAAAAATGCACCTATTTATTTCTTTCTAAATTTCCCATAGAAGGATTGACAAGGAGATATACCATAATTTATCATATATCAAGCTCATATTTTAGTAGGCTAGTTCATTAAGTGTTTATCTAGATTCTTAGCTTGTGTTGATGACTAGTCTAACATCTTACTACGCTATCTCTAGCACAATTATGCAAAAGGACAAAGATATAATATATGTTCTAAAGTTTCTAAGTTTTCTTTACATAACAGACATCTGGATGGTCCCTCAAACCCATCTTTCTAAATCTATTCGTTGTGAGAATCCTTTTTTGAATTGTTGACCATAGAAATAATCTTGCTTTTGGTAAACATGATGAATACCAATAGAACTTTAATGGGATGCATGCTCTTTCTCAACTTTGGGATGAAGTTCTAATTTCATATCCTCTCTTTACCTTATACATCCCATCTTTAGAAGCCCCCCAAATTAGCCTATCCTCTCTATTTATATGATTGATGTGTCTTTGTTTTAGGGTTTGTTCCAATGTTTCTTTTTCTTCATGTATTCTTGCTATTTCCTCCATACTTCTCCATTTCCACATCACCTCTCCATTTACAATTTCTTGAGTTTTATAGTTGACTAACTATTTCCCCTATTGGTTTATTAGAGATTTTTTTACATAGATTGGGATGTTGAGGGAATCTAAGAGGGGGTTCCCATTCCAAGAATCTTCCCAAAATAAACCTTAATTCCCCATCCATATATCCCATGTTAAGAATTTACTAATGATCTTGTGACAACTCATCGTAAAGTTTCATAGCTCTGACCCTTTGGGTGGATTCTGAATTCTAAATATTGATGAAGGGTCAAAGTAGTTTAGGTATTTATGATATAAGATCTTGGCCCATTTACTATTACTTTCTTGATACATATGTCAAACTAGTTTTGCTCTGAATGCTTCATTCTGCCATTTTAGATTCTTAATTCCCAATCCTCCCATTTCTTTGGGTTTACCAATAATATCTCATTTAATGAGTGCCAATTTCTTTTTTTCTTCTAGTCCTTTCATGAAAATGTTCCTAAATTTTCCTTCCAATTTTTTGTTCACACTTTTGGCTAAGGGTAGACAAGACAATTGGTAAGTACATATAGCTGAGAGAACTAATTTAATTTTTAGGGTTCTTCCTTCCTTCAAAATCCATCTCCCTTTCCAGTTTTCCATTTTCTTGTCAATTAAATCTAATATGTTATTCCAATTTTTGGTACTATGAGTATTTTTTTCTAAATGGATCTTATATATTTACATGGGAATACACCTATTTTAAATCCCATTTCTCTACTAATTTCTTGTTCCAACTCTTGATTAGTATTTATGAAGAAAATCTCTAATTTTCCTGCATTTACTTTTTGTCTAGACACCTCATAATATTTAAGAATAATATTTTGAATTTTTGTCTCTCTACTAGTGTACTCTCCCTTGGTAGGATATGAATTGCTGATGTGAGACATTCAAGATATTTTCTACTATCATCACTCCTTGAATTTTCCTATCTATTTGTGTTATGGTTATTGCTCTACCAAATGTTATGGTTATTGCTCTAGCCATGATAATAAACAGAAAGGGTGAAATAGGCTCACCTTGTCTAGTCCCTCTAGATATGTCAAAAAAACCTTCTAGACTACCATTGATCAGTAATGAGATTTTTGGAGTTGATATACATGTAAAGATGGTATTGATCCATTGTCTAGAGAATCCAAATTCTTTTAATGTTTTACAAAGAAACCTCCAATCAACCATGTCATAGGCCTTCTAGATGTCGAGTTTCATAAGCATAAATGCTTCTTTTTTGGTTTTAGCTAAGTGAATGGTTTCCTGAATGATAGTGATTCCATCTAAGATAGATTTACCAGGAACAAAATTGGTTTGTTCTTCCGAAATAAACTATAGGAGTATACTCTTGAGTCTTAGAGCAAGAGATTTGGATAAGATTTTATAGATAGTGTTACATAAAGCTATTGGTCTAAAGTCTCTAGGTTCTTCAGGGTTCCCTTTTTTCAGAATAAGTGTTAAGAAAGTGTGATTAATTTCTATTAACATAGACCTTGAGTTCCTTATTGCTTCTTTTTCTTTCCATAGATCTACTCCTATGATATCTGAGCATTTTTGAAATAAAAATGCTTGAAAGTCATCAGGGCCTATGGATTTATCTGGGTTCATATTGAATAAAGCTCGTTTGATTTCTTCTAAAGTAAAAGGGTTGTTTAACATTAGGTTGTCAGTGGCAGTGACTAGATGGGGAATGTTTTCCAACATCATTTCTTGAGCTTTTAGATTGGAGTAATAAAAGTTATTAAAGATGGCTTTATAATATTCTACAAAAGTTTATGCTATCTTGTTGGGGTCCTCTATGACAATTCCTTCACTATTTTTTATTTTTTGAATTCTATTTATAGATCTATTATTAATGGTACTATTGTGAAAGAATTTTTTTATTTATGTCCTTATCATGTAACTAGTTTTCTTTGGACTTTTATTTATATTAGATTTCCTCTTTTGCTAGTATCGATTCATGTTTTGTTAATAATTCTTTTTCTTTGTGATATTTCTCATTATCCACACCACTCTTGATGATTTCTTCATTTATTTTTTTAATCTTCTCTTCATTTTCTAGTTTTTCTTTAAAGATGTTATCAAAATGGGTCTTGTTCCATTTTAGGATATGTCCTTTTAATATTTTAAGTTTAGAGACAAAATGAGGCATTCTTGATCCTTTAAAATTACCTTCTTACCACCACCTTCTTATATTTTCCATGAAAATTTCATCCATGAACCATGTCTTTTTTCATTTAAATGCATTTCTTTAAGGTTTGAATGGTTCTGAAAGCTCTATTATGACTGGAAAATGATCTGAGCTTGAAAAGAGTAGAATGAATGCTTGCAAAGTTAAAGTCAATTCACTAAGGCTCCTTTGAAAAAAAAACCTTGTATAATCTTTTTACTCTATAGAAAAACCCTTTCCTTCTATTGTTCCACGTATACACCCTACTGTTAGTAGGTATATCCATTCAGTTGTTGTTCTATACCCATTCTTTAAAATATGTCATTACCTGATTCCCTGATTGTATCCCTCCAGATTTCTCTTTCAGCTTTAGGATAGCATTAAAATCACCCTCGATGATAAAGCTTTCATTGTTGATGCCTTTCATGAAGTGACTAATTTCATTCCATATCTCTTTCTTTTTTGTTGTTTCTGTTGGCCCATACACATTGATGAGTATGAACTATATATTATGTTTGAAACTTTTAATTCTGCTCCCCATCCAATAGTTTTTTTATTATAATCTTGGTGTAAGTTATTTTCCGCAGATTCCATATTATTCCTATGCCTCCTAAGGCTCCATTGGACTCTATTAGATCCATACTCCAATTCCCTATTTTCTTTTCTAATTTATTTCCTTCCTCTTTGTTACATTTTGTTTCCTATATTAAAATAATGTCCTATTCAAATGTATTTAGATTCCACTTTAACAAGTTTTTCTTGCTAGAGGCATTTATCCTTCAAGAATTCCATGTTGATGTCCTTATTGGATTGTGGGAAGGATCTTCCCCTTCCCTACTTTCATAATTTCGCTAATTTTTTCTGATCCTTGGCTTGTTCCATTGTTGATCTTAGTTCTTGGAGTGATTTCATTCCCCCCTCTTTTTACCTATACCACACTTTGGTTTTTAATACCTTCTTCATTGATTTCTATTCCAAGGTTATCCAAATAGGTTTGGCCCTTACATAAGCCTTTTGTTTCATTAACTTCTTAATCTTTTTCTTCTTCTTCTTTTAGTTCCTTCCAGATTCTTTCTTCTATCTCTGTTTCTG
The DNA here is from genome assembly GCA_028749045.1 of Cupressus sempervirens. NCBI lineage: Eukaryota > Viridiplantae > Streptophyta > Pinopsida > Cupressales > Cupressaceae > Cupressus > Cupressus sempervirens. The sequence goes on from CM053785.1 coordinate 722,284,176, forward strand.
TCAAATCATGATCCTTTTTTCTTTCCTAGTCTTGCTTTGTTCTAATCTCTTGCTTTTCCAAACATTGTTCTTCTAATAAAACACCAAATTCCTCCCAATCTAGGTTATTTGATGTTTGTCTATTCATGTCCATTCTCTACTCTACATTTTAATCATCTATATTTGTAGCCTATATTCTTTCTAGGAAGATTTTGTCTTCAACAAGCATTTGAATATCTCTATTTCATAAGTTTTTATTTACTCTTTGATGATTTTTATTATCCATACTAACCCAAGGGTCCTCGACATTTTCTGGCATTTTCTAGAAATAATGGAATCTGTTATTTTTCTTCTTTATAATAGTCACATTACTCCAATGGTTTGATGTAGCTAATGGAATAGTGGCATCCTTAATAAGATGATGCTTCATTATCTATTGACTTAAGAGCCTCTTCTTTATTGTTGTTTACAATCTCTATTTTTTCTTAGTATTCTTTTCTTCTTTTCGGTATATACCTATCTTCTATTCTACCTATCTTATCCCATTCACTCTACTCTGCCTTATCCTGCTTCTCAGTATGTGTTAGTTCCTCTGTCTCTGTTTGATGAGTTGTATTCTTTTCCTCTTCTTTTTGGACTAGTGTTCCAATTTTTTTATGAGCCTTGAGTATTTTTTTATTAGAATTCTTACGCTCTACATGTTTCTTCTCCCATACTTCTAATTGATCCTTCAAATCAGCTTCTATTAGTAATAGATTGTGAACCAATTTTTTAAAATCTTTTAGACTAGTTTCTGTATCTTCTGCTTCAACTTGACATAATACACAATCTTGTAGGCTTTCCATTTTTTTGGTAATATTTAGCAATGCTTGAAGCTAGCATCCTTTTGGTTTTGTTCTCTACATCATGTTCTATAATCCCTAATGTTGCTCCATCTCTATTAACTCCTCTTTTCTTTCGCTTGTTCTAGTGCCTCTATTTTTTGACACTTTTGTGTGCCCTTTACATTCTTTTTCAATTTCCAACATTTTTTCAGATTAGAAGTGTGATTCAATATCTTTTGTTGTCTAGTTGAGACCATATTTTGAGTTTTCTTGAGTTTCCCTTCATATTTGGTGAAGGATGGATAATATATAGACCTATTTGTTATAATCTTTTTCTTAATCTCCTTATTTTCTCCTTCTAAATTCAGTAATACTTTGATGTCCATCAATGAGGATCACCTGCTTCTAAACTTATGATATTGCCCAAGTCTCTACCAATTTGTTCTATAATGTGTGGTTCATTTAATTTCAGGGCTATGGATTTGCAACATACCCGTGTTGGAATCATATTTAGATTTTCTTTGAGTTTATTAAAATTGGGTTCTTCGGGAAAAAATTTAAGGCATGACATTTAAAGAACCATACCGAATTCAAAATTATCTTGTTTCTAACACTACTATTTTTACAATGAAAATAAATTACTTTATTTGAGATGGCATAGATACTTACCTGATCTTTGCATCCTCCTTGTATCTGACTTGTTAGTTTATCGATTTTCCAACTTGGCCATTCCAATATCCATATATCTTGACTCTTTGACAATCTGTCCACCTTTGCTCTAGGTATTGGTTGCTAATGATTTGGATTTTGGAGTGACCTGGATTTGAGGATGAATTATGAATTTGGATTTTGAAGTGGCTTGGATCTGAGGATGGACTATGAATTTTATTAATTTCTACATGTTTGTAGGTTTTCTTATAAAAGGGTTTCCTAAATAGATTCGACATGTCAGTTTTATCTTCTAAGGTTTCTGCATTGAATGAACTAAATTTAAATAGAGCAAATTTCTCTGATGGAGCTTTTCTATGTGGCGAGATATATAAATCTAGGGGAGCAAGATTTCCACTTAATGGTATATTATTAATGTTTAATACCTTGGATGGCTTTGGGATTGTGGACTCCTTTGTATTGATAGATTTTTCCCTAGCTCCACCCTGTGATCTCGCTTTGATCCAAGTCCAGTTTTCATATTTTGTTTTAACAAAGACAATGTTTTATTTCTTTGTCTTTGCATTTATTGTGTTGCTTCCTCATCATTTCTTTGCCCTAAAAATTCCTTCACTCGGATTCCTAATAGTTGATATTTGTCATTTTCTAATTTTTTAGGGTTCCTAATGATTTAACATTCCTCCTCCGCTCCATTCAGGTCTATATTTCCTGAATGTGTTGGTTCTGAGTTCCTATGGATGACTGGTTTGTGATACTCCAAGCAAATTTTGAGCTTTGCATTATGAACTTTATAGAGTTTGATTAAGGCTTCAAAGTTGTTACTGGTGGTCACAAGGAGGGTATCTTGCTAGTTGAACGCCTTGGATTTGCATGTAAACATCATTCTCTCATTGATATTTGCCCAATTAGGGCTTTGAAATTGACCTTTGATAATTCCTACCTTGTTCGCATAAGCAGAAAAGTTCACTTTGTTCACCATTTTTTTGATTCAATTAACAATTTTTTAGTATAGTGAGAATAAAATAAATTTTTAAATTTTTAAAAAAAAAATTGGCGATAATTTTTTTTTTAATTATTCTTTTTTTAATAAAAAATAATCAATATGTATTGTTTATTTTATTAAATAAAAGTAAAAAAAATAGAATAAATACTATAAGACTCCTAATTCTCTAAAATAATAAATAAAACAAAAACTCATATTTATTTATTATTTTAATTTTTTCTAAAAACTATGTATAAATTTTGTGTGTTCCAACTTCTACCTATAAATATAGGGTCAGAATATTTCAAATAACCACAAATTTAAGAAGACTCATTTTGTGGCCTCACAACACATGCCCCATTTCTCACTAGCAATAGGGACCCCCTACTCTTTTTTTCCAACTCCCGAACTAATAGTTCAAGAGTCAAGAGAAAATATTAGAAGTCAAGAGTGTTAGAGTCAAAAAAACACAAAAAAATCAAAAAATTAGAAAAACATAAAAAAATATTTTAAAAATTCAAAAGAAAGAAAAAAATTAACATAAATAAAATTTTAAAAAAAATTTAAATCACGCATGCAACCCGTGAGGGGCGCACATGTGCTAAGGTGTGATGTGCACCCCACGTAGGCAAGGAGTTATAAAACCCCCACCCCACTCAAATACTTACCACATTTTTTGTTGTTCTCATCTTTTGGAGGTCCACGAGCGCACAAAGATAAACACATTGTGCCCAAGAACCTTGTGCTCGTGGCACAACACATATTCACCACTGCCGTGGTGCTCAAACTTATGCTCGTGGCACTTGCACCCATGGCACAACACATATTCACCACCACCACATCACTCAAACTTACGCTCGTGGTGCAACACATATTCATCTTCATGGTGCCATAAAAATTAGTGCCCATGACACCATAAGCAAGCACATGGTGCCATAAAAAAATGCTCGTAGTACCATAAAATGTAGTGCCCATGGTGCCATTAAAAAAAGTGCCTGGGGTGCCAAAAAGGGGAGTGCCTGAGTTGACGCTTTGTGCTTGTGTGGCCCTTAGGTCATAGCACACCTTCCGAAACCCCACACACAGGCTCTTGCACCACACACACACTCATTTTTAAAATGATAAAAAATATTAAATTTTTAAAAATAAAAAATAAAAAAGTAATAATTAAAAAAAATAGAAAAAATAAAATAATGCCCAAATTGGGCATTTCATTTTTATCTTTTACGTTTTATTTCTAAGTTTTTTTTGTTGACTTGACTAACGTTTCTTTTTCCTATGACATGTAGGTGATCAAATGGCATCCACATTTGGAGTAGCACCCAAACCCTTAGTTTTCAAATTCTAAGGCATACCCTTGAAGTCAAGAATTCATGATGACCACGCAAAAATCTGAGATACTAATTTAGGGCACACAGATCTAGGAGAATTCCTTAGAATTTTCAACAACCCAATAGAGAGATCAGCTCTCATATCTTCATTGATCCGTTCCAAGTTGGTGAATACAGCGTCACATCCTGTGTCAGTACAACTAGCTGAACTAATCATGGCCCTAGCACAGTGTTTTTTTCTTCAAGAAAGGGTTGTTAAGAGCATTACAGGAGAGGTTGTGTTGGACCTACAACCTGACAATATTGAGAGGGTCTTCTGTCTCCCAAGAGCAGACTAGTTCATAAGACTCTCATATGAAGCAACTGAGAGATGGTATAAGGAACACTAGTAGGAAGCCATAGACATCATACAATCTTCTCACCTCATTGAGAAGCCTCCTAGGGGAAGGATGATAGGCAAAGTGGATATGACTTAAGGATATATGAAGGAAGACATTGGATACTCCATCATTCTCTTGAGCAGAGTCATGAGCTTACTCGTAGTGGGTCACCTTAGCACCTTTATGGTCAACTTCATTGAGACCATCAAACAAGCAAAGATACAATTGGACTGGGCCACCACACTAAGTGAAAACTTGTGTGAGCAACTAAGGATAGTGAAGGACAAAAATAAGTTTTACATGACTTCTTACATGGAATACCTACTTGCAGAAAGGGCAACAAACTATCCCAGTTTGTATAGAAGAGGCAATATGCAGGATCCCAATGTCTAGCCATACATAGTCCACCCTTAGCTAATAAAGAAGAAACTCTCAACACAGAGCAAGGAATATAGAATCGTGAATGATGCATTCATCTTTGTGATCATTTGATTCATTGAGGGAGACTATGGGAAGAAATTATCTAATGAAGCCAAAGCACAAATTATAGTTCTCGAACCCTACTTTATCTAGTTCAAAATGTTCACATATCTTCAAGTAGCTAGTACCTCCATCAATTCTAAGAAGCTCCCAAGATACCCAAGTGACAAACTAGTGCTATTGGATATTTCTTAGTAGATTTAGTCGGCATATGAGAAAATAAAGAAGCAATGGAGACCTTGTTGGGCATGGCCATTGGTCATTGGACCATATCAAGTGAAGAGGAAGTAGGATATTCCATCCTTTGAATGGGAGTAGGAGAACTATCCCCTTGAAGAATAAAACTCTCCCCAGTCCTATTTTGACAATGTTGGGAGAGTAGAGAGTCTGGCAGGAAAGAACTTCCATCATGAGGATGTTGTTGAAGATCATTCGATGAATGCCACAAATGACTATGATGTCTACATTAGGGACTACTATATGATGACTTTTTATCTAGTAGAAAAGGCTCTCCAGTTGAACATCCCAGAGGAAATAAGGCAATAGGATTATAAGGAGCTACTAGACCCCCTGTTCAACATAGACAAAATTGGTAAAAGACCAATTATGAATGTTGAGGTTGACAAGAAGGAGGTCGATGATATCCATCATCGAGTGAGGCATGTCATTAGAATGACAAAGGATTGGATCAAGAAGCCTTTTCCACTTGATCCAATACCTGATACAGTTATCTTTCATGCACATGCCCACCTAGAAAGAGGTAGAGGGAAGAAAGTAACAATTCCTTCCTTTGCGGCCTAGTCTCCTATTAGGCCAGAGAGAATGTACCAGCTTGATCGCCTGGTTGGATATTATCACCCTCCAGAGAGGAAGGGAAAGAAAAAAAGAGATAGGACCTCCCCTCAGAGGATCTAGGCAAAATAGGTTGAAGAATAGGCTTCTCCCCAATAGAAAGAATAGAGTGCACAAGGGTTTGATGATATTGGAGCTACTCAAGTCCAGGATGAACCTCATTTGCCTCCCATTGTGTCCAGCCAACTGGAAGAAGGTGAAATTCCAAAAGCCTCCATTCCTCCTACGTAGGAAGAGCCAGCTTCTCCTTCTACCTCCAAGAAACAAAAGAAGAGGATTAAGATCAGAATGAAAAAGAGGAAAATGATCAACAAAATATTAGTGCCTTCCCCATCTATTTCTAAAAAAATTTTGAAGGGAGACAAAGAGGAGGAAGAGGAACAAGTGCCCCTACAGGGAAGAACTTGGCCAGCTAGAGCCATAGAGTTGCAAAGGAGAAAGAGTTCCATGGGTACCTCCCCATCCACTCAAGCCAAACCCTTAGAAATCTCCTCTTCAAAAGAAAAAGTACAACAGTGGGTGGATGAGCAAAGTGAAGAGGGTGATGATGTTTTCTCAATGTCATATTTTGATTTCGTGCCCATAGGTATAGAGTTGATTGGGGATAAGATTAGGGACACCCTTATAGGTGAACCTCAATAGGAAGATTGGATGCAAATGCTGCCAGATACACAGGGTTCTGATCTTACTCCTCCATCTCCACCACAAATTACAGTGGTAGATAAGGGCTTAGTAACTCCTCCACCTTAGAGTTTAGAAGAATAGCAAGTTCAGAAGGAACCATCACAAGAAGAGGAGGGACCAGAACAAATGGAGACTGATGAAGTATCAAAGGAGGGACAAATGGTGAAATATTCCCACCCACCTTCCCAAGACACTGAGATTCAAGTTATAGGGTCTAATCAGATTGAGGCTACAGAAGAAGAGCCCTCCCAACGAGATACAACTCCAAGCAGGAATGATAAGAGGAAGGAGATAGCAGAACACACCCCTTCATCATCAAGAGCTAGGTCCTCAGCATGATGCATCCCTAGATGGATCTGAAAGGAAATAATGAGGAGTACTAAGCCTCAATTTCGTGCTTTAGAAGAAGACATTTGTGACATTGTAGAGATTTTGAATAAACCTAAGTCTCCATCACACGAGGCAACGCCATTGGCAATTATCACCAGCACAAGGAACCAGGAACTGTTTCCACAAGTCGCTCTCCCTCCTGAAGGCACAGATGTGGAAGGTCTTGGTCTTGAGGATTACAAATTGAAGGATGTTATTTTGGGGAGACCTACATGGGATTCAACTCGATTGATGATGACCCTGGGAGTCAAAGAGGTCCTTAAGAATGTGGTACAGGATGAGGCCTAACTACAAGCACTTCAAAGGTAGGTTGAGATCCTAAAGGAATATCTAGTCGAAGTAGTTGGTCCTCTAGATCTTGGACACCTTGAGCAAACCTTCAACACTGTAATTAGAGAAGGGGAGGTGTACAATTTGATCATTTTTTGTAGGCTTGTCAGGAGTGGCGAGAAAGTTTTGAGGAGAAAGGTGTTACAATCATCATAGCGAATTTGAAGTTACCGCATGCTACGCAAGAGAATGTGAATAAAATCATAGCAATTTTGAAGAAGGATTTTGGATGAAGTACGGACCTAGATTAAGGATTTGCAAACTCTACAAGCCATAAAGGGGCAAAGATAGTGGGTTTTGATTGAAGTATATACTGGAGAAGAACTAAATATGATCGATTATTGGATAGAAAAGATAGAGGATAGCAATAAAGTAATAGGAACATTACACAAGGAGATTCATCGACTCAAGAACCAAGCCTGAGAATGAATTTTGGAAGCAAAGAGACACTACAATGATGCATGCTTGGATATTTTTGAAGATAAGGAATGAGAAAAGTTATTACTTGTAGAGATAGTAGTGGAGAATTTCAAGAAGATTTTTGTGGAGGTTGCTGATGATGAGGATATCCAACAAGACTTTAGGACAGAAGAAGCCTTGTTAGAATTGGATACCAAACTCAAGGATTTTGTTGACACTTGGATTGAGATAGATAATTACAGACAGAAGGTAAGAGATAAATATGAGGCTTTAGATCTTCTGTATGCACCTAAGATTACTGAGATGATAGAGAAATTCAAGGGAAAACATCCAAACATAGCTTTGGGATAAAGAATAACAAAACCCAGATGACAGAATTTCAATTTTGGCACTCAGTAAAACTTTGAGATTTTAACCTTATCGAGGTCTGCAACTCTGCAATTGCACAGGTCTGCAAGTATGTAGGTCCGTAGCTCTACAATTTAGAGGTGCACTAACAATTAACTTCTTGTTCCAAAAATAGCACTTTCCATGCATCGAAAATGCATTCTGACGGCAGTTTAACTTTGACACACACCTAGTGAAAGATCAATTCTATTTTTAGCACTTCTAGACACTTCCACTTTGGCTCGGAGCTTTCTCATGCTTTCACTCTCATAATTTCTTTGTTTTTGACATGTAAAGGGCTCATGCATCCAATTAATGAATAAAATATGGATGGAGTCCCTCTAAGCACTAGACTAACTTTTAGATTGTATATAACTAGTTTGTTTAATGTTTTAAAAGCATTTTATTGCATGAAGATATCTCTCACTCTCAACACAAATTGAGGAGATGATTTCTTATAAATACCCCATATGTAAAAAAGGTCATCGTTATTATGCAATAAAATTATGCTTTTGGTGCTCGCATTTGGAGTGTAGTCATTCTTGTCTAAATGTGTCATTGTTTTGTGAATTTTGTTCATGGAATTGTGATTGAGCCAAAGGTTTATTGCATTTTTTATGGTTGTGTGATCTTTTAGTTCTAGTTTTTGCTATAGATTTACAAATTCTATTGACATATCAAGCTTGAGAAGAAATCACCAAATTGTGCCCACATAACTTTTTGTCTCGCTTGAGTGCACTTTCTATCACATTGTGATTTAATGAAGAGTGAAACATCAATCGATTATTGAAATTTCCCATCGATGATTGCATCAGTGGAATCTAAGAAGCGCTACTCCTATTTTCATTGGTTTCCTACAAATTTCTTCGAAAGTTTAACTCACAATGTGTTGTTTTATATAGCTTATATCCATTAGGATTTCAATTTCACGTTACTTTCTTTGAATTTCATGGTATTTTCTTTTAGTTTCATTATTTTCTTTGCTAACCCCTTGTTAGAATTGGAACTCATTTTAGTTGCATTGTTAGATTGTATTCATTTAAAAATAGAAAGTACAAAAACATTGTTCTTTTGTGTGTCATTTTGAGATAGCGAATAGATTTTACTTCATTCTGAGATCAAAACAGAACTAGCAAAGGCCTCCTCATGAATAAATACATTTATCTTCAACTAAGTAGATTTTGGTATGTCGCAAGACAAATACGAAACCTTGGAGTTGATCCCAAAAGATTAGCTTTTTAAGAGAGGAATTGCGCAAAGGACTCCTATCGTTGGCCTCATGTAGAATGACTGCCCAATAGAAGTGGGGCTAGAAGGAGGGCCGCACTTTTCATTCTTAGAAAAGGAAAGAAAATTTTCCAAAGTTTCAAAAATTCTACACTTTTTGCAAAAATTTGTGCTTCACACAAGTTCAAAAGAAAATTTGAGTTTTTGAGAAATTCAAGTCCGCAGCTCTAGAGCTTCGCAAGTACATAGGTCCGCAGAGCTATAGGTACACAAGTCCATAGATCTGCAACTTTTTAGATGTACAAAACTCTATGGTGCACAAAATTCAAAGAGGTTAGAAAATGTACTTTTGCAAAGGTGCACTTTTCCAGAATTGATGCAAGCTAGAGGATATTGATCCAAAATCCCCATTTCAGTGAGTATTAAGGTCTATGCTAAGTGCACATGAGTTTCTTGAGCTTACCCACTTTTGCAAACCACGTAGTGACAAAGGAACATCCCAAATTCAACCACTTCCATTCAAACTTTCATCATCTTCTTCAACTCTACCTCCACTCCAACCACCACATATTCCAAAAGCTACTCCTCAACAACCACTATTAGGTCCACCAAACCCTCCAATGACCTTTTTTACAAATGTTGTAGACTCACCAATAAACTTGAGATGTGCACTCCATGACCTCCCTAAAAATCTCGAGAAGTTTTCCCCAACATTCACCTATGGTGAAACACGAACTACTGAAGATCATATCAAGGTATTCAAGAAACTTTGCAACGCCAAGTAGGTTGCTAATGAGGATGTGATTCTTTGCTTATTCCCCTACTCTTTGGGGGAAATTGCCTTCAATTGGTATGTCAATTTGCCACCTGGATGCATTGGAGATTGGGATACTTTCAAGAAATTGTTCTTGGAACAATTCAAAAAATTCATCGACCTAGTTGTGATACATCAATAATTCATATCAATCAAAAGGGACCCAGCTGAGACAATTTCCCACTTCAACCATTGCTTTCATATTGTTAGTTTGTGGTGACTGATCAAGAAAGTACTATACATACTTCATATGTTTTTGAGCCCTATTTTATCAGGCCCTATTCTATCAGGATTTTGGGCTAACATGTAATTATTAATTATAATCCTAAAGTGGTAAAAATACTTGTTTAAAAGGGCTCAGGGTTAGGGGTTGTTTCATAGTTGTGATGCGAAATTGGTTCTTGCAGCAATATTGAGTTGTAAGGGATTGCAGATTGTAATTAGGTTGTTATCATTGGATCATAAAAATATCAAACTTTTTGTTTGGTGGACATAGCCTAGGGATTAGGTGAACCAAATCTTGGTGCCTCATGTTCTTTTCTGTGTGATCTATTATTTTCTATTATTAGTTATATTTTCATGTAATTTTTATTTCTATCTGTGGTTTAATCCTAACAAGTGGTATCAGAGCGAGGTTTTTTTTTAGTTATCCTTTGTAGGAAAGTCTCACAGTTGAGTAGGAGTCTCACAGTTGAGTGGGAGTGATGGTAGACGAGGGTAAGCTAAGGGTTGATAGGTTTAATGGGCAAAACTTTCAGTTATGGAAGATGCAAATGGAATATTATCTTTATCAAAAGGATTTATGGAAGCCATTAGAAGTAAAAGCCAAGAATCAGGGATCTATATCAAATGATGAATGGGATTTTTTGGACAGAAAGGCACTTGGAAACATTCTATTATGCTTGGCAACATTGGTGGCATTTAATATTACAAAAGTGAAGACAATAGAAAATTTGATGAAAACCCTAGTGACATTGTATGAAAAGCCCTCTGCTTAAAACAAGATATTTCTCATGAAGCATTTATTTAATATGAAAATGGAAAAAGGTGGATCTTTTACAGATCATTTAAATGAGTTTAATACTATTACTAGTCAGTTATCTTCTGTGGGTGTCAATTTTGATGAAGAAAGTAGGGCTCTCTTGATTTTGTATTCTTTGCTTGAAAGTTGGAATGGCTTGGTAATGGTTGTAAGTAATTTTATTCTTGGATCTAGTACCCTAAAATATGATGATGTGATCGGTGTTATTTTGAGTGAGGAAACTCGTAGAAAATCCTCAGGCGGATCTACATATGGAAGTGCTTTGAATGCACAAAGTAGGGGTAGAACAACTAAGAGAGGAAGTAATTTTGGAAATCGTGGGAGATATGGAAGGAAAGTCAAAAGGGAGGAGGTCTCAATCAAGAGGACCGAGTAACTACTGGTACTATGGGAAACCAGGGCACAAAAAGAAAGATTGTTGGAATTGAAAGAAAAATGAAGGAGATAAACCAGATGGAGACAAGGAGGCAAATGTGGTAAGTAACAAATCTGAAGAGAATGCTTTGCTTCTATCTTTAGAAAGTGTTGATGATTCATGAGTTTTAGATTTTGGTGCTTCATTTCATGCTACACCTCATAGAGGTTATTTCATTGATTATGTCCAAGGGGATTTTGGACCTGTTTATTTGGGGGATAATGAACCCTATTAGATTGTTAGAAAGGGCAAAATTAAGATTAAGTTGTAGAATGGGAATCATTGGCTACTACATGAGGTAAGACATGTTCCAAAGTAGAGTAAAAATTTAATTTCCATAGGGCAACTTGGTGATGAGAGTTGTGTAGTTACTTTTAATGATAAAAAATTGGAAGGTTTCAAAAGGTTCCCTTGTAATAGAAAAAGGTATGAAAGTAGGCACCTTATATCTTTGTACAAGTCATCTTGTTCCTTCTACTTTAATTGTTTCAGAGAAAAATGAATTTTCAAGAACAATTGTTACAGTTGAGCAGGGAGAACAAATAGTTGTCGTAGATTCTAATATAGTGTTGTGGCACAATAGACTTGGTCACATGAGTGAGAAAGGTATGAAAGTACTTCATTCAAAGAATGTTTTACCAGGTTTAAAATGTGTTAATATGGATTTCTGTGAAAGTTGCATGTATGGAAAACAAAAGAGAGTGAGTTTTGTAAAGACTGGGAAGGAAAACAAAAAGGAGAAATTAGAACTTGTGCATACCAATGTATGGGGACTAGCTCAAGTATCTTCCCTTGGAGGATCTCATTATTATGTTACATTTATTGATGATGCAACTAGAAAAGTATGGGTTTATTTCTTTAGACAGAAATTTGATGTATTTCAAACTTCTAAGAACTAGAAATGCTTGGTTGAAAATGAGACTAGTAAGAAATTAAAATGTCTCAGATCTAATAATGGTGGTGAGTATTATAGTCATGAATTTGAATATTATTGCTCCACTAATGGTAGTTGTAGATAGAAAATTGTTCCAAGGACTCTACAAGAAAATGGAGTGGCTGAATGCATGAACAAGACTATAATGGAGCACGCAAAAAGCATGACGTTTCATGTTGGGTTACCCTTACACATGTGGGTGGAGGCTATCAATACTATTTTATATTTGATTAATAGAGGTCCCTCTATTCCTTTGGGTTGTGGTATTTCAAAGGAAGCATGGATTGGCAAGGAGGTGAGTTATTCTTTTCTCAAGACCTTTGGTTGTGAAGCTTTTGCTCACATAGATTCTGAAAATAGAACCAAGCTAAAAGCTAAGTCAAAGAAATGTGTATTTTTTGGATATGGCATTAATGAATTTGGTTATAGGCTTTGAGATTTTGAAAATCATAAAATTGTAAGAAGCAGGGATGTCATATACAATGAGAAAGTGTTGTACAAAGATCTGTTGTAGCAACATGAGAAGGAAGAAGATGATTGTGTAGTGTTGGATTATACTTCAAAAGCTGATGTTCCAGCCATTTCTTATGATGTACAACAATGGCAACAACAAATACCACACACATCAATGAATGTTAGATGGTCAACAACGCAAATGAGACCTCCAAAAATATTTTCTCCCTCTTTGTATTCAATTTTACTTACTGATGCTGGTGAACCTGAGTGTTATGATGAAGTTGTGCAGGTGGATACTAAGATTCAATGGGAGTCTACAATGAAAGATGAAATGGACTCTTTGCTGAAGAATAAGACATGGGATTTGTGCAAGTTGCCTGTAGGTAAAAAGGCTTTATAGAATAAGTGGGTTTACAGGTTGAAAGAAGAGGAAGGAGGTAAGAAAAGATTTAAAGTCAGGTTAGTTGTGAAAGGATTTGCATAGAAAAAAGGAATTGATTTTGATGAGATATTTTCTCCTATTGTTAAGATGACTTCTATCCATACTATTTTAAGTATTGTGGCTACTTAAGATTTGCATTTAGAGTAGCTTGATGTTAAAATAGCCTTCCTTGATGGTGATTTGGATGAAGAAATATATATGGCTCAGCCATAGGGATTTGAGGTCAAAGGTAGGGAAGACTTAGTATGCAAATTGAAGAAAAGTTTATATGGCTTGAAGCAAGCACCTCGGCAATGGTATCTGAAATTTGACAGGTTTATGCATGAGCATGGCTATAATTGGTGTCATTTAGATTATTTTGTTTACTTTAAGAGGTTGGATGATGACAACTACATTACTCTACATTTATATGTTGATGATATGCTTTTAGCTGGGTCTAACATGGATCATATTAAGGGGTTGAAATGCCAGTTAGCACATGCATTTGCTATGAAGGATTTGGGGGCAGCAAAAAAAATCCTTGGTATGAAGATTTGCAGAGATAGGAAGAACAAAACATTGGCACTATCTCAAGCTGATTATGTGAAGAAGGTGTTGCAACATTTCTCTATGGAGAATGCTAAAGTTGTCAGCACACCTTTACCTAGTCATTTGAAGTTGACTACGGAGATGTGTTCCAAGACACAAGAAGAAGAGGATAAGATGTCCAAGGTACCCTATGCTTTAGTTGTAGCAAACTTGATGTATTTTATGGTATGTACTAGGCTAGATATTGCACATGTAGTGGGAGTCATTAGCAAGTATATGAGTCATCTAGGAATTGAGCATTGAAATGTCGTCAAATGGATTCTCAGATCTTTAAGAGGAACCTCTAATAAGTGTTTACACTTTAGGGGCTCTACTACTAATTTAGAGGGCTATGTTGACTCAGATTTGGTAGGGGGTGTTAATACCAAGTGGACTACTACAGGTTATGTCTTTACTGTTGGTGGGGCAACCATGAGCTGGGTTTCTAGGTTACAGAAGATTAATGCTCTATTCACTATAGAGGCAAAGTGTGTTGCTACTATAGAGGGATCCAAGGAGATGATATGGCTTCAATTCTTCTTAGAAGAATTGGGACATCCTCAGAAGGATAATTATTTGTTCATAGATAGTTAGAGTGTCATTCATCTTGTAAAGAATTCAGCTCTACATTCAAAGACCAAACACATATAGTTGCAGTACCATTTCATTCAGTCAATTTTGGAGGATGGACAATTAAAGCTAGAGAAGATACATACAAATGACAATCCACTAGATATGTTGATAGAGGTAGTAACAAGGGAGAAGTTGAACTCCTCTTCAGTTTTGGTTGGTCTTCTAGACTGAACATGAATAAAAGAACATCAGAGTCCAGGGTGGTTTGATCCAGTGAGAGCCTCATAGAGTAGCCGCATAGCTACAAGATCAGTCTCCAAGTGGGAGATTATTGTTTAGTGTGGAGCCTAATCAGTGCCCAAGTGGGAGATTGTTAGTTTGTGGTGACTAATCAGGAAAGTATTGTACATACTTATAAATTCTTTGGGGTTTGGACCCTATTTTTTCGGGCCCTATTTTATCGAGATTTTGGGCCAACATCTAATTACTAATTATAACCCTAAAGTGATAAAAATACTTAATTAAAAGGGCTTAGGGGTAGGGGTTGTTTCATAGTTGTGATGCAAAATTGGTTCTTGCGACGGTATTGAGCTGTAAGGGATTATGGATTGTAATCAAGTTGTAATCACTAGATCATAAAAATATTGGACTTGTTGTTTGGTGGATGTAGACCAGGGATTGGGTGAACCACGTTAATTATTGGTGCCTCATGTTCTTTTTTGTGTGATCTATTATTTTCTATTATTGGTTATATTTGCATGTAATTGTTATTTATGTCTATGGTTTAATCCTAACACATATGGCCTATCACAAGTTGGAAACACCATACACCATACCATTTGAAGCCGCTATTCAGATTCATTTGAATGCTATGGACCATCTTATTGCAATTTTTTTAAGAAGACTTCTTGCAGCAAATATGGACACATCGGATAAAGTCTTCACAGAGGCAATTACCTTCACTAAGAAAGCTAATCCTAATAAAGGAGGATTAATGCTTCCAACTTCATCTATCATAGCAATGCCAACATACCCTACTAGAGCACCCACAATGCCTAGTCAATTTATACCTATGAATCTAGTTCCATTGCAATAGGCACCTACTCCACAAAATCCTACTCTAACATATCCAAGATTTGAACCTCCAAAAGCTACCTTCTTTGAGCAAAAGGTAGCAAAACCCACTGAAGCAGACAATGGTTTTGTGTCCGAATTTGGTCAGATGAAAAAGACTATGTCTCAAATGAACAACAAACTGACTCATCTTAGATTGTTTGAAGGAAAAAATAACAACTTCCAAAGAAACAATTCTGGCCCTTACAACAACAATTATGGCTAGAATTATAACAAGAACTTCAGTGGGAACAACAACAATAATGCAGGAAACAACAATGGGGGAACAACTTCAATCCTCTTGATCGTAATAATGGCTTCCAAAGATAGAACCGATAGTGGAACACTCAGCCAAATAATGGAAGTATTCATGCCAACAACAACAACAATAATGTTCAATATGACGATTGTCAAAATGCACCCAACAATGATGGTTCATATTACAATGGGAATCAAGAGATGACTTAAAGCACACAAGCAAATGACAATATTCCTCCTGTACAATTTAATGCTATGCTATTAGAATCTTATGGTTCTACACAAAATGTGTAGGTAGAACAACCAGCCAATGAAGAGTTCTCTTTTCCATTCAGTCAAGCACCTGATCTTCAACATGATGAGATGCTTTCTTTTTGCAATGACAATTGAAATAGGTATAATCTAAGAAATAGAAAGGAATCTTTGATGGATGGGATTCCTCTAGGTTTACAACCAACTCTTATCAATCCAAGAGTGAGTAACAATCTGGCACATATTAGGCCACCATATGGGGGACAACCAAATCAGAACCTAGTGAATGTAGAAACAATATTGAAGAATCCTACTTGGTCTACTAAAAATTATACTATTGTCGAAGACTTGAAATAACCCAAGGAAAATATGTCCATGTTTGACATGTTGCAAAATTGTCCACAACAACGAGAAGCGCTCATAAAGACTCTAGATCATACAAAGGTATCCCACATTGTGAATACATCCCTCAAAAGATAGTATCTCAACAAATCAATGATGCAGAAGCAATGCTTACTATGTTCAAAGACAAGGTTGAAGTACCCCCATTTATGCTCAACATCAGGATATATGGAAAGAATCTCCACAATTGCTTGATTGAATCAGAAGCATCATGTAATGTCATGCCACTATCAATAGCACAAAGGTTAGGGGTAAATCCTCAACCTTCCAATAGGATAGTGAAATAGTTGGAAAAAATAGAGGTGAAAGTCATTGGCGTACTAAAAGACATTCAGATACAATTGACAATCGATCCCTGGATTCAAGATGTCATTGATATATATGTGGTGGACATTCTAGAGACATATGGGTTGCTTCTGAGTAGAGAATGGACAAAATTCGTACGAGGGTGGTTTTCTATGAATTTCACTCAGTTATGGTTACCATAGAAGGGGTTGAACAATCAAGTCAACATAGATGTTGAACCCAAGTTGAAAATGATGATTACAAACTACAATGCCTCGAATGAGATAGCATTCTTACAATCGGATTTGGGCTCATACAAGGTGATGACATTCAACACTATTCTGATCAAAGCATCCCAAGATTTGGATAAGGAATTCATGATACCAATCCCAAAGGATGAGATAGTGACACAATTCATAGATAATATGGTCACTAATTTGCAATGCTTGGGAGAAGAAGCTGACCCCAACATCTTACTTATCCCTGGATTCTATCAATTACACAAAGTTAGTCACTCTGAGTTTGAATGCTCATCATGCCAAGAAGTAGTTGCAAAGGTGTTAACACATATAATTCAAGGCAAGGAAAAACACATTCCAAAAAAGGGACCTATCAAAGATCAAAGCAATATAAACTCAACTGATTCGGTAGGGCAGATCGAAGAAGAAATTGAAAATTTAAATGTGTCACATAGTGATATCTCTTTAGATGGGGGAGGTTTGTCTTCTCCTCCTCTAGGGATGATTAAAGTCCAAAGAAGAAGATGATATGTGAAAGCTAAAGGATGGACTTCAGTAGTCATTCATCATGAACCTAAAGTTGAGGAAATCAAAGAACTGATCGAAGAAATCCAAGACCAGCAAGAAAAACATTCACTTCCTCCATCTACAAATTGGAAAGGGGAATCATCAGGTCCTACACAAGGAAAGTTACAATGGATTCCTAAGAAATAGTCATTCAAGGCTCAAGTGAAAGAAAAGTTAAGGATAAATAAGCATAAAGTTAGAAAACCCAAGGAAAATTTGATTTGGACACTCTGCTTTGATGTTTCCAGGTGCAAGTTGGGAGCCAATGCAAGTATCGAATTGGTCAACCCAAAAGGTAGGTCTTTCTATGCCGCATATTGATTAAAATTTAGATGTACTAACAATGCTACAGAATAAGAGGCATTAATTTGAGGACTTCTCTTTGCACTGGAGAAAGGAGTCACAACTCTCATAATTGAAGGGGATTCTCAATTGGTCATACGACAAGTAAAATTGATATACTCTTGCAATGATAAGAGGTTATTGGCTTACAGAAAAAGGGTATGGGATATATTGGATGATTTTGAAGCTTTGAACATAAGATCCATTCCAAGAAGAAAAAATATGTAGCAAATGCTCTCGCCATTTTAGCAAGTTCTTTATAACCAATTGAAAGAACCAAGTTGAAAAGATTTTTAGTGGAATTGGTTGCGGTTCTGTCCATTCCTAATAATATCACAAACTTTTAGGTCTTTCAAGATGATCAACATATACTTGAGTTTATCATGTGTAGTCACTATTTTGAGGGACAAGAGATTGATGATACACCAGATGACAAACCTGAAGATGATGAACATGAGGATGAAGATGGGATTCTTAATCTAAAGACCAACACTATTCCAAAAGGAATGGTTGAACTAGAACACATCTTTGATCATGATGAATTAGCACTCAATAGAAGGGTAACCCAAGAAAAGGGAATCGAAGAATGTGACTCATATAATTTGGGTACTGATGAAGAACCAAGAATGGTACAAATAGGAAAAGTGTGTAACTCACAGGAAAGGGAAGATATGCTCAAATTACTTACTGAGTATAAGGATGTCATTGCTTGGAGCTATGAAGAGTTGAAGACTGATGATCCTAAGATTATCACACATGACATACCACTGAAACTAGATGCCAAACCATTCTGACAAAGACAAAGATTGGTAAATCCTATCATTGAACCACTAATCATGAAAGAAGTAAAGAAGTTGTAGATGCAAAGATCATATTTCCCATTCACCATTCTACATGGGTCGCTAATTTGGTCCCTGTTCGAAAGAAGACTTGAGAGATTCGTCTTTGTGTTGATTTCTATAACTTAAATTTAGCATCTCAGAAAGACAATTATTCTTTGTGCTCACTTGAGGTCTTGCAGATCATTAATGGTTCAAAAATGATGTCTTTCCTCAATGGTTACTCAGGGTAGAATCAAGTGATGGTCGATCAAGAAGATAGACTAAAAATATCCTTCACAACAAAGTGGGGAAATTTTGCCTACAGAAGAATGCCCTTTCGACTGATTAATGCGGGAGTCACATTTCAACAAGCAATGGATGAAGCTTTCAAAGGATTGATTAACAGATGTATAATCATCTACATGGATGACTTGACTATCTTTTCAAAAGATTCAAGTACCCACATTGCTGATTTGAGATAGGTATTCAATAGATGTCATAAATATGGCATATCTCTCAATCCCAAGAAATGTTCATTTGGTGTTACTAAAGGAAATCTCTTGGGACATGTCATTTCTGAAGCTAAAATCTCCATTGATCCTGACCAAGTTGAAGCTATTCTAAAATTAGCACCTCCACACAGTCGGAAGGAATTGAAGTCTTTCTTTAGGAAGATAAATTTTGTATGAAAATTCATAAGTGGATTTGTAGAGATAGTTCATCCCCTTAATGATTTACTTAAAAAGGGGGCTAAGACGGAATGGATTCTAGAGATAAAGAAAAAATTTGAAGATATCAAGGTTGCCATTTCTACGGCCCCAATCTTGGTGAGTCTTGATTACGAGTTACCTTTTAAGATCTATTCATTTTCTTTTGAACATTCGTGTGCAGGGATCCTAACATAGAAGAAGGAAAAGGAGGATGAAAGACCAATTTCTTTTATGAGTTGCCCCTTGAAGAATGCAAAGTTGAATTATTCAAACCTTGATAAACAATCCTTTGCATTAATCAAGGTAGTAAAGAAATTTTTTCATTACATACTAAGAAGTAAGGTGTATGCAATTCTACCTAATCTAGTAGTAAAGATGCTTTTGACATAGAATGAACTTGGTGAAAGGAGAAGAAAGTGGATGGATATACTTCAAGAATTCAATTTTAAAATTTAATCTATGAGATTAGTCAGAGGCCAAGGGTTTTCAAAGATGATAGCTGATAACCAGGATGGAAATGAAAAGGAATTCAAGTTTGACAATGAAACAAATGAAGATGATCAAAAGAAGATGGTTGTATCACAAGTTGACATTAATCAGGGTGTGGTGATAGGTGTTTGGTATCAAGACATTGTTTATTATCTTCTACAAGACCAATGTCCCAGTTGGATGAATAGTTCACAACGTAGGGGACTTAAAATCAAGTGTGAATCTTATATGCTACATGACAACAAGTTGTACAAGAGAAACTATGAAGGGATTTATCTGAAGTGTTTAGGTCGTGAGGAAGCAAAGGAAGTCTTGGAACACTTTCATGATAAGTGTGGTATAGGACATGGTTCGACAGAATCAATAGCCCGCATGATTCTAAGATTGGGTTATTTTTGGCCCTCGATATTCAAAGACACTTTTGAGCATGTACGCTCTTGCCATATCTTTCAAACCAGTGCCAATAGAGAAAGGAATCTAGCAATGCCCTTATAGCTTGTGTATGAGATACGCCCCTTCGCAAAGTGGGGGTTAGATTTCATTAGTTTGGTTAACCCACCATCATCAACTGGACATGCATTTATTTTCACAGCTACAGATTATTGTACACAGGGGACAAAAGCACAAACATTCAAAAATTGCACTGCTAAGGTGGTAACAGAATTCTTGGAAGAACACATTGTTACTAGGTTCAAAATGCCATTCGCCCTTGTGTGTGATAACAGGTCTATCTTTGCATCTGCATTCTTGACCCAATGGGCATTTGAAAATAAATTCATTATCAAGTTCTCTTCAAATTACTACCCACAAGGAAATGGGGTAGCAAAATCTACAAACAAGAACTTGATCACAGTGATAAGATGATTGTTGAAGGAGAATCCTAGGGATTGGCACACACAACTCAAATATGGACAGATCGAGAGAGAGTCAAAAATTCTTTGGGGACTTCTCCATATTTTTTTTGTCTACGGACAAGAACCAGTGTTCCCACTTAATCTCAAAATTCTTGTTTTAAAATTCATGAGTGGGTATGCTAAAGATGTCGACAGAGTACAAATCAAATTAATGAATCTTTTAGAGATGGATGAGAATTGGACAACAATGTTATAGCACATGGCTAAACATCAAGTTGTTGTGAAAAGATGGTTCAACGAAAGAGCCACGATAAAGTCATTCAAGATTTTTGACCTTGTTCTACTCTAGGGTAAGGTGAAAGAAAAGTTGAGCAACCATACCAAGTTTCAACGCTTGTGGATAGGCCCCTATTAGATCGCAAAAATTCTCAAAGAAAACACTTTTAGGCTCAGTTCCTTACAGGGGGAATTCCTTCCCTTGCCCATAAATGGGTAGTTTCTGAAGCATTATTTTGAAGCCTAAAAGACAAAAAAAAATTAGTTAGATTTTATTTCTGCATTTAGCTTAGATTTCTATTTCTGCAAGTCTATTTATTTCTACAAGTGTGTTTGCTTTCATGTTGCGTGTTTGCTTATAGTCGTGTGTTTCCTTTCAAAGTTGTGTCAGTCTTGGGCGTAAGGTGTACTTGAAATTTTTCTCAAGATTTTACTACCCATTCTTTGATTCTGATTTCAGGAAGAGGTATTTCTTTGTCAAAATATTTGGACAATTGTGTGTATTATACCAACTAAGCAACTGACACTTCTTGTGGAAATAGGGGACTTTCAATTTGGAAATCAGAAGCCTAGACCAACAAGTTTTCAACACTTTGCAAATTTAAAAGTTTGATTGTTTTAGGTTTTTTTGAATCAGAGTCAAAGATGACGAGGGACGATCCAAACTTCAACTGGTTCAAATAGGAGGGGTCTCCTCGAAAGGTTGCTAAGATTGTTGTTTGGCGTGAGAGTTTTTGAAAGTTCTAAAAGAGGAACACAAGGGATGTTTGCAAGAGATCAAATCCAAGAAACGACATCAATGTCCTGACTACACAGTCTAAGCATAGTCAAGATATAGAAAAAAGAGGAAAATAAAAGAAAATAAAAGAGAAAAATATGGTGTTAAGATTGAAGGGTTCTAAAGATCTGAAATGGCAAAAGATACGCCTTCAAAATAAGTATCTTGTATTTAAAATATTGCTTCATCAAAAGTAACATTTCTAAACAACATGGATCGATTATTCAAATTTTCTAGAAAATTAAAAGACTGTGGCATCCCACCAAGAGGCCTCGAACTGATTCTCTCATCTGGTTAGGCAAATGATAGATGAATAGCCTTCATAGAGATTTTGAATGAATGAGCCAAGAGGAGTTGAAGATTATTTCTGAGTTGTCATAAAACTTTGGTAGACTAAATCTTGAGATGTCAAATGAAACGAATACACAAATCACAGACTGAGCTTGAAGGTTTCGAACTCTAAGATTTTGATTGAAAAGTCATCTGAAAGATGCTCGAGATGTTTGAAGTTCGGTTGGTGTTTGACACACGTTGGAAGAATGTTTGCTGATGAAGAAATGCCTTGGTCATTTCTTCCTTTTTTCGGGGCTATCTTTTGTGGTCTCACAACACATGCCCCCTACTCTTTTTTTCCAACTCCCGAACTCATAGTTCGAGAGTCAAGAGAAAATATTAGAAGTCAAGAGTGTTAGAGTCAAAAAACACA
Source organism: Cupressus sempervirens (assembly GCA_028749045.1). Taxonomy (NCBI): domain Eukaryota; kingdom Viridiplantae; phylum Streptophyta; class Pinopsida; order Cupressales; family Cupressaceae; genus Cupressus; species Cupressus sempervirens. The sequence continues at coordinate 722,306,446 of CM053785.1, forward strand.
AAAAAATCAAAAAATTAGAAAAACACAAAAAAAAAATTAAAAAATTGAAAAGAGACCAAAAAAATAGTTATAATAATAAAAAATTTAAAATCGCACCATGCGCTCGTGCACATGTACTGAGGCACGAAGCGCACCCTGTGTGGGCGAGGGGTTATAAAACCCCCACCCCACTCAAACACTTACCACATTTTTTTTTCGTTCTCATCTTTTGGAGGTTTGCAAGAACATAGAGGTAAACACATTGTGCCCAAGAAACTTACGCTTATGGCACTTGCGCCCATGGTGCAACACATATTCACCATTGCTGCAGTGCTCAAACTTACGATTGAGGCACTTGCACCCATGGTGCAACATATATTCACCATTTCCGTGGTGCTCAAACTTATGCTTGAGGCACAACACATATTCACCTTCGCAACACAATAAAAGGTAGTGCCCGCAGTGCCATAAAAGGCAGCATCTACTATGCCATAAACATTCGCACGGCGCCATTTAAAAAAAGTGCCCGCGGCACCAAAAAGGGGAGCGCTCATAGTGACGTTTTGCATCCGCATGGCCCTTAGGCCTAGTGTGCCTTCCAAAACCCCGCGCACACACTCTTGCACCACACACACACACACACACATTTTTAAAATGTTAAAAAATAAATTTTAAAAAAATAATAGAAAAAATAAAATAATGCCCAAACTGGGCATTTCATTTTTAGCTTTTACGTTTTGTTTCTAAGTTTTCTTTGTTGACCTAACTAATGTTTCTTTTTCCTATGACATGCAGGTGATCAAATGGCATCCACATCTAGAGTAGCACCCAAACCCACAGTTTTCAAATTCCAAGGCATACCCTCAAAGTCAAGATTTCATTATGACCACGTAGAAATCTGAGATAATGATTTAGGGCACATGGATCTAGGAGAATTCCTCATAATTTTCAACAAGCCAATAGAGAGATCAGCTCTCGTATCTTCACTGATTTGTTCTAGGTTGGTGAATGCAATGTCACATCTTATGTTAGTACAATCAGCTAAACTAATCATGGCCCTGGCACAACATTTTGTTCCTGAAGAAAGGGTTGTCAAGAGCATTACAAGAGAGGTTGTGTTGGACCTATGACCTGACAATATTGAGAGGGTCTTCCATCTCCCAAGAGCAGACCAATTCATAAGACTTTCATATCAAGCAACTGAGAGATGGTACAAGGAACACTAGCAGGAATTCGTAGACATCATACAATCTTCTTACCTCATTGAGAAGCCTCCTAGGGGAAGGATAACATGAAAAGTGGATATGACTTGAGGATATATGAAGGAAGACATTGGATACTCTATCATTCTATTGAGCAAAGTCATGGGCTTACCCACAATGGGTCACCTCAGCACCTTCATGGTCAACTTCATTGAGACCATCAGACAGGTGAAGATACCATTGGACTGGGCCACCATACTAAATAAAAACTTGTGTGAGCAACTGAGGATGGTGAAGGACAAAAAGAAGTTTTACATGACTTCTTATATGGCATACATGCTTGCAGAAAGGGTGACAAACTATCCCGATTTGCGTAGAAGAGGCAGTATGCAGGATCCCAATGCCTGGTCATACATAGTCTACCCTCGGCTGGTAAAGAAGAAACTCTTAGCGCAGAGCAAGGAATACATAATCATGAATGTTGCGTTCATCTTTGCGATCATTCAATTCATTGAGGGAGACTATGGGAAGAGGTTATCTGATGAAGCCAAAGCACATATTACAATTTTTGGAGCTTACTTTATCAGTTCAAAATGTTCACATATCTTCGGATAGCTAGTGCTTCCATCAATCCTAAGAAACTCCCAAGATACCCAAGTGACAAACTCATGCTATTGGAGATTTCTCAGCAGATTGAGTTGGCATATGAGAAAATAAAGAGGCAACGCAGACCTTGCTAGGCATGGCCATTGGTCATTGCACCATATTAGGTGAAGAGGAAGTAGGATATTCTATCCTTTGAATGGGAGTGGGAGAACTATCCCCTTAAAGAATACAAATCTCCCCGGCCCTATTTTGACAATGTTGGGAGAGTAGAGAGTCTGGTAGGAAAGGACTTCCATCATGAGGATGTTGTTGAAGATCATTAGATGAATGCTACAAATGACTACAATGTCCGCATTAGGGACTATTGTAGGATGACTTTGTATCTAGCAAAAATGGCTCTCTAGTTGAACATCTTAGAGGAAATAAGGCAATAGGATTCTAAGGAGCTATAAGGAGCTATTGGACCCCTTGTTCAATGTAGACAAAATTGGTGAAAGACCCATTATGAATGTTGAGGTTGACAAGGAGGAGGCTATTGATATCAATCATTGGGTGAGGCATGTTGTCAGAATGATGAAGGATTGAATCAAAAAGCCTTTTCCACTTGATCCAATACCTAATACAGTGATCTTTCATGCACATGCTTACCCAAAAAGAGGTAGAGGGAAGAAAGTAACAATTCCTACCTTTGCAGCCCAGTCTCCTATTAGGCCAGAGATGGTGTACCATCTTGATCACCCAGTTGGATATTATCACCCTCTAGAGAGGAAGGGAAAGAACAAAAGAAAGAGGACCTCCCCTCAGAGGATCCAGATAGAACATATCAAAGAACAGGCACCTCCCCGATAGCAAGAATAGAGTGCACAAGGGTTTGATTATACTGGAGCTACTTAAGTCCAAGATGAACCTCAGTTGCCTCCTATTGTATCCAGCTAACCGGAAGAAGGTGAGATTCCACAAGCCTCCATTCCTCCTGTGTAGGAAGAGTCAAGTTCTCCTTCTACCTCCAAGAAACAAAAGAAGAGGATTAAGATCCCAATAAAAAGAAGCAAACGATCAAAAAAATATTGGTGCCTTCTCCATCTGTTCCTAAAAGCATTTTGTAGGGAGATGAAGAGGAGGAAGATGAAGAATTAGAAGAGGAAGAGGAATAAGTGCCCCTATAGGAAAGAATTTGGCTAGCTAGAGCCATAGAGTTGCAAATGAGAAAGAGTGCCACAAGTACCTTGCCATCTAGTCAAGCAGAACCCTTAGAACTCTCTTCTTCGGAAGACAAAGTATAGCAGTGGGTGGATGAGCAAAGTGAAGAGGGCGATGATTTTTTCTCAATCTCATATTTTGATTTTGTGCCCATAGGTATAGAGTTGATTGGGGATAAGATCAGGGACACCCCTATAGGTGAACCTCAATAGGAAGACTAGACGCAAATGTTGCTAGATACACAGGGTTCTGATCTTACTCCATCTCCACCACAAATTACAGTAGTAGATAAGGGCTTGGTAACTCCTCCACCTCAGAGTTTAGAAGAAGAGCAGGTTCAGAAGGAACCATCACAAGAAAAGGAGGGACCAGAAAAAATGGAGACTAATGAAGTATTAAAGGAGGGTCAAATGGTGAAATATTCCCAACCACCTTCCCAAGACACCAAGGTTCAAGCTACAGAGTCTACTAAGATTGAGGCTATAGAAGAAGAGCCCTCCCAACGAGATAAAACTCCAAGCAGGAATGATAAGGGGAAGGAGATAGTAAAACACACCCCTTCGTCATCAAGAGCTAGATCCTCAGCAAGATGCATCCCTAGATGGATCTGAAAGGAAATAATGAGGAGTACTAAGCCTCAATTTTGTGCTTTAGAAGAAGACATTTGTGACATTGCAGATATTTTGAATAAACTTGAGTCTCCATCACACAAGGCAACGCCATTGGCATTTATCACTGGCATTTATCACCAGCACAACGAACTAGGAACTATTTACACAAGTGGCTCTCCATCTTGAAGGCATAGATGCGGAAGGTCTTGGTCTTGAGGATTACAAATTGAAGGATGTTATGTTGGGAAGACCTACATAGGATTCAGCTTGATTGATTATGACCTTGGGAGTCAAAGAGGTCCTCAAGCATATGGAACAAGATGAGGCCGAACTCCAAGCACTCTGAAGGCAGGTTGAGATCCTAAAGGTATATCTAGCCGAAGCAATTGGTCCTCTAGATCCTGAACACCCCAAGCAGACCTTGAATACTATACTTAGAGAAGAGGTGTTAGATTATGGTGACTGATCAGGAAAGTATTGTACATATTTCATAATTTTTGGGCTGTGGCCGACATTGTAGCCGACATATTATGGCCGACATGTTGTAACCTTAAAATAGATAAAATACTTGTATAAAAGGGTTTAGGGTTAGGTGTTTTCATTATCTTGTGATGCGAAATTGCTTCTTGTGGTAGTATTGAGCTGTAAGGGATTACGGATTGTAATTAGGTTGTAATCACTGGAGTGTAATAAGATCGGACTTGCTGTTTGGTGGACATAGCCCAAGGATTGGGTGAACCATGTTAAATCTTGGTGCCTTGTGTTCATTTCTGTGTGATCAAATTATTTTCAGTTATTGGTTATATTTGCATGTAGTTTTTATTTATGTATGTGGTTTTATCCTAACAAGTGATATTAGAGCGAGGTTGTCTTTCAGTTATCCTCTGAAGTAAAGTCTCACTGTTAAGTGGGAGTCTCACGGTTGAGTGGGAGCGATGGCAGATGAGGGTAAGTTGAGGCTTGACAGGTTTAATGGGCAGAACTTCCAGTTATGGAAGATGCAAATGGAAGACTATATGTATCAGAAGGATTTATGGAAGCCATTGGAAGGCAAAGCCAAGAATCAAGGAACTATGTTAGATGTTGAATGGGATCTTTTGGATAGAAGGGCACTTGGAAGTATTCGGTTACGCCTGGCACCATCAGTTGCATTTAATATTGCAAAAGCAAAGATGATAGAAGAGTTGATGAAAACCCTAGTGACACTGTATGAAAAGCCCTCTGCTTCAAACAAGGTATTTCTCATGAAGCATTTATTTAATATGAAAATGGCAGAAGGTGGATCTGTTGCAGATCATTTAAATGAGTTTAATACTATTACTAGTCAATTATCTTCTATGGGTATCAATTTTGATGAAGAAATTAGGGCTCTCTTGATTTTGTGTTCTTTGCTTGAAAGTTGGAATGGCTTGGTAATGGCTATGAGTAATTCTGTTCCTGGATCTAGTACCCTAAAATATCATGATGTGATTCGTGTTGTTTTGAGTGAGGAAACTCGTAGGAAATCCTCAGGTGGATTTACATCAGGAAGTGCTTTGAATGCACAAAGCAGGGCTAGAACAACTGAGAGGGGAAGTAACTCTGGAAATCATGGAAAATCAAGAGGAAAGTCAAAGGGGAAGAGGTCTCAATCGAGAGGACCAAATGACTGTTGGTACTATGGGAAACCGGGTCATAAAAAGAAAGATTGTTGGAATCAAAAGAAAAATGAAGGAGATAAATTAGATGGAGACAAGGAGGAAAATGTGGTAAGTAACAAATCTGATGAGGATGCTTTGCTTTTGTCTTTAGAAAGTGTTGATGATTCATGGGTTTTAGATTCTGGTGCTTCATTTCATACTACACCTCATAGAGGTTATTTCATTGATTATGTCTAAGGGGATTTTGGGCTTGTTTATTTAGGGGATAATGAACCCTATCAGATTGTTGAAAAGGGTAAAATTAAGATTAAGTTACAGAATGGGAATTGTTGGCTACTACATGAGGTAAGACATGTTCCAAGGCTAAGTAGGAATTTAATTTCAGCAGGGCAACTCGATGATGAGGGTTGTGTAGTTACTTTTAATGATAAAAATTGGAAGATTTCAAAAGGTTCCCTTGTAATAGAAAAAGGTGTGAAAGTAAGCACCTTATATCTTTGTACATGTCATATTGTTCCTTCTACTTTGATTGTTTCAGAGAAAAATGAATGTTTAGGAACAATTGTTGCAGTTGAGCAGGGTGAACAAATTGTTGCTGTAGATTCTGATACAGCACTATGGCACAACAGACTTGGGCACATGAGTGAGAAAGGTATGAAAGTACTTCATTCAAAGAAAGTTTTATCAGGTCTAAAATGTGTTAATATGGATTTCTGTGAAAGTTGTGTATGGAAAACAAAAGAGAGTGACTTTTGTAAAGACTGGGAAGGAAAACAAAAAGGAGAAATTAGATCTTGTGCATACAGATGTATGGGGACAAGCTCAGGTATCTTCCCTTGGTGGCTCTCATTATTATGTTACATTTATTGATGATGCAACTAGAAAAGTATGGATTTATTTTCTTAGACATAAATATGATGTATTTCAAACTTTTAAAAAATGGAAATGCTTGGTTGAAAATGAGACTGGTAAGAAATTAAAATGTCTCAAATCTGATAATGGTGGTGAGTATTGCAGTCATGAATTTGAAGATTATTTCTCCACTAATGGTATCCGTAGATAGAAAACTGTTCCAAGGACTCCACAAGAAAATGGAGTGGCTAAACGCATGAACAGGACTATAATGGAGCGCGCAAGGAGCATGAGGTTGCATGTTGGGTTGCCCTTACACATGTGGGAAGAGGTTGTCAATACTACAATATATTTGATTAACAGAGGTCCCTCTACTCCTTTCGGTTGTGGTATTCCAGAGGAGGCATGGACTGGTAAGAAGGTGAGTTATTCTTTTCTCAAGACCTTCGGTTGTGAAGCTTTTGCTCATATAGACTCTGAAAATAGAACCAAGCTAGAAGCTAAATCAAATAAATGTGTCTTTGTTGGATATGGCATTAATGAATTTGGTTATAGGCTTTAAGTTTTTGAAAATCACAAAATTATAAGAAGTCAGGATGTCATATTCAATGAGAAAGTGTTGTACAAAGATATGTTGCAACAACATGAGAAGAAAGAAGATGATTATGTAGTGCTAGATGATATTCCAAAACCTAATGTTCCAGCCATTCCTCATGATTTGCAACAACTGCAACAACAAATAACCACACACACTAGTGAATATTAGATGGTCAATGAGGCAAATTAGACCTCTACAAAGATTTTCTCCCTTTTCGTATTCTATTTTACTTACTGATGCCGGTGAACCTGAAAGTTATGATGAAGCTGTGCAGGTGGATACTAAGATTCAGTGAGAGTCTGCAATGAAAGATGAAATGGACTCTTTGCTGAAGAATAAGACATGGGATTTGTGCAAGTTGCCTATAGGTAAAAAGGCTTTATAGAATAAGTGGGTTTATAGGTTGAAAGAAGACGAAGGAGGTAAGAAAATATTTAAGGCTAGGTTAGTTGTAAAAGGATTTGCACAGAAAAAGGGAATTGATTTTGATGAGATATTTTCTCCTGTTGTTAAAATAACTTCTATTCGTACTATTTTAAGTCTTGTTGCTACTGAAGATTTTCATTTAGAGCAGTTGGATGTTAAAACAGCCTTTCTTCATGGTGATTTGGATGAAGAAATATATATGGCTCAGCCACAGGGTTTTGAGGTCAAAGGTAAGGAGAACTTAGTGTGCAAATTGAAGAAAAGTTTATATGGCTTGAAGCAAGCACCTCGGCAATGGTATCTAAAATTTGACAGGTTTATGCATGATCATGGTTATAATAGGTGTCATTCAGATTATTGTGTTTATTTTAAGAGATTGGATGATGACAGCTACATTATTTTATGTTTATACATTGATGATATGCTTGTAGTTGGGTCTAACATGGATCATATTAAGGGGCTAAAATGCTAGTTAGCACATGCATTTGCTATGAAGGATTTGGGGCCAGCAAAACAAATCCTTGGTATGAAGATCTGCAAAGATAGGAAGAACAGAACATTAATGCTATCTCAGGCTGATTATGTTGAGAAGGTGTTGCAACATTTCTCTATGGAGAATGCTAAAGCTGTCAACACAACTTTACCTAGTCATTTGAAATTGACTAAGGAGATGTGTCCTAAGACATAGGAAGAGGAGGATAAGATGTCCAAGGTACCCTATGCTTCAACTGTAGAAAGCTTGATGTATGCTATGGCATGCACTAGGCCACATATTGCCCATGCAGTGGGAGTCGTTAGCAAGTATATAGGCCATCCAGGATTTGAGCATTGGAATGCTATCAAGTGGATTCTCAGATATTTGAGAGGAACATCTAATAAGTGTTTACACTTTGGGGGCTCTCCTACTGATTTATAGGGCTATGTTGACTCGGATTTGGTAGGGGACATTGATACCAGGCGAAGTACTACAGGTTATGTCTTTACTGTTGGTGGGGCAGCCGTGACATGGGTTTTTGGGTTACAGAAGATTAATGCTCTATCCACTATAGAGGTAGAGTATGTTGCTGCTACAGAGGTAGCCAAGGAGATGATATGGCTTCAGTTCTTCTTGGAAGAATTGGGACATCCTCAAAAGGATAATTTTTTGTTCACAGATAGTCAGAGTGCCATTCATCTTGCAAAGAATTCAGCTCTGCATTCTAAGACCAAACAAATACAGTTGCGGTATCATTTCATTCGGCCAGTTTTGGAGGATGGACAGTTAAAGCTGGAGAAGATACATACAAATGACAATCTAGCAGATATGTTAACAAAGGTTGTAACAAGGGAGAAGTTGAACTCCTCTTCAGCTTCGGTTGGTCTTTTAGACTGAACATGAATAAAAGAATAGCACATTCTAGGGTGGTTTAATCCAATGGGAGCCCCATGTGGTAGTGGTATTGCTACAAGTTCAATCTCCAAGTGGGAGATTGTTGTTTAGTGTGGAGCTTGATCAGTCCCCAAGTAGGAGATTGTTAGATTATGGTGACTGATCAGGAAAGTACTGTACATGCTTCATAATTAGTGGGGTTCGAGCTGTGGCCGATGTTGTAGCCGACATATTATGGCCTACATATGGCCGACATGTTGTAACCCTAAAACGGATAAAATACTTGTATAAAAGGGTTTAGGGTTAGGTATTTTCATTATCTTGTGATGCGAAATTGCTTCTTGCGGTGGTATTGAGCTGTAAGGGATTACAGATTGTAATTAGGTTGTAATCACTAGATTGTAATAAGATCGGACTTGTTTGGTGGACATAGCCCAGGGATTGGGTCAACCACGTTAAATTTTGGTGCCTTGTGTTCATTTCTGTGTGATCTATTATTTTCTGTTATTGGTTATATTTGCATGTAGTTTTTATTTCTGTCTGTGGTTTTATCCTAACAACTGAGAGGTGTACAACTTGATCCTTTCTTGAAGGCTTGTGAAAAGTGGCGAGAAATTTTTGAGGAGAAAGGTGTTATGATCATCACAGGAAATTTGAAGTTACTACATGCTATGCAGGAGAATGTGAATAAAATCATAACAATTTTGAAATAGGACTTTAGTATTTTAAATGAAGTACAAGCCTGGAGTAAGGATTTGCAAACTCTACAATGTTGGTCAAATAAAAAAAGGTATTGACAAATGAGTGTCAACACCCTTAACCATTTTCATAATACATGCCGAGTGCACAATAGATGTCATGCCAGAATTTTAATAGGTACCAAGTCACAATTAGTGCCAAGCAAATTATAGTATAGTATGTGTCGAGTGATCCAGGAATTATTCACGTGCTAAGTAACAAAATCATTCAGATGCCAAGCAACTCAAAACAACATATGTCAAGTAATACAGGTTATAACAGGTGTCGAGAAAACCAAGAAACATAGTTGATGCCGAGCAATCTAGAAACAGTGTGTACCAAGCATCAGTAATACTTCATGTGCCGAGCAACACAAAATCAGCATAAAATTTTGTACTTGCACCAACTAAGATGTAAACCATTTTTGGAGCCGACTTAGAGGAATTTTGAAGGAGAAAAAAGGATAAGGATGAGTCATTTGCATTCCCTATGAAATCTGCATGCAACCAATAAGAAAAATGCAAAGTATGAGCGAGAATTTGAGATTCAATTTGGATTGTAGATCTATACCTAATCCTAAGTCTTCGCATTCTATATAAGGAGAACGAATGCACCATTGTAAGAATGGAAGAAAAGCAGCAAAAGGGGAGACTATAGTGAAATTTTAGTGTAAAGAGAAAAGACTTAGTGAAAGAGATAGCATTTATATATCTAGTTGATCATAACAGAATAGGAGACACATATTCAAAGATAAAATCTAGTAGAGATCAGAAGAGAAAGAGCTGATCAAGTGCTTGAACTCAGCAATTCGAGATTGCATTCAAATATGTCAAATGTTCTAATACTCTTTCACAATTGTATTAGAGGATGAAATCCTATGGTGATAGGTTAGCTTAATAGCTAGGTAGGAGAGCCTTTGGAGAAGGTCAAGAAAATCCTATATATTAGGTGGGTTTAACAGCCTTTATGTAAATCCTTTAACAGGGTGACACTTCTTGTAAAGTGTTTGTAAATCCTTTCAACAAGTCACTGTTAACACAGTGTAAAGCCTTTCACAAGGCAGGCTTTTAATAGGGGAAACCATCAGAAGTGGTTGAACTCATTGCTGTAGCAAATTTTTGTGGGTGTCATCCCCACCCCAGTTTTACCTTCTTATTCCTAGAGGGTTTCTGAGTCACCAAAAATTTTTGTATTATGTGTTGATGTATGCTCTCATTTTATGCTTGTTTACTTACATGCATGTTAATTTCAGTTAAGTTTTATTCAGGGAGAGAGGAGGAAATTGGGTACTTCTGATTCACCCCTCGCCCCCATCTTAGAAGTACTCTTCATGTTTGAACATTCCAACATACAAGCCATAAAGGGGCAAAGATACTGAGTTTTCATTGATGTATATACCGAAGAAGAACTAGATATGATCGATGATTGGATAGAAAAGATAACAGATAGTAATAAGGTAATGGGAACATTACACGAGGAGATTCACTAGCTCAAGGACCAAGCCCGAGAGTGAATTTTGGAAGTAGAGAGACACTATAGTGATGCATGCTTGGATATTTTTAAAGATGAGGAACAAAAAAAGTTGTTACCTGTAGAGATAGTAGTGGAGAATTTCAAGAAGATTTTTGTGGAGGTTGCTAATGATGAGGATATCCAACAAGCCTTCAGGACAGAAGAAGCCTTGTTAGAATTGGATACCAAACTCGGAGATTTTACTGACACCCAAATTGAGGTAGACAATTATAGACAGAAGGTAAAAGATAAATATGAGGCTTTCGATCTTCTGGATGCGGCTAAGATTATTGAGATGATAGAGAAATTCAAGGGCAAACATCCAAACATAGCTTTGGGATAAAGAAGAACAAAACCCAGATGCCAGAATTTCAATTTTGACACTCAATGAAATTTTGAGATTGACCCTGTTGAGGTCCACATCTCCACAGGTACGCAGCTCCGCAATTCAGAGGTGCGTCAACAGTTAACTATTTGTTCCAAAAATAGCACTTTCCATGCATCGAAAACGCATTTTGACGGCAGTTTAACTTCAATACACGCCTAGTGAAGGATCAGCTTCTATTTTTGGCACTTCCAGACACTTCCACATTGGCTCAGAGCTTTCTCATGCTTTCTCTCTCATAATTTCTTTGTTTTTGACATGTAAAGAGCTCATGCATCCAATTAATGAATAAAATATGGATGGAGTCCCTCTAAGCACCAGATTAACTATTAGATTGTATATATTTTTAAAAGCATTTTATTGCATGAAGATATTTCTCTCTCAACACAAATTGAGGAGACGATTTCTTATAAATGCCCCATATGTAAAAAAGGTCGTCATTATTATGCAATAAAATTATGCTTTTGGTGCTCACATTTGGAGTGTAGTCATTCTTGCCTGAATGTGTCATTGTTTTGTGAATTTTGTTCATGGAATTGTGATTGAGCCAAAGGTTTATTGTGTTGTTTCTAGTTGTGCAATCTTTTAGTTCTAGTGTTTGCTACAAATTTACGAATTACGCTGACGTATCAAGCTTGAGAAGAAATCACCAAATTGTGCCTACATAACTTTTTGTCTCGCTTGAGTGCACTTTTCATGGCCTTGCAATTTGATGAAGAATGAAACATCATTCAGTTATTGAAATTTCTCATCGACGATTACATCAGTGGAATCTAGGAAGCGTTGCTCCTATTTTCATTGGTTTCCTACCAATTTCTTCAAAAGTTTAACTCGTAGCGTGTTGTTTTCTATAGCTTATGTCCGTTAGGATTTGCTTTGAATTTCACATTATTTGCTTTCAATTTCATTATTTTCTTTGCTAACCCCTTGTTAGAATAGGAACTAATTTTAGTTGCATTGTTAGATTGCATTCATTGAAAAACAGAAAATACAAAAACATTGTTCTTTTGTGTGTTATTTTGAGACAACGAATAGATTTTACTTCATTCTGAGATTAAAATAGAACCAACAAAGGCCTCGTGAACAATCACATTTATCTTCAACTGAGTGGATTTTGGTACATCACTAGACAAATACGAAACCTCGGAGTTCATCCCAAAAGATTAGCTTTCCAAGAGAGGAATTGCGCAAAGGATTCATGTCATTGGCCTTGTGTAGAACGACTGCCCAACAACTCATATACTAAAAGGTATTTGACATATTCATATGAATGAAATTCAAATTGAGTTTTTAATTGTGAATATTTTGGTAGTTGTTTACTTTGTATAGTGTTATCAATTGTCCATTCAATACATTGACTACTGCTAAAATGGAACAACACCTGCAAGCACTGATATTTAGGATTTGTGAGTTTGCATTTCAAGGCCTTTTAAATAGACCCATGATATTTTGTTAGAGACAACTTGTCACCTAGTAATATCTACCTATGTTTTAGATTGTAATAATTTTTTGGTTTGCTATGTGGTACGATTTATTTCCTAATGGTTTTTTAGCATAATGTTTCATTAGCATCTCTTTGATTGATATCGAACGTAAATTGTGATAGACATTTGATTTATTTGAGCTAACTTCGATAAGAATTATTTTCCTACAAATGAGAGCCTTTAATTTGTGTCACTTTGATTTTCTCTTCTTATTACATCTACAGGTTTGTAATTATGTGAACAAACTCTAGTAGTTGGTCATCAATTTTTTTCATACCTTCTTTGGAATGAAGGGGAGTTTTATGTCCAAGATTGGATATCAACATGGAGGAAGGGTTCACTCGACAGTTCTTAAATTATTAAACCATCAAGCGGGCAACTACAAAACATGAAAGGACACTTGGGGTTGTGCTCTAAATCAATTTTTTTTAACCTGATAGCTTGTCACTTCCAATCATCTTGCTTCCTATGAACAAAGTAAATAGTGTTTTAGCATTAAAAGGAAAATTGTTCTTGCCTCAACACAATCATGAAAAATGGCAAATGAGACAAGAAAGTTTTATCTTAGAGACATCCTTCAATGTCACAATGAAGGAGAATGGACTTGTACTCCCTACAAATTTGAGAAGCAAGATAATGCATAATGGGTTTCCCTAAAATTTTCACCAATTGAGAAAGTTGAGATACGTTTATTTTCAGTTGAGAAAGTTGAGATACATTTATTTTTCTTGTTTCTTGAATTATATGGACCATCTCCAATGACAAGAATTTTTGGTCGAGTAACCTATCTATTAGGGAACACAATTTTTCATGTCATGACTACAAGAGCTAAGAAAACTCTAATTGGGGCAAATGATGTGCGCAATAAGAATTACATAGATAATCTATTCAATTTTACATATTTGGACATATATGTAATTTACCTATCGACTATTCCCTTGCACCTCCTATGGTGCACTATTCCCTTGCACCTCCCATGGTGCAAGTGCTAGTTATGTTTTTCTTATACTTACAATAATGCATACATGGTAATTTGCATTTAACACACTTAAAAACTTGTATACAAGTAGTCCAAGAGTTTTATTTTAAATAATAATTACTATTATCATACTTCACTTAAAGTGTTGCATTATCATACTTCACTTAAAGTGTTGCTTCCACCTATTGTTTACTCTTCACTTTTTTCATTTTCCACATAGTATGCATAGTTAGATGCATAATGAGAGATGATCCACTTTTTGTCCACTTACCATCTTTATCATCCTTCACATGTTGCACATATTCATTATGAATGAGCTATCTTCAGCAAACATGTGATAAATTATCCATAGGTGTAAATGTGATCCCTTATGCGGGTGACAAATTAAATCTTGTCCCGGATGCCGAAGAGCATTAATTTTACATACCGAAAAATCCAAAATCATAAAGTTAGGAGTCAATTTATTTTAAAATATTTTCTTGACACAAATTTCAAATTTGTGATTGGTCATTGGCATATCTGCTGGGGGTTCATATATCTGAAAAATATAATATAAAAGAAAAATCAACCACCAACACCGACAAAAGAATCTGGAAGACTCGGACCCAGTCCAGAACCAAGCGACTCATTCCTACACCCAGAACCGCTCCGACAAGCAGATTGTGCTGGCCAACAACGGAGATTTCAGGGTCGTTTTCAATAGAGATGCTATTTCTTTTTTTCAATGCAGCGGCAGCTTCAACAAGGAGGAAATCATTCTTACTTGGTTAACTCCATAACCATCCCTTTCTTGTTCGCTTTGATTTCCATGAATAGCATACAGGGGTGTCAGATTTCATCGTTTCCATATGAATATTGTTGTAGTTGGGGCGTTCAGCTATACAGATTCAAGCATAGATGATTGTATTAAATTAAGAGGAAGCCAGTGTGGTTTTATATCTCTATATATTGCAATTGTCTTTATTCAATCAAAGGACGCGTTTGCATTTCCTGCCTCGAATTGTATTAACTATAATGGAGGCTGGCAATTCAAATCTGTGATGACATACATCATATTGTTCAGTTCCTTTTATTGTCTGAAAATGTTCAGTCTAAAATATATTGAGAAATGCATTGAAATATGATTATGATTAGATATATTGATAGAAAATTCTTGCACGCTCAAACCCTGAAACTGAAGATAATGAAATCATTTTCCCCGGTACATATTCTTTGACAATACATTAAATCTCATCATACAGGTGGCCTTCTTGATTCTTAGGTTGATGGTGTCATAATTTCATTACATTTGACTACGACAATAGTTAATTCAATTTTTAGAATTCCAAATCTCACTTGAAAAGGATAATAATTGAAGTTCTACTTGTCCAGCCATCTCAGATTCAAGTTTGAAAATTTCATGGTACTATATCATTCTAATTTTGCAAGATATTCTAATTTTGATTTCATAAATTATGAGCCTCTTATTTTGGAATTCTATCTTTAACACTTAATAATAATTAAATTCTATAAATAATAATTATATTAAATAATAATTCTTGTCTAAAGGCAACTTGGGACTATCTACCCAATACCAAGACCCCAACACTAAGAACATAGGCCTAGCTCTGTGTTATGTGAAAAATTAAATACATTTCTAAACAGCTAGAAGACCTAAAGGTGTAAAAAGAGCGAATTGATCGAAATGCATAAAAGACAATATCAAAACCATGTTGATTTAGAAATGTGGTGATCCTTTCTCGCAAGAACTGTGAACCTAGCAATCAATTCATTGTAGAACTCAAAACTTTACAAAATGATTTAAACCAAAATGAGGTAAAGTTCAAATTAGTTTTTTACTTCATAAAACAAAATTTAAATGGCCATTTCAATATTAAATGATTTCAGTTTCTTTCAGTTTTTCAGTTTCTTTCAGTTTTAAATAGCCTCATTCCTTATTAATTTTATAATTTGTTGTTGAAAAATAAATTCAGCAAATATAAATGTCTTGATTTTGATTACATACTAAATTTCAAATATTACCATATAATTTTTTTTAATATAAATATCTTACTTATAACCCATTTTTATATTTGTGCAATACAATCAAAATTAGACCAATAATAATAATAAAATAATTGACATATTTATGATTAGAACATAGTTTATAATTATCAATATAATTCAGAACTTACTTTTAACATGTTTTAACATTCAATTTATCTTATAAGTAGGGGAAGTTTTCTCTAATGATAAAGCTAGTTAAAGGACTTATGGGAAACTGAGCACTTAAGTGAAAAAACATTTAATGAATAATATGACTTCTCTTTTACTTTTAACTATTTAGTAATTATGATTTAATCATCATACAAACCAATTTTTTATTTCTACAAGCACTGACTTAAGTTTTGAATTTTTCATGCAATGTTTGCAAGTATTTTGGTGCATTCATGACCTAATTTTAGAGCTCAACAATTGAACAAAGTCAAACTCAGAAGCCTGACGTACATTATATTCTACCCTTGCACAAGGCAGGGACTGAGCTCTCCTAGAGCCCTTGTTTATCTCCTAATATGGTAGACACACAATTCAACTTTGTGATTTTTGTGTCTTGCTGCAATTGTATCATCCTCTTGCAGTAGTTATCTTTGATCTTTCACTCAATCTTAAACGTACTGTAAAATAACTGAATAGCTATCTTTAAAAAAAAAGAATAATTTCATAAAAATTTAGTTTTATTAAAAAAATTCATGGAAAATTAGTTTCTTATAATGAAACTCTTTAACGGATATTATTAGTACTTCCATTAGAATTTTGAAAGAAGCATGTTCAGACCACCACCAATCCTTTAAACCTTTCGCAGTCATAAGTTTAATTAATTCGCTCTAGAGTATCTGCTTGTTTCTTAAATAAGTTAAGCTAAAGCTCAAAAACGTTCAAACTAAACCTCCTCCATTGAGGGCCTTTGCAATTTTTTGTTTATGCCTATTTGCTAGCCGAGCAAACTCGTACAAATAAATGCCAAATGGTATATACATCCTACCTACAAGTGTGTTCTCTTTAAACATTAAGATATAAATTCGCGGAGTGTTTTACAAAGCACGGGAATTCAAGAGATAAATTAACGTAAAACAAAATTTAACTGGAATTCAACGGGACCATGGCCCACTAAAATAAGCAGACATTTAAACTACAAAGACAAAAAAATTACTTCCCCATTCAAACATCGCAAAGACTTGGCAAAGATGTCTCCTGCCGAGAACCGCATTTTGATTTTGCTGAAGATTTTCCAAAACAAATATTTTACGGCAAACATTCAGGGGATATGTGACCTAGTAACTAGAAGTGCTCCCACTGTAAATTGTAAAAGCGACCGAGCGCAGCCATTAAAGGAAGTTGAATATTTACAATTGTTTGAACATCGATGTGATGAAAAACTTGGTAAAAGCTTATTGCAGAAACCCCACTGCTTTCTCCGGCAAAACATACAGTTCCTCTACATATGGAAGAATCCTTCGGGTACAGCCTTGACATCCTCGTTGCTTATTAATTTATATACAAATTTTGAGTGGCCACTCTCTCGGAGTGTAACGTGCAAGAAATTGTCCACGATGTTTCTCTTTCTATCCAATATGCCCAAGAAAACTGAAATGCAAAACATTGAGCAAATGCCAATAAGCTAATGTTAGGAAACCAGCCTATACAAACATGTCGATCTAAATTTGAACGTATATAAAATCAAAGATAGCTATCAAATTGCTTTCCTTTCTCTTTAACTTTCAGAAGGAAAAAAATTTCGAGCCATCCAAAGACCCACAAAACGCTAAAATCTTTGCTCAGAAAGAGTGTTTATTATGTTGAACACAAAGCAATCTGTGCAAGTGCAACTATAGTAATCTTACACATGAAAAACCTACAGATAATCCGGAAATCATGACCTTGTCATCAGCATTCGCTATGCCGTTTCCCCAATTTCTCTAAATCTTCGATACCTCAAGGCTCATTTAGACATTCACATATGTGACAAAGGAAAACAGATGAAGATTGGCCCAAAATTCTTGGTATAGGATCTCAGTGTAATAGTATTTTAATATATTTCTTTAAGAATTTAAAATTTAAACAGCAATTAAGTCCTCCACTTTTCATAAAAGTTTATTACATATGAAAAAAATATACATAAGAAAATGATTAGCTGCTCCTAAAATATAGTGCGCGCTTTAAAACAAAATGACCTACCATTTTAGGGCCATATACATCCTCCTTACTCAAAACTATCTTGCTAAAAGTTATCTAGACATAGTTAGAGTGCTGTTCAACTTTTTTATAAATAGCAGTTTTACGAGTGCTGTGCAATTTTTTATAAATAGCAGTTTTACTTTACCACCAGATGGTTAAAAAAAACACTGCACCCTGGTATGGGTTATATCAGAATTGGGTACATGTATCCCGCAGGTTTTCATATTTTTAAGTCAGATTTGGAGTCCCCAGATATTTGAGAGATTCTGGTTTGGACAGGGCATTTGGAAGACATTTCAACGCTATTTCCAGTCACTGTATTATGAATATAATTTTTGTTTTTAAACTTGCAAATACAATATATAAAAACATGAAATACTACTTTTATATTTTTTGTGGGCACAGAACAAAAATAGCGTACCTAAACAAGTACCAAATTGAAAATTCTTATTTCATTTCCACTTCTGTCACTTACCAGTTTGTTTTCTTGTATATATGCCGCCTATTAGACATGAAATAAGTTCTCTTAGTTGCTTTTGGATTTGGTTATGTTATTTTCTAGCATCAACATTTCAGATCATACACCGTGATTGTATGATCTATCACCAATATTTTCAAGAATGCAAGTGATATAGTTTTCAGCATCAACATTTCAGATCACACTCCATGATCTATTCATCAGTACGTTCCAGAGAGCAAGAAATGAAAACAGGTAAATTGTGGAAATCTAAGAGAATCCAAAAGCAACTAAAATATAATCTAATGAAACCTGAAGAAACTGAGGAAATAAGTTCTGTTCTCTGTTTAAAAAATTGGTATTTAGCTTCCAAAAAATGAAATGAAATTGTGTGTAAATATAATGCTACCATAATTGCAACACAATCTTCATAATCAGAAAAATGACGAAGAGAACGTTGGGCACAAAAAACTGAAAAAAAAAAAATTTAGGCTGTTTTCCCTGTTTTAAAAAGGGAATTCATTTTGTGTAAATGGAATACTGTTGGAACACAATCTTCTTAGTCACAAAAATGACAAATAGAACATTGGCCACAAAAAACTAAAGGGGTGTTGGTATTTGGTAGCCTTCCTTGCCAAACCACACCACAAAATCAAAGTTCCAACTCTTCAAAACAGCTCACACAATGACAAAACGGCAAACCCCAAAAGTAATCATGCCTGGACTAGATGCACATTCGAGACCCTTTCTTGATCAACCCTGTGAAATGACAAAAGTAATGAGGATTTGGACGGTAAATATCACATTTCAGTTGGATGAAAACAATCAGCTTAGAATGCCGCACTCCCAATTAGAAGGTTTAAGAATTCCTAATAAACAAGTTGCTTAAGTGAATGACACTACCCTTTGACCGGACCTTGACAGAAAAGAACAAAAGAGCAAATCCTCCTGCTGGTAAAAGTGAAACTATTGGGATTTTAGTGTGTGAAGTTTGGGAAGACTCTTCCTATAATTTATTTCCATTGGCAAAGGTGCTCGACTCCTATAAGTCTCATTAGGTCCTGGAGCAAAGGGCCAACACCTAGAAAGGGGTTAGTTCTAGATTTTAAGTTTGAAGATGCATTTGTTTATGGGACCCCCTGCACTACACATTAAGGTAACTATTCCTGCATTTACGTTAAATGGCCATTAGTCCAGCAGTAAAGTTGCTTGGCTTGTAAAAAAGCAAGCAAGTTACATTATGGACATGTATAAGGACCGAACACCTGCAAGGGAATGAGGTGGAGTAGTTTAAATCCCCCCATGGTCCACAAATTATAGATCCCCCCATGGTCCACAAATTATAGATCCCCCCAACTCCCCTCCACACCACACCACACCACCAAATCAAAGTTCCAACTCTTCAAACCAGCTCACACAACGACAAAACGGCAAACCCCAAAATTATTTATGCCTGGACTAGATCTACATTCAAGACCCTTTCTTGATCAACCCTGTGAAATGACAAAAGTAACGAGGATATGGATGGTAAATATCCTATGCTCCACGGGGACGCGTCCCCTGCCTCTGTACCCTAGTACCCGTACCGGGTACGAAACGGGGACGCGGGTACGGATTTTGGACGTACCCTGCGACGTCCCTTTTTGAGGGGAAAGGGGACGGTCCCCGAAACGCAAAAAAAAATTTCGTAGGAAACTTGGGTACGGATTTCCGTACCGGGGACGGCGTTCCCGTCCCTCGCCCGTACCCTTTTGCCCACGCCGTCCCCTATTTTCCAGCCGGCCATGGGTGAGTTAAAAAGTTAAAAAAAATGGTTTTTTTTAAAAAAAATTTAATCTTTTCTATTCCGCCTAGGGCCCACATGGATGTTAAGTTGTTAACCCTAATGTGTCTTCTTAAATAGTTAAAGTTGGAGCTCATTGCTCATTTGGAGTTGTTTGCAAGTTGGGAAGAGGAAGAGGAAAACATTGAACATTCAACAACAACAAAAGAGGAGTGTGTTTTGGAGGTGGAAGAGAAAGTTTTGCCTTCATTTCTACTTCATTCTAGGTATGTTTTTTATTTTCTTTTTGTTTGATTCAAACTTCATTGTTGTTTGTTGTCATTTTTCATTTTTTTCAATGACATAAAGAGGGCATGTTAATGGAACATTGAAATATTTTTTTTTTCTATAACTTGCAGCAGTATACTATAAATCATTGTAAAATCCAAAGGCAAAAACATGAGCAGCAGTGAGAGTGAGGGAAGTAGTGATAGCATGGAAGTTGCCATGCAAGAAACTCAAGTGTCACAATTACAAAGACCAAGAAAAAGACCTAGGGCAGCCATTGATGAGCCTAATGTAGATGTCCCTATGCCTAATCCATTTGAGTGCCCTTCCAAAGCCTTAAAACAATATGCCAAAGGCCCATTCAACCCTAAGAAACCTCTCCTACAATTTGCCACAAAAGTAGACAAGAATAAGAAGAAAAATTCGGGGGGTAGTAGGGAATGGGAGTGTCATTTATGTAAGAAGCATTATTTTGGGAGCTACACAAGAGTGTATTGCCATCTTTTATGGATAGGTGGGCAAGGGGTGAAAGGTTGCAAAAAAATTACGGAGGAAGAAAAACTTGAGGCCAATAGGTTGTATGTGGAGGGGGAGTTATTGAAATCCGGGGGTCCTATGAGTAGCACACCCACACCCTCATTGACTCCCACTAGCACTGTTAGTAAAGGGAAGGGAAAGGCCAAGACTAAGAGAGATACCAATGTGGCTGATTTATTTAACATACAAGCAAAAGATAGAGCTGAAGAGTCCATTGGCAGATTTCTTGTTGCTCATGGCATACCATACCATGTTTCTCGTTCCTCATTCTATAAACAAATGTGCAAAGATATTTATGCTGCTGGTCCCTCATTTGTACCACCAGGAGAGACTAAATTACGCACCACTATCCTTGACAAAGAGTACTCAAAAGTAAACATTTTGATGGAGGATATGAGGCAAACATGGATGAGTGATGGATGTTCTATTATCATGGATGGTTGGACCGATATCAAACATCGGCCACTCATCAATCTTATTGTCACTAGTACAGCAGGGGCCTATTTTCTTAGAGCCATTGATTGTTCGGGAAAAAAGAAGGATGCATCCTTCCAATTTCAGATTTTGAAGGATGCTATAGAAGAGGTAGGGACTTCAAATGTTGTGCAAGTAGTCACTGATTCAGCCCGTGTGTGTAAATCAGCTGGATTGATAATAGAGAGCACCTATAGACACATTTTTTGGACCCCATGTTGTGTACATGCATTGAATAACACCTTGAAGGACTTTGGGAAAATTGATTGGATAAAGACTATGGTGTTTGAGGCTAGAGACGTGCAAATGTTTATTTGCAATCATCACACATCTCTTGCATTATTTAGGACATTTTCCAAAAAAGAATTCCTCAAGCCTGTGGAGACTCGATATGCTAGCTACTTCATTTTGTTGGAGAGGATGCTTGAGGTCCAAGAGGCCTTACAATCCATGGTGGTCAATGCAGAGTGGAATAGATGGCATGAATCAAGCACCCCAGATGGAAGACTTGTCAAACGAAGAATCCTAGATGAACATTGGTGGACCACAATGAGGTAAGAAACTTAAGAATTGGTGGATATCATAATTGTTATTATTGCTGATTTAATAAAAAAAAAAAATTGATTTAAGCACTTGCTGATTTTTTTAACATATTATGTTTCTCACTTGCAATTTTCTTTCATTTGCAGATACATTTGCTCCTTCATTGACCCTATTGTGCAGGTCATTAGATATGCTGATACTGACTCTCCTAGCCTTGGAGAGATTTATGAGACTTTTGATAGCATGCTTGGGCAGATCAAGCAAGCTGTTAAAGATAAGGAACCTACTTTGGAGTTCTACGAGGAGCATCTTAAGCCCATTGTAATGAAAAGGTGGAACACTATGAACAACCCACTTCATATGGCAGCCTATGCAGTCAATCCAAAATGGTATGCACCAAGGCCTGGGAGAGTGCTTCCATCTAATGATGAGGAGGTGAGTTTAATTTATTAAAGAATTCTGATTTTATAATACATTTTTAAATATTTTATTTTATTTGTAAAGTTTATAAACTCTAAGTTCTCACTTCTTAATTTTTGTTTGTTCAATATAGGTGAAGGACGGCTTCTTCAAGGCCCTTTCAAAAATGTATAGTGCAGAGGATGCTGCAAAAATTCGAGGGCAATGGCTTGACTTTGCCAATCTTCGTGGTCCAACATTTGGTAGACCAGAGGCGAGGACTGATAGAGCTACATTAGCTCAAAAGGACCCGATTGGATGGTGGACATGGCATGGTAGAGATGCACCTGAGCTGAAAGCCCTTGCCACCCGTCTTCTCTCACAGGTTGCGAGTTCCTCTGCTGCAGAGAGGAATTGGTCTACATATAGCTTCATTCAATCGGTCAAGAGGAACAACCTTACCTCTAGACGATCAGAGAAGCTTGTGGCTGTTCATAGTGTATTGCGACTACAGGAGCGACAGAGTCTTGAGTATCGACAAACTCCAGCACTACGTTGGGATGTTAATCCTGAGGATGCATTGCAGATTGATGAGGATAACACACCCCCAGGGCTGCTTGGAGTTCCATTGGATGAGGACCCTCTGCCTACCCCTGCCAGTGATTCAGAGGATGAGATTGATGATGATCTTGATTTAGATAGAGATTTAGATTCCTAGAGGACAGCCATATATTTGGCTTTCTGCTTTTCAGATACTCAGATACATTATTGCTTTTGATTATTATGGAGTTGGACATCTCATTTACACTTCTAGTATTTACTTTCATTGTGTCATTTTGATTTTCATTTCATGCATGATGATGATAGATTGATACTTGGAGCCTTTGGGCATTTTTGCTAATTGTATGCGATATTCGGATATATCATCATATCATATTCTCATTTTGATTCTAATCTTAATAGTTTTCAATTTCCATGTATTCTATGGTGAATGGTTTATCAATGTTATGATTTATCATTGTTATGGTATGCATATCAGAAATATATCTCTAAAGAAGTCTAATTCTCCATATATAAAAAATTTAAAATTCCCTATATTTTATAGCCGTCCCCTGAGGTCCCGTCCCCTAAATTTTGGCTTCGACCCGTACCCGTACCGGAAACACGTTCCCGTCCCCTAAAACGTCCCCGTCCCGGAAACTCCGTGGAGCATAGTAAATATCACATTTCAGTCAGATGAAAATAATCAGCTTGGAATGCCACACTCCCAATTAGAAGGTTCAAGAATTCCTAATAAACAATTTGCTTAAGTGAATGACTACTTAACCTTTGATCGGACCTTGACAGAAAGAACAAAAGTGCAAATCCTCCTGCTGGTAGAAGTGAAAATATTCAGATTTTAGTGTGTGAAGGTTGGGAAGACTCTTCCTATAATTTATTTCCAATTGCAAAGGTAATCGACTCCTATAAGTCTCATTAGGTCCTGGAGCAAAGGGCCAACACCTAGAAAGGGGTTAGTTCTAGATTTTTAGTTTGAAGATGCATTTGTTTATGGGACCCCTGCACTACACATTAAGGTGAATATTCCTGCATTTACGTTAAATGGCCATTAGTCCAGCAGTAAAGTTGCTTGGCTCGTAAAAAAGCAAGCAAGTTACATTATTGACATGTACAAGGGCCAAACACCCGCAAGGGAATTGCGGTGGGGTAGTTTAAATCCCCCCATGGTCCACCCATCCATAGAAATGACAACATACTGGAGAAGGACAGGAAAGAAGCATCCCTTCCTGTTACAAAAATCAGGGGAGAAAAGTGTGGCAGAATATCTTCCACTTACTGCTTCATCACTCATAAAAAGAACAGTATTCTTTAAAGCTCGGAGAAACAATCATCACAGATAAGATGCTTAGAAACTTTTGTGTAGCATAAATCCAAAACCTTTTTAAACTAAGTAATTGGTATTCTGCATTACTGCCAAGTACTGAATTTCTGCTACAGACCAATCAGCAAGCAACAACAGTACATTCCATGTAATTCAGAGCTTTTAGTACAGCAGTTTCATGTGATGAATAGCCAAATTTACCACAGTTTGCTTACTGGCAATTGAACAAATTTAACAGACTATTGACAGCATTATTTTCATAGCACTCAAAATCTGTAGATTTGTAAGAACATCCATCCCAAACTGTCAAATATAAAATTCATATAGCTGGAGAAATACACACTAAAAACCACAATCAATAATATTGGCTAGATTAGCCAGGGATGACTGTTGTCAGATGAGACACAAAATACTAGCAAGGTATAGAACATTGCTGAAAATGGGATGCAAAATCAAGAGCTACAGTGTGGTCTAACCCACCTAAAAAGCTTAGAATCTGAAAACAACAATTTCCATAAAACAGGTTAATGTAATGAAGAATGAATTTTATCACATTAGGCCAATCAGCACAGACTAGTAACAGCATTAATAATCATAAAACTTGATATCTGTAGATTCATCAGAATTTCCATGCCATTTGATTATAAACCTAGAAAAGGAACATAGGAAAAGCACCCTCAGATTATGCTGACTACATTAACCACAACAAACTACTCTCTTCAGAACATTTGCCGGAAACTAGGATACAAGTTAAAATCCCAAAAGAGTGGTCTAACCCACCTAAAATAGTCAAAATGTTGTTTCCATTCAACAGGTTCCCGTAATTACAGTCAGCAGATGGCTCAGATTGGTAAGAGTATTATTCGTCATAAAATTCAAAATCTGTAGATTTATCAGGATTTCCATACCAATTATTCAATTATGAAGCTTAAAATTTAAAAACAAATGAAGAACTCACTCACGCTCTTTGTTAGCCAGAAAATAGCGCACTTAATGAACACTTGCTGGAAACTAGGATGCAGAATAAAGGGCTAAACACGTAGTCTACCACACCTAAAATAACTCAGGAGGGGGACAGGATTAATAACGGATGCTGGACAAACAAACAAACCAAGCTGCACCTGTCAGATGGATTATTGTAAAAATCAATATAAGTTAAGCACAATGTTTCTTTAAATTTGTCTTCCTTTGGCCTAAAGTTAGTATTAACTCCATTTTGATTATGGTCCCCTGCCATCTCAAATGAACATAAATTTTTGCCATTCCAGCGCCTCCACTTCTCTCCCTTCCATCACCGAGAAGTTGAAAGAGAAGCCCTATGAACCCATGTATTAGGTATGCCATCTGAAAACAGAAATATATAAAATATCATAAAATAAACCGAGTATTGGAAGGCGAGGACAGTATAAAACAAAAAAGTTTCTTCTGGCTAAGCTGGCTCGGTAATAAAAATTCAGCATTGTAACAAGTCAACCATTCTCCAGAACAATATTGACCATCTTAATTGACCCTCAATCATTTCCACATTGAAAGCCGCATTGCAACAAACAAGTCAACCATTCTGCATATCAATATTGACCCTGTCATACTGTACCCTTAACCATGTGTGGATATAGATAGGCACATTGAAAGCAGTTCTACCCACTGAATGAAACGTGCTAAAGATAAAAGTGAGTTCTTTAATACATGGGTTAAAATAGATAATAGCCACCAACCACGACAACAAAATCCCAATATCAACTACCAATGTTGTTCAGAGATCCCTTTCTAGACTACTACACATGAAAATGATACAATACTCAGAGACACACACTTGATTAATGGGTGCACATATCCTACCCCCTGTGAGCTGATCCCACTAAACCATCAAAGTTGATCTCAATATTGATATCTCGCTAAACAACCCCGCAATCCAATGAAAAGCAGGAAGGAATTTAAAGGCAATTAAAATCCATTTTTGCTATTACTTCAGCTGAACAAAACTGAGGACCCCACAACAGTGTTCAGTCCAAATTGCAAGATAAGCACACAAGCTGTTTGATGGACAAAGCTACCAAACGCTAAGACCTTGGCAATTACTCTGATAGAGTAAACCCTCTTTCTAGGTGGGATAAATAGGCTGAAGCCCTCTTGCCTGTTAAAAGGGAAGTGACTTGTTCTTTCTAAAGATTAGGGTGACTTGCAGCAATTACTTAGAATAAGTCAGGTTAACTGATTGTAGCCCCCCTGGCAAAGTCACTTCATTAAATCATCACGAGGATTATAATCCTGCCATCTAGAGGTGCACGTCCACTGTGATACTTGAAGGTGCCTTACCTATGCTATGGACATACTCCAGTCTTCTGTCACATCTCATATCCCTGATAAATTTTAATCCTGTCTTACTTTACCCTTAAGCATGTTGTAGCCCCACTAGCAAAGTCACTTCATTAAATCATCACAAGGATTACAATCCTGCTAAGTAGAGGTGCACATCCACCATGATACTTGAATGTACCTTACCTATGCTATGGACATACTCCACTCTTCTGTCACATCTCATATCCCTGATATAAATTTCAATCTTACTTTACCCTTAAGCATGTGTAGATATAAATTGGCACATCAAAAGGCAGTTTTACAAACTGCAAGAAGTCACGCGATAGATAAATTTTTGTGCTCTAAAACATGGGTGAAAATAGAAAATAGAAAATACCCGCCAACAACAACCAAAAAAAATAAAAAACCCCAGATGAAAATAGCAAGGTTGTTCCGAGAACCCATCTAGTCTATTAAACATGGAAAGGATGCAATAATTATCCAACACAAAACTCAAAGAGACTTGATTGAAGGATGCACTAATCCCAAACCCTCTGGACTGATCTCACTATGGAGTAAACCCTCTTTCATAAATGGTCTGAAGCCCCTCTGTAGAGTAAACCCTCTTTCTAGCTAGATAAATGGTTTGAAGGCCCCCCTGCTCATTCAAATGGGACTGTTTGGCCTTTGTTCTTTCTAAGATTAAAGGTGACGCTTCCAGCAATTGATTAGTATAAGCCAGGTTAATTGATTGTAGCCCCACTACAAAGTTGCTTGATTCATTAATTAATCAAAAGGATTACAAACCTGCCATGCAAAGGTGCAAGTCCAGCATGATACTTGAATGAGCCTTACCTTTGCTATGGAACTACTCTAGTCTTCTCTGCAGCATCTTATATCCCCAATATATAAAAAATGACAGTCTTACTTTACCCTTAAGTCAGAGCACATCAGAGCAGTCTTACTTTACCCTTAAGTCTTAATAGATATAGATAGGCACATCAGAGCAGTATTACGCACCACATTTAAGTCATGCTAGAGTTAAAAAATAATTCTTTGAAACATGGGTTGAAAAATAATATACACACAACAAAAACAGAAAGTATCAAGATCAACTAGTAAGATTGTTCAGGAATCCCATCAGGACTATTAGACATAGAACGGATACAGAACTTATCCAACACAAACTAAGAGAAACACTCACTTGATTAAGGGGCGCACATACCCTACCTCCAATGAGCCGATCTCACTAAATGCTCAGAATCAACCTCATTGTTGGTGTTTTGTTAAATAACCCTGGTAGCAACTGAAAATCGGGAAAGAATTTGGTGTTACGTAAAAATGTCCATTGTGCCATTATTTTAGTTGAACAAAACCGATCACCCAACACTTTTCAGTGGGAATTAAAAAGTAAACAAGCTACCACACGCTGAGACCTTGGCAGTTACTAGGAGAGAGTAAACCCTCTTTTTCCTAGGTAGCTAAATAGGCTTGAGCCCTCTTGCTCATTAAACTGGGACTGTTGGCTTTCTAAGGTTAAGGAAACTCTTGACGTTATTCCTTAGAATAAGTCAGATTAATTCTGTAGCCCCAATAGCGAAGTTGCTTCATTAAATTATCACGAGAAATACACTCCTGTCATGCAAAGGTATATGTCCAGTATGATACTTAAATGTACATTACCTATGCTATGGACGTACCCTAGGGTATTCTCTGTAACATTTAATATCCCTTAGATATAAACATTGGATATTCTCCATCAGACCCGCTGAAGCATGCATCCGTGGGTTGTATGTCACCAACATTAGTAGCTCTCTCTCCAGCCGTGATTTAAAACTCCTGTCTCACAAAATAGGTGGAATAACCCTAAGAGTACTAAGGCTTGCCAGCTCAAAATCTAACTCAAATTCACCAATTAATTTCTACAAGCTCCACATTTGAACATAAGCCAAACTAACATCCCAAACCAAAAAAATAATTTCTTCTGTTTCTCTCCACCATTCTAACGTTAGTGCCGAATACCTTAACAACTACTAGTAATATCTATATCCTAAGTGTCTCAGAGTTTGTTCTGAACATTGTAGGTTAAAAACTTATACTGCAGATAGGAAGTTACTGTACCACTATAATGACAGTACACAGTTTGTGACGGTAAAAGCACTCGACAAGGTTTATGACAAACACCTAACAATTCATTGTAGGCAGCCCTTCAACCAGTACAATAATTACAGATTTCACATAGCCTGTAAATGAAGTCTGACACAGACAACAATCAAAATTCATCGTAGTCCAATTCGATTCAATGAGTCCAGTTGTCAGTAATACTAAATCAATCAAATTATCTTGTGCGTATCGAGATTTGAAGGAACATAGAAAATCTTATCAGGTTTCCAAAATTGTACCACATGAAAAAACTGTTCGACAAATTGCAAGTTGCGTTCCCCAGACCCACTAAATGATGGTGCAATTTGTGACGGTAGGAGATTTTAAGAAACTTTAGGACGAAATCTGAACAGCTAAAGAATTCATTGCAGTAGCAGGCGCTTCAGCCAATAAAACGATTACAAAATTCAATAGCCTGTAAATGAAGTCTTACGCGTACAAGAATCGAAATTCATCATGATCCAATTCAAACACTGAGTCCGGATGTCACGAGCCCTAAATCAGTGAAATTTTCTTGTGGTTATTGTTTTTTTAAGGAATCACAAAAACTTAACAGGTAACTGAAAATTCTACCAAGTGAAAAGAGTTTACGACAGTTTGCAAATTGCAATCCACAGTCCCGCACTAGAACGATTGCACGATTCCTACAAGGAAGAGAGTTTCACAAGGTTTAAGGAAAAACCCTTACCAACCCAAAAAAGGTTGAAACAAGCCCTTCAGTCAATAAAACAGTTACAAAATTTGCACAGCCCGTAAAGGAGGACTAACACCAACAAGGATAAAAATTCATGATGGTTCAATTCAAAGCAAATACGTCACGGATTGAAAAGAACAGAAGCAATAAAATTCTCGTGTGGGTATTCAAATTTTCACCAAAAAAACTTTTAAATATCATAAAAACTTGAAAGATATGCTGTGGTGGTATTAAATATTGGATTCTAATTAAAGGTGAAAAGAACAGACCTTAGAGCACGGTAGAGTGTCATCTTGCGCGCAGAACTGAAGAAAAAATTGGCTCCGTGAAGAAGTACTACAATCCCTGCACAACCCAGTAAAAATAACTCCAACATTTTCTCGATAGGAAATAAGCCCACCCAAAACATCAAGCAACGATCCCCACCAGATGGGTTCACACATCATATATAGCGATTATAGAGCAGAGGAGGTCCCCATATCTGTCGGTTGATCTGGGCATTAGGTGTGTCGGAAAGGATGGTGGCCACTAAAATGTGACACTTTTACATTCTTCTTCTTTTTTCCTTTATTTTTTTTCAGTTAACTTTTAGATGTGTGACTAGGTACGAAGGAAATCAAGCTGAAAAGTATCTGTTCACTTGTGGTTGGTAAGTTGGTAAGTTGAGTTTACTGTGGGGAATGGTAGTTCAGATCTATAGTTCCGACAGGGAGAGAAGTGGGGTTTAAGTTATTTTTCAGAGTAGCAATGAATCATAGAAATTAGATGCAACTACATCTAGAGGTTTAACGAGCACTAACAAAGAATTATTAGGGTTGGGATAAATTTGGTAGAATATTTTTAATTTATCTAAAAAGAGAGATGATGAGTCGTTTTTTGTAAAATGTAGATAAGAATATTTAGTTTAACATGATAGAAGTAGGATTCATGAAAGATTTCCTAGAAAAATGTTACGGCCTCAAAATTGATAACTTTCGCCGTCCATATAATAATCTCTAAAAATAATGTGAGAAAATTCTGTATTGATTTTGATAGAATGATATTTAATTTTGGTGGATGTCAAAAGTTCCACTATTGGTGGGAGAATTATATATGTTACTACAAATTGATTTGCAATATTGCGTGGACACACATTTCGGTGGAATAAAGAGAGCGATACAAAACAAAAACATTGCTAGGCGTGCCCAAAGTCGGTGACGAGTCCAGGCCTTGGAATTTGATGGCCGTATTGGCCGTTTTTCACTCACAAATAAATTTATTAATAAATCGTCAATACTGTTATAGACAACTTAGTACTATATTTAAAAATATACAAAAATATGATTTTATAATATGTATAATATATATGAATGATAAATATGTATTATTTTATTTTATATATGAATCTATTTTTTGTTTGTTTGTATTTTGATGGCTGTACATTTATATTAATTTAGAATCTTTGTTCAAATAAGAATATAATGAATTTTAAAAACTTATTACTTAGAAACTTCTTTTTTTATTTTTTTATTTGAGATTTTTGTATATATTACTAATTTATAATATTAAGTTCTTAATTAAGAATTTTGCACATATTATTAATTAATATTTATTATTCTCATTTATAAAATTTAGTCATAATTGAAAATTCAATTGAAAACATAAAAATGTCTTCCTCCGCCATCCATTTTACATGACATCTTTGTTTTAGCAAAAACAAAAATTGTGTAGAAATTCTTTTAATTTATATATTTTTAGTGCTATTTTATTATTAGTTTCTAATAACACTTTAATTAAAACATTATCACTAGAATTTCATATTTTAAAAAACATATAGATATATTTATATAAAATATATATATATAAGAGTTAAATGTCAATTATACATTTTGATTTTTCAAATTGTCAACTCTTACAAATAGTCTATAGCTCAAATATACCTAGTCAGATGATATTAACAAATTTATGAGATGATTATTTTTGAAAGAAGAGTAGTTCAAGTGGAAAAAAAATGTCTTTGGTTCAACTTTTGTGTCCATAAAATTTGTCAATAATCATGAATTTGAATGAAGAAAATTTAAGAATTATTCTACAATTTATAAATTTCTCACAACAAAATCAAAAATTAAAAATTAAAAATCATTGTACATTTTACAATTTTTCCTTGATAAAATTATTACAAATTAATTTATTTTATTATATTTATATTTGTTAATATTATAATTTAATAAAGAGAATATGAAATGAAATGAGATGGATAAAACATGAAATCAAAGGAGATGGACATATAATGATCGAAAAATAATAAGATAAATAAAAAGAAAAATTCAACGTGAAACACATTAAAACTAATTTTACACTTTAAAAACTATCAAAATAATAAGGAAAAATTCAATATAATTTTTTTTAACATTTAAAAACTCTTTACATTATAAAAAATGTTTTGTATAAAGAAGTTACAAAAATGGAAAACCTTTACGATGTTTAAAAAAAAAAAAAATTGGAACCTAATGTTATAGCTTATCAAAGAAAGAAAGAAAAATGTATATTTACTAGTGCTTACACCTTTGAAGGGTGTCAGTGATTAAGTTCATAGTCTTGTATATCTTTATGACATTTTTCAATAGTTACTATCATCTTTCACATTATAATTATTCATAGCTCTAGTAAAACATTTGATAGAATATTTTTATTATTAGAATTGCTTTGTATTTTAGAATATTTGTCAAAGGTAAAAGTAATTTAAATAGAAATCCCATCCAATGATTTCACTCTAGACATAGTAGGTAAAAGTTAGGCCTTGTCTCTTGACTATGTTGATATCTACGATTTCTTTATGTAGTGTAAGCCCTTCAAAAAAAATTTATAGTGATAGCCCATGACATGGTGATTCGAAATCGTCTTTGACTATCCAAAGTGATATTAGCACGATATAGTTCCCAAAACATGCTACAACATACATAGGCACATCTAGGGACTAACTTGGATACATATAGTTTGTGGTAGATAGAATATTCTTCTATGATTCTAACATTGCAAAATTATCATTTAAATTGCAATGATCATTTAAAAGAATAAATGCATGGTGACTATGGATGCCACTCATGATCCAAAACTAATGAGGCTTTAGATTTATCACATTATCATCTCCATAGACCTTTGCATAAGGTGCTTCCTTTGCACTATCATATTATGCATCCTATATAGTATAAGCTAGGTGGTATCTATTTTTTACATCACATAACAGTTTCATTTCATGTTCCTCCATGTGTTCATTAAGTTCACATTGTTTTCTTAGTTGTTCAAGGATATTGTTACAACTTTTTAAAATATCAACTTTTTAATATATTGTTACAACTTTTTAAAATAACAACTTTGTTGAACAAAGGGAGGAGATTCAACTATAGTGGACCCAATTGAAGACTCAACTGATGAATTATGATTCAAAAATGTTGAGAGATTCTTAGATGGACTGTCTAGAATGTTGACTACAGATCTTTAGAGTCCTTATCTAGGCTGCCATAATTTTATTCACATGGTAGCAATCAATGGTGACTATTCATATAACAACCTAAAAAGGATGTACAAATTTAAAATAGTTTTAAAGTTAACTAATAATTATACTAAATGTTATATTGGATATTTTCATGTGGTATTACTAGTTTATTGAGTGGGCACTAAAATTTAAAATGTAACACTTTGTAACATACCTCCTGTCCGTTCTTAGTTGACCTAGCTAATTAATCACGTTGGTTTTGAAATAAAATATTTTATAAAGCTTTTTGAGCAGCAATATGAATTAAATCTAAGTCCAACAATTGAAAAAATATCTAAAATTGCAAAAGCACTGGGAAAATGCACATCTCTTAACACACATAATAAGTTATTCATCTGTGTTAGTCTAATCAAAAAATTATCATTTTTAAACTTAATTAAAACTAGTTTAAATCTAAATTTACCAATTTATTATTTTACTATCTACTATTAAAAATTTTAGATGTTAGTTTCAGGCTAAACATAGGCATCCCAAATCATCCTTTCATTCATACATGAAACATTAACTTGTGTTACAATGGTTGTCTAAAGGGTCAAATGTGTTGGCACTAAAAATTGTGTGGTCAAATTTGACCACGTTTGCAAAAAAAAGCCCTATAAATGCCCTCTTGATGAGATTGTACCCGACTGTCAGTATGAGGCCCCTTAGGTGTTTAATGTTTCTAACACCCTCCTTTTATTTAGTGCGTCTATGTGTTCTATGAAGTTAAACTGACATTTTGAACCATTCTGCGAAGTCCCATTTTGAGCTAGTGTCAAAATTTACAATTCTGCCCGAGTGTCAAATAACGATCAAAGGCCCAGTTTGCATCTGAATATTTTTTACCCAGGAATGTTTCATTACTAGCCACTTTGGAGATGTTTAGTATGCATAATAAAGAACCTATGTTTCAATTTTCAAGTCATTTCGAATCCGTTTGACTAGGTTTTGCACCCCCCAAAGTTGGTCATTTATTGTTTTGTGCATTTGACTAGTTCACAATTTTGGGAAGCCCTGTTCGACCAATCATATCTTTGACCCAGTTGACCCAAATGAAAAAAATCTTTTTTCATTGTGTTCCAGTGGTAAGACACTTCATATGTTCCAATTTTGAGATCATGTCGAATCCATTTGATCAGTTTGCTAACATGATAAAAAATGCAGTTTATATTATCTTGTTACGGCTAAGGTATCCAGATTGATCCGTACCCCTATTCGGCATGTTATAACTTTGATCCTGTGATTGGCTAGCCTAAATGGATTGTACCATTGTGTTGTGTCCTAGAAATCCTTGAAGTGTGTCAGTTTGCAAGTCATGAAAAATCCATCTTCACACTTTTTCGGGTCAATTTCCATTCGCAAAAAATGTTTTCTGTCAGTGCTTTCAATCTGCTAATTCCAAGTAGCATACTTTGAATGCTTGCCATTAGTCCAGTTATTCGTCATGAGCCCAAATCGCATATCCATAATGTCCTCATGACAAAGAACCAACATCCCAGTTTTCATCTCCCCATGTGCCCATTTGCCTAGTTTTCTGAGCTGATTCCAAACCCAATTTGTTGTTTTCTGACGTGTTAAATTGCAGATAAATCTGAGAAGACAATTTTGATGGTCAATATCTTTTGACTGGAAATTCGTCATGAGACGAGATCTGACAGGGTAGAAATATGCAACGAAAAGATTCAGTGTGTCAATTTTCAGACCCTGATCAGGTGTCCGGGTCAGTTTTTAAAGGCAGTCAATAGACCTCCTGGCATTAGAGTCACAGTTGGCAGAGAGTGACAAATTAGGTTTTTAACGATCAATCTGTGACCAAAATTGTTTTCGATTAGTCTAAGAAGGTTAGTGGATCAGTTTGCATTATCAGTTGCTTAGAAACGAAATTTTTTTAGCCGGACCCGCCTTGGGGCTCGACTAAATTCCACTGGATTGATAAAGCATGATGAGGTTTTCAGTATTATTAATTGTGATTGGAATGAATTTTCTTTATTAAAGTATTGTAATGCAAAGGAGATATAAGTGGTGATGATATGATTGAGTTTTGAGGGTAAAACTTGTTCTATTTAAGTAATGAAGGCATTTGTTGTAGCACATATAATACCTTTTCTTTTGAAAGTGCGAGAGGAGCTTGTTGTTGCTCTCAAGGCTCCAGAGGAAACACTTCTCCACTTGAAGCGTGAATGCCTCTTTCAAGATGTTGACAATATAAGAGATATGGAAGTAGCTAGCTCCATATTGGAGTAGGAAGATGCCAAAGTTGTGCTATCAGAACCAGTGGATGAAGTAGAATTTATAGATATGCTCCCACTTGCATTACAAAGAAGGTCCGCTCTCAATGCAATGTTGCACCTCAAATTCCCGTCAGCTTCAGTATTGGCGATTAGAAGAAGTCGACCATGGAAGGTAAAATGCCCACATCCACATCAAGAAGACGCCATGAAGTCTACATCCAAGCATGGAATACGCCAATTATAAAAAAACACAGATCAAAGCAGAGGATACCTACAGCAAACAAAAACATGCATTGTAAGCATGAAGGTAGCCGGCTAGAGAAGAACATCCCTGCAAATGAAAAGAAAGTAGCAGGGACACACCATAAAAGTGATCAGATCTCATTAAGGGGGAATGTTTTCCTCTTGTTCTAGTTCAACCACACATCCAAAGAAACGGAGGAGCACACATGCTATTAAGAAAGGACCCCCATGCTAAAGCAAAACAGGGAGTGATGAAGCTTTTAGCAATAAGCATTCATGCCATTTTAAAGGGAAACAAAGCCGTTTCAAACAATAAGAGGAGAGTTAACACCTTTCAGTCCCATGCTAAAGAGCAGCCAGTCAAAAGCATCACAAACACAAAGTTGAAGACCTGCGTTTAAAAAAAAGGGTCAGGGGTAGGCGTTAGAGGAAATGGGCATCATGGTCGGATAGAAAGGAGGCACATCTTCTAAAACGAATTCACACCAAGATAAAACTTGCAGTAGGTTGCAAGTAAAAGTTGTAAGCCCACAAGGAAGATGGATAGCAAGGGAGACTCTGCAGTTAAGGTAGCTCCCACACTAGATAACAGGGAAGCTCGTGTGCAAGAAGAAACCCACGCTTTGAAAGCGTTAAAACAGTAAGCATGTTGGCAGGGAGCAGATCGGATTTATTTGTTTTAAGAAGAAGGCAGCCCACATTTTTTTGGGCCAGAATGGCAAACAATCAAGAGGAAGCCATCTGTAGAGGAGTCAACGCTCGAACAAGGGAGGAGTTTAGGAATAGACCAATAGACCCGACCCAATCAACGTAATCATACAAGAAGCAAGTCACTTTGGCAGAGGGTTAAATCATTGGTCGAAGGCTAAGTGTAGGGTTTGAAGGAACAATAAAGCTCTTAATCCCACATTTACTGTGGAGGGGTAAAATATAATGTTTAAATACTACACAACTCATTATACAATATGAATTGAAGAATGGGCTTTATTAAAGACAAAGGTTGCGGTCGTGTGGTAGGGCCCGTTGATGATGTCAGCAGGTTCAAATAAAATAAATTTTTAATAGAAAACACAGTCCAAAAATGGTGACGTCAGCATCCCAGGCGATCGGAAAAGGTAGGAAATCCGGCTAGTCGCTAACTCGCTAGCCGAAAAATCTTGGCGACTCTGGCTAGCAAAGTAGCAAGGTTGCCGAAAAAAACATAAAAATTTGACAAACGAAGGTTGAATTCGAGCTTAGAGATCATGCCATGTGGATAATCTGAAGGCCGTCGCTAACTCGCTAAACGAAAGTTGCACAAAAGTTATCGTAGCGAGATAGCGAGCATGGATGCAGTAATGAGATGTAGCGTCCATTGTATAAGGCCGGACAAATCAGACGATGCCATGTGGCTGTCAGTCAACCCTGAGTTGACCACGAATCTGAAGGCAAAGGAAAAAATAAAGAATTTAAAATGTCATTTTTTGTCATTTTTGAAAGAAAGGAGGCACGTCAGATGTTTTAAAAAACCAAAAAGGCATTTAACCTAAAGTTTTAACTTTAGAGTAATTTAAAATTTTTCAAAAATTAAAATTTTAAAGATGTGCAACCTGAATTTTCAATCAGAGAGGCGATTTTCAAACAAAGATTTAGTGGGTTCCCGATAAGCTAAACATGGACTCCAATATACTGCCAGAATCAAAAAAAGACGAACTATCTGATTCCGGAGTCGGTTTTTGCACAGGTAGTAGCTAGCTCAAGATACAGGAGGTTTTCTTTTAGGTACCTGAATTGCAACCGTTTTCAAACCAGGAAGTTTAGTTGTGATTTTTGGCAAGTTAATAGCTTGAAAATGCATAAAAGATAAGGAGAATTCAGCTGGGGGCATCTCTAAGTCAGTTAAAGCAAGTTTTATCAGCATTTTGATGCAAAACAGATTTTTAGCAATTAAGGGATTTCATCATTCAGGAGGGGATATTTTGCAAATCAGTTACAAGGCAATGATGAAATTAGACCAGATCAAGATGGAGAAGGAAGGACGAAGTTTTCAGTTGTCAGAAGATTGAATTTCAAGTGGACACTTGTCAAGTAAAGATCAGATCCAGAAATTCTTTCTCTTCTATATCATTCTTTCTTTCTGTCATTTAGGGGGTTCCAGTTTTTGCACTGAGAGACCATTCTTCAGCATTTCTTCTTGTATTGAATAGCATTTTGAGTTTTATGCAAATAGTTCATGTCTATTAGGTGATTTATGAAGTATTCTGTACATCTTTCATGTATTTGATTTCAAAGGAAGCAAATAAAGAGCGGTAATGGTTTCAAATTCAGCCTGAATCTTGTCTCCTTTTTGTGGATCTATAATATTTTCTAGTTTATGATCAAAGACCATAGATTAGGTTGCATCTCATTTAGTGATGTATGTGATTGAAATACCTTGCTTATGGAACCAAGAGCCATGTAACCGCTTGGTGTTTATCATAAGGTTTATTGATTTCATGATGGGATATTTTGAGTATGAGATTCATTTTGATGCAGATGTCAGTTCACAAATTGAAGGATAGATCAGGGATCTTGATGTAGAGATATGTATGAGATTTCCAGGAGATGTATGGTTATAATTCATTTAATTGCCCAATAGATAAGGCACTGATCACAGATAGGATCATTAAATTTTGTTGCTCATACCTGGGTCTTGCTGTCATCAATCTATTAAATCATTTTCATTTTATGTTGAAAGGTATTCAAATTATAACCCGCACTTAGCTTTCCAGTTTCATGAGTCATGTCCTTAGCTATTTCATGCTTGTGATCTCCTGGTTAAGCATAGAAGAATTAGGGGTTTTTATCTACATTAAATAGATTCAGGGATATGCTTTGCACTGGTACGGTATCAATTGAATCTCAGGTCTACCTGCCTAGGTTTTGCAGA
This sequence comes from Cupressus sempervirens, assembly GCA_028749045.1. Classification (NCBI taxonomy): domain Eukaryota; kingdom Viridiplantae; phylum Streptophyta; class Pinopsida; order Cupressales; family Cupressaceae; genus Cupressus; species Cupressus sempervirens. The sequence continues at coordinate 722,344,635 of CM053785.1, forward strand.
GCCTGAAGAAGAAGAAGGGTCATGCCTTACAGTTGGCCTGGTGTCTGAATGGATGTGTTGATAATGGGAGTTAGCTGCCCCTAGATATGTTTTGTTCTCATCAGGGTAATTGGAAATGGGTAACATTTTCAAACACCAACAAGATGGTGACTCCACTGGGGAGTCATGAAGAAATTTATTGATAAAAGGACAAAGATCTCTGGTGTAATATATTTCAATCCAAAAATTTGCATACTCAGTTTTGTATGCAAGGTTTCATGTTTCCCAGTCAAGAACGTGTTCTTTCACTTTGTTAAGGGTGTGATGTTCCAAGGTTGTGTGTGAGTTTTCAGATACCTGTTATAAATTCTGGACTAGCTTGTTGTCTTATGGAAGCTAGGAAAATATTTTCTCATTTAATGAGTGGCGACTCTAAAGTATATCTCTGCACCAGTGTAACTTTTTGAAGTGAAGGGTATTGTGAAAATTGTAACAGTTGGGATGCAGATTTGAAAAAGTTATCTCAGGCCCTTGGCAGTGGTTGAAAGAAAAGGGTGATGTTGTGCAATGGTTTCTAAATCAAGCATGATTTGAATCAATTGTTCTTTACAGCATTGAAGAAGTTTGCAAGCATCACGATTAAGGTATTTTCCTCTTTCTTGAATTTCTTTTTCAAGAAAGTAAGTTATATGAAAGTTTTCTCCATCAAGTGATTTTAGGCACTATGTAGGAGAAAGGTTTTATGTATCTCAACATATTCTGTGAAGGATTGTTTCAGAAAGTGTATTTACATCTTGGAATAGGTTTGGAGATTTGAGTTGGTAGATAAAGTTTTTTGATCTACTGCAAGTTTTAAATCTAGAAAGACATTTGGTGAAGTTGTTAGTTTGCAAGAGATGGCAAATTTCTATTCACCTAGTATGCAGTCCATTGACCAAAATCGTAGATCCTTTTCTACCAAGAGATATAGGCCATTATGTTTTGATGGTATCTATGGTTTCCCTAATGTCATCCCTGATGATATTAGAAAGCATTTGTCTAAATTTAGTGGAAACTATAATGTTTCAGCTAGTCAGCATGTTCAAGTTTTCAGTGACTTGATGGGTGACTATGAGATTCCCCATGAAGATGTACACATGAAATTATTTGTTCAAACTCTAGAGGGTGATGCTAGAGATTGGTTTTCATTTTTGCCAGCATGTTCTCTTTCATCCTTGAGTGAGTTGTATGCAGCTTTCATGGAGCAATTTGGAGAGAGGGTGAGCTTATCTGATTCATTTGATAAATTTGTAAGGATTCATATTGAGGAAGATGAGCTTGTTCCTCAGTTTAATATCAGATTTGTAAGAACCCTAAATGAGATCTCAGAGAAATGTAGACTGGAGGATAAAGTTTTCCTAATAGTTTACATTGGTGCATTTGATAAGAAAATGAGTTACCGGTTGAGGAATAAGGAACCTCAAACATTATATCAGGTCTTTATGACTGCTATGGACATTGAGAATAATTTGAAGTATGGAATTACTAGGAGTCATTTCTCTAGGGTTGCCTGCTTGCATGATGAAGATAAAAATCAAGAGCAATATTATGTTGAGTGTTCCAATACAGTTCAAAATGTCAACACCCCTGCTGTAGGTTTTAAGCAGATTGAGAATTTAAATCAGAATGTGTGTATGAGAAAGGCTAGTCCAGTTGCAAATAGAAACACACATGTTCATGATGCTACAACAGTGAATAATATTTTAGACTCTGATATGTTTCAGCGACATGTTGATTTTACAGATCAGACATTGGTTACAATAGAAAGTTCTTCTCACGACAGTTATGTGTATGATGATATTACTAATGTTTCCAATTTTGAAGTTGTTGAACCTAGATCTCAGTCTTGTGCAAGTGAGAAGGTTGAAAGTTATCTCTCGGATCATGAGTTTGATGTTGTTGATCCGACATGCCATGGAGAGTTAAAACAAAGTGAAGAGTGTGAATCACAATCATCTCAACCACAATCAGAAGAACATAATGCACATGTTGATAATGTTTCAGCAGTAAATGGTAATATGTATTCTTTTAATCAGTCGGATAGGCAAGAATTGAATTCTCTTATTGAGAGGTTGCATTATGTTAATAATGAATTAGAGAGATATGAATCTCAATGTGGGTATGAAGAAGTTGTAAGTCATCTTCCAAATGATGACAATGAAGTTGTTTATCTGATGTACAATGAAGAAGCATCATATGAAGGAGATGATGAGAGTGGTTGCTCGAATCATAGTGAGGAAAAAGACACTATATGTTCGCCTTCATATGAATCTGATTTTGATTGGGAGGAAGAAAGCAATGATGGCAGTGAACATTCATCTGAAGCTGAAGGTATGAATTCTTCCTCTGATTCTGAAAAGGAAGGTGCACCTCAGTTTTTTCATCATACAAATCACTTAGCCAATGAAGATTTTAATAGTGATCTATCCCCAAGGTATGAAGATAAAAGAATGTTGAGTCTAGTTCAGGTTAATAATTCTGAAGACTTTAGTAGAAGGTTGTCAAATGCTTTTACATTAGACAATAAAAATCCAACATGTAGTGAGGTGTTTAGGAATGAATCACAGTTAGTTCGTAATGGTTATCCTAAACAAGTTGATAAAGAGGATGTAAATATAGACACTATATGTTTGGTAGAAGAAGTAGAAAAGGAGTCTTCATACAGTTCATACTTTTCTTCATACGTTGAAAGTTTCCATGAGGATAGGGTGGGTAATGAATTTCAAGTCTATAATAATGTTTTATATGATGATGCTTGTGAGGATGAGAATCCCATGTTTTGCCCTAATGTTCAGAAAGGATCACTACATGGATTTATCAACCCATTATTTGAAGATGACATGGAGGTTTCAGGTTTAGCGGGGTTAGATGCAAATGATGATACACTGTCATACTGCTGTAGTAAATCAGATTATTGTTCTTCTATTTCTAATATTGAATCTTCTAATGATGCTGTATTTGGTAAGTGTGAAGATGAAGTGTGCGATGGAGTTGTCTTTGAAGAGAAACTGACACTTCATGGTAAGTTCTACGATCATTCAAATGAGGTAAAAACCAATCAGCACTTCGATTATGAAGATATATCAGGTGGTTGTGAAGTGATGTCAGATTTTGATGATGATGTCATGTGTGAATATAAATCTGACTGCTCTTTTGACATTCAGCCAGAGATACTTGAAGAAATGCAAAGTCAAGGTGAGTTAAAAATGCATGATATATATAACTTTTTCTGTGAAGTTGAGAATGAGCTCTTTGCATTTCTGACAGACAACATGCATAAATCAAGCAATAGGGATGAGTTTCAGTTTAATGTTGGTATTCAAGAGCATGTTGATGTTCTCTTTCATAGTGAGCAGGAGGTTAAATTTGTGCCTAGTTTTTATATGCACTATGAAAGTGAAGGTATTAATCTCATTTTACCAAATGATTCGTTGCATGATGCTGATCTGATTGGTGAAATGGGTAGAAGAAATTTCAGTTTACCTCATGAAGGTTCAAATGAGAACCATGTTTATGACAAAGGTAAACAATTTTGTTGAAGTTCGGTGGCCCGGGGTCATCGTTTGTAAATAGTAGAAGTAGTTGTTTCCTTTCTTTCAATAAGCTGTTCGAGAAAGTTTTTGAAGTTCAGGATTGTGGTCTGCTTCTCCCAGACATCTAGAATCTTGTCATGCCCACAAGGGGCATGCATCCCCAGATAGAGCCACTATTGGCACTAAAATTGTGTCATCAAATTTGACCACGTTTGCAAAAAACAAGCCCTATAAATGCCCTTTTGATGAGATTGTACCCAGCTGTCAGTATGAGGCCCCTTAAGTGTTTAATGTTTCTAACACCCTCCTTTTATTTAGTGTGTCTATGTGTTCTATGAAGTTAAAATGACATTTTGAACCATTCTACGAAGTCCCATTTTGAGCTAGTGTCAAAATTTGCAATTCTGCCCAAGTGTCAAATAACGATCAGAGGCCCAGTTGACATCTAAATATTTTTTACCCAAAAATGTTTCATGACTAGCCACTTTGGAGATGTTTAGTATGCATAATAAAGAACCTATGTTTCAATTTTCAAGTCATTTCGAATCCGTTTGACTAGGTTTTGCACCCCCCAAAGTTGGTCATTTACTGTTTTGTGCATTTGACTAGTTCACAATTTTGGGAAGCCCTGTTCGACCAATCATATCTTTGACCCAGTTGACCCAAATAAAAAAATTCTTTTTTCATTGTGTTCCAGTGGTAAGACTCTTCATATGTTCCAATTTTGAGATCATGTCGAATCCATTTGATCAGTTTGCTAACATGATAAAAAATGCAGTTTATATTATCTTGTTACGGCTAAGGTATCCAGATTGATCCGTACCCCTGTTCAGCATGTTATAACTTTGATCCTATGATTGGCTAGCCTAAATGGATTGTACCATTGTGTTGTGTCCTAGAAATCCTTGAAGTGTGTCAGTTTGCAAGTCATGAAAAATCCATCTTCACACTTTTTCGGGTCAATTTCCATTCGCAAAAAATGTTTTCTGTCAGTGCTTTCAGTATGCTAATTCCAAGTAGTATACTTTGAACGCTTTCCATTGGCGTCCAGTTATTCTTCATGAGCCCAAATCGCATATCCATAATGTCCTCATGACAAAGAACCAACATCCCATTTTTCATCTCCCCATGTGCCCATTTGCCTAGTTTTTCTAGCTGATTCCAAACCTAATTTGTTGTTTTCTGACATGTTTGCTTGCAGATAAATCTGAGAAGACAATTTTGACGGTCAATATCTTTTGACTGGAAATTTTTCATGAGACGAGATCTAACAGGGTAGAAATATGTAGCGAAAAGATTCAGTGTGTCAGTTTTCAAACCCTGATCAGGTGTCTGGGTCAGTTTTTAAAGGCAGTCAGTAGACCTCCTGGCATTAGAGTCACAGTTGGCAGAGAGTGACAAATTGGGTTTTTAACGATCAATCTGTGATCAAAATTGTTTTCGATCAGTCTAAGAAGGTCAGTGGATTAGTTTGCATATCAGTTGCTTGGAAACAACAATTTTTTAGCCAGACCCACCTTGGGGCCCGACTAAATTCCACTGGATTGATAAAGCATGATGAGGTTTTCAATATTATTAATTGTGATTGGAATGAATTTTCTTTATTAAAGTATTGTAATGCAAAGGAGATATAAGTGGTGATGATATGATTGAGTTTTGAGGGTAAAACTTGTTCTATTTAAGTAATGAAGGCATTTGTTGTAGCACATATAATACCTTTTCTTTTGAAAGTGCGAGAGGAGCTTGTTGTTGCTCTCAAGGCTCCAGAGGAAACACTTCTCCACTTGAAGCATGAATGCCTCTTTCAAGATGTTGACAATATAAGAGATATGGAAGTAGCTAGCTCCATATTGGAGTAGTAAGATGCCAAAGTTGTGCTATCAGAACCAGTGGACAAAGTAGAATCTATACATATGCTCCCACTTGCATTACAAAGAAGGTCTCGCTCTCAACGCAATGTTGCACCTCAAATTCCTGTCAGCTTCAGTATTGGCAATTAGAAGAAGTCGACCATGGAAGGTAAAATGCCCACATCCACATCAAGAAGACGCCATGAAGTCTACATCCTAGCATGGAATATGCCAATTATAAAAAAACACAGATCAAAGCATAGGATACCTATAGCAAACAAAAACATGCATTGTAAGCATGAAGGGAGCCGGCTAGAGAAGAACATCCCTGCAAATGAAAAGAAAGCGGCAGGGACGCACCATAAAAGTGATTGGATCTCATTAAGGGGGAATGGCGTCCTCTTGTTCTAGTTCAACCACGCATCCAAAGAACCGGAGGAGCACACATGCTATTAAGAAAGGACCCCCGCGCTGAAGAAAAACAAGGAGTGATGAAGCTTTTAGCAATAAGCATTCATGCCATTTTAAAGGGAAACAAAGCCGTTTCAAACAATAAGAGGAGAGTTAACATCTTTCAGTCCCACGCTAAAGAGCAACCAGTCAAAAGCATCACAAACACAAAGTTGAAGACCTGTGTTTAAAAAAAAGGGTTAGGGGTAGGCGTTAGAGGAAATGGGCATCATGGTCGGATAGAAAGGAGGCACATCTTCTCAAATGAATTCACACCAAGATAAAACCTGCAGCAGGTTGCAAGTAAAAGTCGTAAGCCCACAAGGAAGATGGATAGCAAGGGAGACTCTGTAGTTAAGGTAGCTCCCACAATAGATAACAGGGAAGCTCATGTGCAAGAAGAAACCCACGCTTTGAAAGCGTTAAAACAGTAAGCATGTTGGCAGGGAGCAGATCGAATTTATTTGTTTTAAGAAGAAGGCAACCCACATTTTTTTGGGGCAGAATGGCAAACAATCAAGAGGAAGCCATCTGTAGAGGAGTCAACGCTCAAACAAGGGAGGAGTTTAGGAACAGACCAATAGACCCGACCCAATCAACGCAATCATACAAGAAGCAAGTTACTTTGGCGGAGGGTTAAATCGCTGGTCAAAGGCTAAGTGTAGGGTTTGAAGGAACAATAAAGCTCTTAATCCCACATTTACTGTGGAGGGGTAAAATATAATGTTTAAATACTACCCAACTCATCATACAATATGAATTGAAGAATGGGCTTTATTAAAGACAAAGGTCGTGGCCATGTGGTGGGGCCTGTCGATGACATCAACAGATTTGAATAAAACAAATTTTTAATCGAAAATGCAGTCCAAAAATGGTGACGTCAGCATCCTAGGCGATCGAAAAAGGTAGGAAATCTGGCTAGTCGCTACCTCGCTAGCCGAAAAATCTTGGCGACTCCGGCTAGCGAAGTAGCGAGGTTGCCGAAAAAAACATAAAAATTTGGTGAACGAAGGTTGAATTCGAGCTTAGAGATCACGCCATGTGGATAATTTCAAGGTCGTCGCTAACTCGCCAAATGAATGTTGCACAAAAGTTATCGTAGCGAGATAGCAAGGATGGATGTAATAATGACATGTGGCATCCATTGTATAGGGCCGGACAAATCAGACGATGCCACGTGGCAGTCAGTCAACCCTCAGTTGACCACAGATCTGAAGGCAAAGGAAAAAATAAAGAATTTAAAATGTCATTTTTTGTCATTTTTGAAAGAAAGGAGGCACGTCAGATGTTTTAAAAAACCAAAAAGGCATTTAACCTAAAGTTTTAACTTTAGAGTAATTTAAAATTTTTCAAAAATTAAAATTTTAAAGATGTGCAACCTGAATTTTCAATCAGAGAGGCGATTTTCAAATGAAGATTTAGTGGGTTCCCGATAAGCTAAACATGGACTCCAATATACTGCCGGAATCAGGAAAAGATGAACTATCCAATTTCAGATTCGGTTTTTGCACATGTAGTAGCTAGCTCAAGCTACAGGAGGTTTTCTTTCAGGTACCTGAATTGCAATCGTTTTCAGACCAGGAAGTTCAGTTGTGATTTTTGGCAAGTTAATAGCTTGAAAATGCGTAAAAGACAAGGAGAATTTAGCTGGGGGCATCTCTGAGTCAGTTAAAGCAAGTTTTAGCTTTTGTATATATATATATATATATACATATATATATATATACATATACATATATACATATATATACATATATATACATATATACATATACATATATACATATATATACATATATATACATATATATATATATATATATATATATGTGTGTGTGTGTGTGTGTGTGTGTGTGTATATATATATACATGTATATATATATATACATACATATATATATACATATTTATATATATATATATATATATACATGTATATATATATATACATGTGTATATATATATATATATATATACATGTGTATATATATATACATGTGTATATATATATATATATATATATATATATATATATATATACATATGTATATATATATGTATGTATATATATATATATATATATATATATATATATATATATATATATATATATATATATATATATATATATATATATATATATATATATACATATATATAACATTTTTTAGCTTTTGTTTGTCTTGGTCTTCGATAATAATTTATTTAAGTTTTATTTTTATTTTTATTTTTAATTTTTAATTTTTAATTTCATTATTCTTTATTCATTTCTTTTCATCTCTTTTTTAACTGTATTTTATTTTCTTTTCTTTTATTATTTACCTTTTTCTTGTGGGTTGACTTTGGTTTTAGTCTTTCCCCCCTATTGTCTTGTTTTGTTTTTATATAGTTTTATTTATTTATTATGTTTTTTTGGTTTAACTTTGGGGTTGGTGCTTTCTTTTCTTTTTCCTATTCTCCTATATATGGTGAGTCTTTTCTAAATCTGCTACTTACTTTATTTGACATCTCCTGCTCTCTCATCCTGATGATGGATCACATAGTGTGATTCGAAACGTTGATGACAAAAATCTCCACACAATCTAATCTAGAAACTGATCAACATAACTAAAGCAAGTTTTATCAGCATTTTGATGCAAATCAAATTTTTAGCAAATAAGGGATTACATCATTCAGGAGGGGATATTTTGCAAATCAGTTACAAGGAAATGATGAAATCAGATCAGATCAAGATGGAGAAGGAAGGACGAAGTTTTCAGTTGTTAGAAGATTGAATTTCAAGTGGACACTTGTCAAGTAAAGATCAGATCCAAAAATTCTTTCTCTTCTATATCATTCTTTCTTTCTGTCATTTAGGGGGTTCCAGTTTTTGCACTGAGAGACCATTCTTCAGCATTTCTTCTTGTATTGAATAGCATTTTGAGTTTTATGCAAATAGTTCATGACTATTAGGTGATTTATGAAGTATTCTGTACATCTTTCATGTATTTAATTTCAAAGAAAGCAAATAAAGAGCGGTAATGGTTTCAAATTCAGCCCGAATCTTGTCTCCTTTTTGTGGATCTATAATCTTTTCTAGTTTATGATCAAAGACCATAGATTAGGTTGCATCTCATTTAGTGATGTATGTGATTGAAATACCTTGCTTATGGAACCAAGAGCCATGTAACCGCTTGGTGTTTATCACAAGGTTTACTGATTTCATGATGGGATATTTTGAGTATGAGATTCATTTTTGATGCAGATGTCAGTTCACAAAGTGAAGGATAGATCCGGGATCTTGATGTAGAGATATGTTTGAGATTTCTAGGAGATGTATGGTTATAATTCATTTAATTACCCAATAGATAAGGCACTGATCACAGATAGGATCATTAAATTTTGTTGCTCATACCTGGGTCTTGCTGTCATCAATCTATTAAATCATTTTCATTTTATGTTGAAAGGTATTCAAAGTATAACCCGCACTTAGCTTTCCAGTTTCATGAGTCATGTCCTTAGCTATTTCATGCTTGTGATCTCCTAGTTAAGCATAGAAGAATTAGGGGTTTTTATTTGCATTAAATAGATTTAGGGATATGTTTTGCACTGGTACGGTATCAATTGAATCTCAGGTCTACCCGCCTAGGTTTTGCAGAGCCTGAAGAAGAAGAAGGGTCATGCCTTACAGTTGGCCTGGTGTCTGAATGGATGTGTTGATAATGGGAGTTAGATGCCCCTAGATATGTTTTGTTCTCATCAGGGTAATTGGAAATGGGTAACATTTTCAAACACCAACAAAATGAATGCATAGTTTAGCTTCTTGTTTAAAATCAAGTTAAAACACAAGCTAAATAATTATCTTTATTTAACAATGTTAATTTACATAATGTATTTACACCAATACATTAGACAAAATCAATTAAATTTATATTCTAATATATCATTGAATAAGTCATTTTATACATAATATAAGGTGTTTATATTAATTAATAATCTAGATAATTTGATCACAAAATACTACTACTTCTAATACTATTGATAATAATATAATATAATATATTAATAATAACAATAACAATAAATGATACCAATAAAAAATAATAATAATAAATTATTATTAATTAATAATATATTTACTCTTTTATCAATTATACACATAAAAAATTTCTATGAGATTTCCACTATATTTTGGATAGAGTTTTTAAAAATGTATTATATGTACATTTATAAGTAGTGTGAAAAATCTCTATGGTAGAATGAAATTTCGATTAGGTAGCCAGCACTTTTATGGGACAAATACAATTATAGATGACCTTTTAATTTCTTTTTAGTTCTTTAGTCTCCAACAAATTCATTTCTCTAATATTCTCCAATCTACAATGGATGCAATAAAATTATTTCTTCTCAAATATTAATATAACAACACACATAATAGAATTAAAAAAATAAAACCAAACGAACATAAATTCTTTTATTTTGTATTATATATTTAAAAAAATTAAAATTCAATTACCATAAAATACCTCTAACCATTAACTATCTAAAATTTATAAACACTTTCAAATATATACACACTTTTGAATGATTTGAATTAATTATTATTTTAGCTAAAATTGTATGCTTTCATAGGGACAATGCAATAATTCCATCTTATATATGTACATAGGTTGAGGGTTCTTTAAAAACTATCCGTTGTTCAATTGATAGATTATGTGGCATTAGAAATAATCCCAGGCTTTGTAGAATATTTAGGGCTCCAGTGCCTAGTAAGTGTTCTACACAAGTTCCACAACCACCTTTAGGCAATTTGCAAGAGATGAAATCTTGTGTTGAGTGGTGTCCACTTCTATATTAAAGAACACAAATATTATAATGAATTCTATGAGGGAATAGTTTTCCTTCATAAACATTTAGGAGAAATTTGGGAACAAATTATTTAAGCAATTATTTACTAGTCACTTAGCCACTAGCAAAAAAAAAAAAAAAATCTAAAATCCCCCCTATCATCATCGCGTAAACATTGGATCAAAATAACAACTGGTTATAATTAGGCTTTACTACAAATGTAACAATAGTGAAATTGTTTTGATTTTTGACTTATGATCTCACAAATGGCGCCTGAGTACTTTGCTATGTATTATGATTCGACATCAATTATGTTTTCAATCCAAGACCAAGAAATTTTTATCATACTAGCACTTGCACTAGAAGAAGGTGTAAGGGATATGCCGATAGGTATTATTTAAAAAGGTAAATTGAAGATATTGTATAATTCAAAGAAATATTTATATTGGATAGCACATGATTAAATTTTTATTATTAAAAAGGTAAAATTGTAGAGATTGTGTAATTCAAAGAAGGATTTAAAATTGACAGCATAGAATTAAGTTTTTATATACAATGGAGCATATACACATTGAATTGTACAACTTAATATTTCATTTAATGTATGACCCTCCAATTCAAGAGTTAGTGTGAAGTGTACAATTTATGGAATAATTTCTTTTGTCTAAAAAAAATAAAAATAAAAATTGGAGTCATATTAGTGGTTAGCAAGAAAAAACCTGTATGTAAAAAGAAAATGAGATTAATTAATATATATACACACAAAAAACTATGTAAATTGTACAATTTAATATTTTATCTAATGTATGACCCTCCAATTCAAGAGTTGGTATGAAGTTTACAATTTATAGAATAATTTCTTTTGTCCAAAAAAAATAAAAAATTGGAGTCATATTCATGGCTAGCAAGAAAAAACATGCATGTAAAAAGAAAATGAGATTAATTAATAACAGGGTGTAAATACGAATCAATTGTATAAAAATAAAAAACTCTTCAAATAGTAAAAGCTTTAAATATGTAACTTGGCATACTTCAAATTGTTTTGATCTTTTTTTGTGTGGATGAACATCTTCTTTGAATTCAATAAATGTCAATCTATAGATAAGAGAAATGGATTACATTATAAGTGAAAAAAGAAACCAATAAATGAAAAAGGAAGAACTTTAGAATGTTAACATTACCATTTTCTGTAAAAGTAGCTTCATAGATCTAGTTTTTATGCAACATTAAGTGAAAACATGCTTCTTCTTTCTTTCTAATAATATTGTATGGATTTTTTTGCATCTTGCAAAAGTGTTCAAAGGAGAAGGAAGGCTCTATACAAAGTCCCTGGAAGGATTTGACTCTAGAGATTGTTGTGAAGGTGAGGCCCTATCTTTCAGTTCTGCCTATATCAATTGTAGCTCTGCCTAGGGTAAGGCCTTGTGATTTGGGTATAGTGATATCCCAAGTTGTGGCAAGGGGTATCTATGTACAATTGCCTCAGGAAATGGGTTGTATTGGAATGGTTTTTGGGCTTTTAGGATCCCATGGTGGACCTGTATAGCTATTGAAATCTACCATAACATAGGAAGGCAACAAAGGAGGTTTAGAACCCATTGCATGCACTATGTATTTTACCTCTCAAAGAGATCCATTAACAAGACCAGCATCAATCCAGAGCTTTATTGTAAGCATTACACATTGAAGTTTACATAGTAAGACTTCTGTAGGTAGTTGGTTGTCATCAACAAATTCTTCAAGCCTATGGTGTGCATTTATCGCAGTACAAAATGTAATTGAGACATTTAGGTCTTTTAGCATTTTTTTTTGTGGAGTGAAACTTGCTTATTAGTAGCAAACAAATGTGTTGCTTGGTCAAACTCAAGTTGTTCATTTGGTGTGAGGTTTTTGTTTGTATGATTCATTAACAACTCTCAATCATGTAGCATTAGTTCTGCATTACGTATGTTTTGTAGTGCTTGGCGAAATTGTATTTGAAGTGGATCATCACCTATTTGTCTAAACATTATTTTTAATGTTACAACTATATTAAAATTGTTCCACATTTTCTTGGCATTGGTGTGAGATGCATAGATAGGTTTATCCATAATAGGTGGAAGTTCAATTAGGTCTCCTACAAGAATCATAGATATGCCACCATAGCAAAGGTGTTGTTTTTGGGGTATAGCTTCATGTAGTTTGGAATCAATTTTTAGTAGTAGTTTGGGACCTATGAAACTCATCTCATCTATTAAAATGTATTTAATACTTTTCATGTCTTCTTGATACTTTGTCAATGATTGTCCTTGTAGTGATTTCATTTCTCAAATTAGAATTTTGAGGGCCGCATGTATGGTGGATGCATGGATATTGAAAGTTGTGATGCTTGTTGGTGCAAGAACAAGGAGTGGGTTTATTGTGTTGACAACTGAATTGTCTAGTGCATTTCTTATGCAACTAATAATGTATTATTTTCCAATTCCAACAATTCCTTGTATGACCACGTATAAAGGTTGCATGGAGAAATTAGATGCAAAGTGGTGTGTAATGATAGAAAGTGCAATTTTTTGATGATGGGATAAACTATAGTTGTTGGTGGAGATAGAGGTAGAGTGAGGAACTAATCCAGCCATCTTGTTTCTATGTATAAATTGAATGGCATGGTCGTGCAAATTTGAAGGAACATTGTGTTCTTCCCATGGGTAATAATGGATGCTCAAAGAGACCAAAGATGTTAGATTTTTTCTTTATTTTTTTGGAAATAGATATTCTACATTGTCAATGCACACAAGACATTGAAGTATTGCTAGAACTTACTTTAGAAGTGTTTTTAGGTTAAAAATTTACTTAATCTTATGAAAACCTATTCTTTTTCTAAGTATGAGATTATTTTGTTATACAATTGAATGTAAAAAAATAAAATAATTTGATAATATACACTATTTATATTGGAAGTTGTGAATATAACAATTTCTATCCGTAGTAAGTTTTTTCATTATGAAATTTTTATTAATTACAAATATGTTTACTAGATATATATAGGTAATATAATCAGTTGCATTAATTGGGAAATTTTATTAATAATATTTAGATTATAATTATGTATTTTTTTTTATATATATTTTTTAAAAGAGGGTAAAAACTTTATTTAATCATAACAACAATACAAAGTCCAAAGAAAGAAACCACAAGGGGCCAAAAACAATAAGAATTAATTCACACCCATGAAGCACCTCATATCCTCAGCAACCCACTCCTCAAGAATAGGGGTCATACCAGTAGGGAGATTGCCCCAATCATCCACAGACCAAGAATTAGTCTTTTCTAACACCCATCAGCCACCCTATTCCACTTCCATGAAATATGGTAGAAAACAATGGACTCCAAGGTCGAGCACAAAGAAATAATTTGTTTGACAACCATAGCTAGCTACCAATTCGAATCCTCCAAATTTTGATTATTCAACATATCAATAACCACCTAAGAATTAGCTTCACAAACAATCATCCAAGGGCAACCGCATGCTCAATTGCTAGGAGAATAGCACTTGCCTCCATAAAATTATTAGTTTGCAAACCACAATACATAGAAAAGAAGAAAACCACCAATCCAAGGTTATTTCTACCAATACCACCAACCCTAGCATGCCCAAGGTTACCCCTAGACAACCTATCTCTATTAATTTTCAACTCCCTTAGAGCAGGTGGGCACCAAAAGCCCTCACGAGAAACCCTCTCATGCCCTCTCCTACAATGTACTTTTCTCAAAATACTCTTCTCCCTTATGGTAAGACCTAGGGAATTTACAACACCCAAGTCCTCAGGATCAATTGACATAGACAAGTCACACTTTATAGTCAAAGTCTCCTATAAAGCCCCAAGATTTTGCCTCCAAAGTTGGCCCACAAGTAGTTTTTTATCCAAGAATATTCTTCTATTACGTTCCAACCAAATATGCAAAACAATCAAACTAGGACCAATGCTCCAAGCAATTTTAAGAAAAGAGGTTATGGTAGGAGAAGAACCCTGTCTCTTCCAAAAATCCTCCAAAGAAGAGACATGGCAACATGGTAAGCTCCAAAGGTTCCACCAGTGATGCTAGATAGTCTTAGCAAACGAACACTGAAAAAAGAGATGCGATAAGCATTCATCATGCTAACCACATAGAATGGACATGGAGGGGCCCTAGAACCCTTGTTTCCAAAGATTTTCCCAAGTAAGACACCTTGAACCATGAGCCAAGAGAAAAAATTACACTTACCAAACATGCTTCCACCAAGAAACCTGAGAGCTTCAAAAAACTTGTTTATCAAAAACCTAATAACTAGAGGCAACCAAAAAATTTCCTTTCAAGTTAGGACCCCAAGCAATCACATCACCCCCTTGGAGAGAATTATAGACAGGACCTGATAAAATCTTAGCAAGCTCTTAATGATCCTCCACCGCACCACTAGGAGGCCAATCCAAGGGGCCCTTCCACCTAGACACAAAAATTTGACCCAAAGATTATTGAGATTTAAAGTTTTCCACATGACTCCAACCCACCTCCAAAAAAATCTGGCACAAACCTTGGAGATGGGGATGAGATGACATAATGGGTGGGTGTCCATCCCAAGAATCATGCCATAAAAGAGCATCTCAACACCCATTATAAATCCAAAAAAGTCCCTATTTAACTAGCTTGGCACCATGTTTAAGGGTGCTCTAGATCACAGAGCCTTCCCCTCCAAACTGAACCTTGCTACCTCCCTACTTTCAATCACCCCCAAATATTTGAAGGTCATAATTTTAGCCCAACACATGTTATTGAGAGCACCAATGCGAATACAACTTAGTAACCAAGGCTTGTCCATTCAAATCAGTCCATCGTAAACCAAGACCCCCCTCCTGCTTTGGCTTACAAACAACATCCCTCTTTACTAGAATCCATTTTCTATGAAGAAGACTACCGACCCATAGAAACTGACGAGACAATTTCTCAAAATCTCTAATAAAACTTGAAGGAGCAAAAGAATAGATTATTTATAAATAGGAAGAGCTTGGACCACTGACTTTAGAAGAGTTACTCTACCTACTAAAGAAAACCAAATGCAAGTCCAATGACTGACCAATCCTTGAAACTTATCAAGGGTCTCTTGCAAAAACCTTTTGGGGAGAGAGCAAACAGCAAGAGGGATTCCAAGATTGGAAAAAGGAAGTGAGCCAATTTGAAACCCAAGGATACCAACAATTCTCCTTTGAATACCCTTAAGAGTGTGGAAGAAATATATGAAAGACCTCCCCTCATTTATGTGCTACCTAGAAGTTGCCAAGTAACTATCCAACAATGTGCCAATTGAGAGCCTCCTCAACCTTAGCCCTTCTCATCAAGGCAATATCATCTACAAATTGGAGATGAGATTGAGGGGGAATATCATCTCCCCAAATCCATCCCTAAAGCAAGCCACTAGCAAACTGGTCATGAATTAATGAGTCTTCCTAGGCCTTTCGTAAGGAGGATAAATAAGGAGATAAGGGATCTCCCTGCTTGAGGCCTTTAGAAGCACCAAACAAACAAGTGGGCTCACCATTGATAAGCACTAAAAAGGAGGAGGAAGTGAAACGACTCCTAACCCATTCACTCCAACCCTCAGAAAAGCCAAAAGCTCCAAGGATTTTAAATAGAAAGCTCCATTTAACTTGATCATATGCTTTAGCCATGTCCAACTTAATAAACATAGATTTATCTTTTGATGATTCCATAGAATGGATGGCCTCAATAGCAATAACCACCCCATCCATGATCTATCTTCTAGCTACAAAACCCCCCTAATCTTTAGAAATTAAGTCATCAAGCCAAGGCTTTAGCCTTTTTGTAATCAACTTAGTAATAATTTTATACACAATGTTACATAGTGCTATAGGTCTAAACAAATACAAGGAGTCAACTCCCTTCTTCTTAGGAATAAGAGCTAAAAATGTAGCATTTAGGGACTTCAACATTTGTTTATGCATTTAGGATTCTTGGACAACCTCTAAAAGGTCCAATTTAACCACTTCCCATAACTCCTGAAAAAATTCAATGGGGAATCCATCAAGCCCAATAGCTTTACCTTTCTTCATCTAGAACACAACCTTCTCAAGCTTCGACAAGGTAATGGGAGTAAGCAATGATTCATTCATTTCATTAGTCACTAGCTTTGAGATACAATCTAAAATTTTAGATTCATCCTCCTTCGTAGGAGGTAAATCCTCAGAGAAAAGGGTAGAGAAATACTGAATGCATTCGGCTGAAATAGAGACCGAAGAGGACAAAGATTCCCCTTTAGACAACAAAATAGAAGAAATAGCATTACCTTGTCTTTGATCCTTAATCAAGTTATGGAAGAAAGTAGTGTTTCAATCCCCAGCCTAGAGCTATTCAATACAAGAGTTTTGTTTCCAAAAATCTCTTCTCTTAACTCCCATTCCTCAAACTCTTTTGTTGTAGCAACCTCTAATAAACTCAGCTCCTCCGAGAGGCCTTGATCTTGAATTTGTCTGGTAATTAGGTCCAAATTATCTCGTGCCTTTTTCTTTTCCTAAAATAAGTTACCAAAATGCTACCTATTCCATACTTTCAATTTGTATTTAACATATTGGAGCCTCTTTGAGAAAGAGTATATGGCAATGCCATATGTTGGCTTCCCCTAATCCTAGGGAGCAAATCATGAAGAGATTCATCCCTAAGCCACATGAGTTGGAACTTAAAGGTTTTTCTAGCACACTATTGAGGCACATCAACCACTAGCTTAATAGATCAATGGTCAAAACCATGACTATCCAAAATTTCAGAGCTAGTCAACCACTTGTCCCCCGCCCAAAAACTAGACACCAAAAATCTATCAAGTCTTTTAGAAATAGAAGCATCGCCAATTCTCCTATTATTCCAAGTAAAAATACCATTGCTAGGCTTGATATCCACAAGATTCAAAGAAGATATATTGTCTTAAAGCAATAATGCAGAAGCGTCCAGCCTTGTAATACCACCTCATTTCTCCATAAGCTTTGTGGTAGCATTAAAATCACCTCCTATAATCCAAGGATGGTAAGGAAATAAGTTACAAACTAAATGACTATTGTACCACAAAAGTTGCTTTCCTTGTAACTCCATAGGTACATACACATTTGAGAAGAGAGCAATTTCCCCTAACATAAAACAAGAGGTCACCATGGAAAGGGAGGACTTCAAAGACACCCACCAAAGGGGGTAGATCTTACGTAGGTTCCATAAGCACACCACCCCACTAGAAGACCCTTGAGCACCAATGCATTGGCATCCACCATTCCCCCATAAATTAGGAACTAAATCCATCATACCTTCCATAGAGAGCTTAATCTCTTGTAGAAAAAGAGCATGAGGTGAATGACACCTAATCAAATCCCAAACAAATATTTGTCTAGGGCCACTGTTCAAGCCCCTTAATTCCAAGAGAACTATCATTTCGAGGGGCATGAAAAATGTGAATCTAGAGTCTTGACTGACCTTGAATCCATCAAAGTCTCCCTCATCATCTTAATCTTTTCCTCATCCTTCTTCCTTCCCAGCATAGAAATTTTCTTTGGCCCCCCTTCTCAAGAACTTTTTGCAGAACACCCAACTGAGAGGATGCCTTAATATTCTTCATACCCACCTTCAGACCAACTTTTTGCAAGAGGTGGACCTTATCTACACTATCTTTCACTACCTCAACACTACTACCTAACTTATCTTGAACCCCCATTTGTCGATCTATCCCTAACGCCAAAGTCCCATCAGCAAGCAGAGTCATAATCACCTCTAAGTTGAGTATTACTTGACCAAGATCTTTCCCAAACTCATCAAAGTATGGTACTTCTATACCTCCTCCTGTTGGGAGCAAGCATTGCCTCAACTGAAGGGCCTTGTTGATCAATATCCAAAGTCCCATCATTTAGATCCAAAAATCTTGGGTTCACCTCCTACTGACTGAGATCCTCTAGCACCTCAAACCTATTGAAGGTTTCCTCATCCTTCCTATCCTTCAAATTCCTTTTATGACCTTATTTCTATTTTGGCCTCTAATGGGAATAAAACCATCTTCCCTACCACTAGAACCCTGAATGGGGTCCTTGACCTTATCCACCTTAGGTGGATTAGCCAAAGGTTGAGAAGATTGAGCCTCCAAAGGCTTGGCCTTTGGAAATATGTGCAAGAGGTGACCATACTCATAACAGAAACAACAGAAAGGAAGTGCTTCATAATCTAGCTATTGCACCCATGAATAATCTCCTACACTCACTTCTAAAAAGTATGGCAATGGCTTACATAAATCAATTTCTACATAGAATCGAGCAAAATTCATTACCTTTTTGAATTGCATTTATTGAGATGAACCCATAGGTTTCCCCATCTTCAAGGCTAATAGGTACAACACATCCTCTCGCTAGCATTCCACAGGGAGTCTTGGAAGAAAAACCCAAATCAGAACCTGATTTGGAAGTTCCTCCACCAGGTTCAAGCCAACATGCCATGGCTTAATGAACAAGCCCACCTAGTTATTAAAATATGGCCCCCCTTCAAAAATCCTATTCTAAAAAGCTAAACAATCAAATGTAACCATGAAATACTTATTTGTCAAGAGGTGGATATCCATCTATCCCTTAAGCATCCATGTCTTTTGAGCCCACATATCCAAGAATTGCAAAGAAATTTTTGAACCTAAGAATTTGCAATAAAGAGAATGCCAAGCATAATAATCAATGTCTTCAGCCAACATCTCCATTGGAATGACTACATTCAACCTCTCTTTACACTATTCAAGGCACCCATTAATCTTTAGAATTCTAGGCCCCCCTGCCAAGCCCATCTCAACTTTCTCAAGTTCCACTAAAAAAAGACTATTATAAAAAATCTTCAAAGTTTGTGGAGAGGGTTTCAAACCAAAATTGGAGTGGAAGTCCATTTTGGGACAAACCCTAGAAGATTCTCCAATATCCATCATAGAGCATACAATGCAAAATGAGAAAGTAAGGCCAAAATCAAAACCAAGAGCCCTTCGATGAAGGCACACTCCACTAGACACCAATATCACAACCCCACTACCCTAGAATGTACACACCTGCTTCAAAAGAAAAGAACCCCCCCGAATTGCGTAAACAACCCACTCCCAAGAAGCTCCAGAGAAGAAGAGATCAGATCTAACCTCCAACTGCACATGCAACCACCAGAAGATTAGATGCAGGGTGAGCCTAGATGGTTGCGGCCTCATGCAACACTTGCAGAGCCATTTTCCCTATGTCTTCAATCTTCATAAATATGTATTATAGATATTATAATATAGAATAATTATTTAATAGATAATTGCTAAATTTATGTAATCTTTAATTTTATTATAATCATTATTTAAATAAAAAGTGGTATTACTATAATTTTAATAGTTATAAAATATACATATATTTTAAGATTTGAAGATTTTTGTATTTAATTAATATATGTCAATACATTTATTTTAAATTATGCACTAATATGTTATTTTGTTTTATAATATGATTGTGTCTTATAAAGTCTTATATAATTCACACATTTTATATAATTTTGCATTTAAACTTAATGTTTTTAAAATAAAATAAATGACTATTAACAATATACAATTTTCACAATCCATTTCTAATGATTATTTTGTTTCTAAATTTGATTGTGTATGTTTCTTTGACATCAATGTGAAAGAAGGATTAATCATGGTGATGGATCAATCATGATGATGCCAAATTTTTGATGTCAAAAAAACATACATAATCAAATCAAAAAACAAAAATATCATTAAAATATTTGACTTCCAATTTTCACAATTTAAGAAGACTATAATTACTATTAAAATTGTATTAACACTTTATAATACTTAAGTAATTTTGTGATTAACTTTACAATAAACTTTAAATTTTATTTTGACAAACTAAATAATTTTTGCATATATTGATAAGAATTGTAAAATTAATAAATATAAATATAAAGAAATAGAAAAGTATAAAATATAAAAATATAAAACATTTACTTATTTTGTTAACCCTTGATGTGTTCAATTTTCTCCTCAAGTTGCACAACTTAGACAATCATAAAACTAATCTGGGGCCAATAGTGCTTTGGATTATAAAGCCATAGCAACCTAACTTGGATAGTCCATAGCTAGCCTTGTTTACCTTTTATTACTTGGAGAAAATAGAGAAATTAATCCTACACAAGTGTGAAGTGACAGAAACTATTCATTCTTGTTAGACTTCAATTCATGCTTGTAAATGATGAAGGTTCAAATTATCCTTTTGAAGACCTGTATGATCCTACTTGTTGATTTTATAATACTAACATAAATGAGTTGTACCTTTGTTTCAATTGATATTTTTCTTTGAATAAATTTTCATAATTTCCCTATCTTTCTCATATCCTCTAGTAATATTTACAAAATATTACTTCTAGATACATACAACATATTCAAATAATTTAATCCTTTTTAAAAGATAGTTGTAAAACAAAATTTGTGCATAACATTCAAAAATATCTAGTTGATTATCCTATCAAATAAATATTCAGTAAACGTGGTATCATAAAAAATTTCTTATGATAACAAGTTTGTGGGTCTTGATGTAATCTCTAATTATTATTTTTAATTTTCATTGCATTTGGAAGGGGAATAAAAAGCTATTTGTACTCATTGACCAAACCATATGTAACATTGTCACCAGAGGAAATTATTTTTAATGTTATGAATAAAAACCATCGTAAGTGATGATAAACAGAAAAGATCGAAAGGTTTATTTTGATCTTTATAGCTGAAAAAAGTGAACAAGAATACAAACAAAGAGAATAAAAAATTAGGATTAGGTGTTCCAAGCATGTAAATAAAGAGAATCAAAATCAAAATTAGTATCAGTTATGTCATCTATAGCATGCAAATAAGATCAATTAAAATCTTGAGCATGGTATGATCAATGTCCAATGGTATGAATCTTGAACAAGTATGTAGCATAAATGAAAAAAACACTCTATGGAAATCAATAGAAGGAAGATTGCATATGGTTCATGATAATAGTGATTGGCATGTTAATGACCTAAGAAAACACATTTTCCTTTCATATGCATTTTATACAAATCCATGAACAAATCCTGAATGTTAGGAATTGGTGGGACAAAACGATACTTACTAGCATGGGAAACCTAATCGGCAAGGAAAACAAAAAAATTGTGGATTCGATAATGTTCTTTAAAAAAGGGTGTAACTCCACACCCTAGTCCATAAGCATCTCACACGGTGGTATAACATCAACCAAATGAGCTCTAAAGAAGTAATCCATCTCCAACAGAAAATGAAGAAAACCCTAGGAAAAAAATCACCTACCAAATGATAAAAAAATGTCACACTCCTCGACCATTAACAAAAACCCTATAAAAAATGCCCCCCTCCACCAAGTATTGACATGGAAATCCCAAAAAATCTAGCCCATTGCTAAAAGATTTACAAAATCCAAACAAAAAGAAAAAATTCTCCGTGTAAGCCACTAAATGCTCCCATTCTTTTGATAAAAAAAGCCATAGAAACCTTAGAGCCCCCATAATCTAGCTTGACAATCATCTTCAATTTTTGGATGTAGAAAACCCTTGTATTTATAAATATTATAAAAAATGAATGTTGAAAACCTCAAATTAGAGACTCCTCACCTTGAAACAAAGATCTCACAATGACAAAATGAATGTAGCTAGCTAGATAATGTTAAAAAATGGTGAATTGAGCACTTCTGCTAATGATCCAAGAATGTGTTTTCTACGCTAGAGACATGTAGCGCACCTTAGCCAATTTGTGCATGCTTCTATGGCACAAATTGCCTCCTCAATACTTAAAAATTAATAAAATTGATTAGGACAGTGTGACAAAAACCCACCTTTAATGGAAAACCATTCCATGGCAATTTGGTTAGCTCCCTACAAACTCAGGATTAGGTACAATGGGAGCCATTTCCTGTGAAATCTACAATGTCCACCTTAACATTTACAGGTATAAATCTCTTTGCAATAGGGAAATATGACATTTTTCATTCTCACATACGATTGCACAAAATAATTAAGTGATCACAACTTCTCAAAGAAAATAATGCTTAGATTATTAGTTCTCTCAATTGGGTGAGGACAATATCAAAATCCCCAAAACCTCTCTAGATATTGAAAGACAGGTTGGCGATGGCCACAATCTCACCATATTGTCATATCTATAAACACGATTTTTCCATTATGAATGTAGTTGACAAAAGTCAAAAATCAATGGTCATTCCTTATATTTGATTTAATGTTGCACTTTGATTGAGGCATTTGTCATGATTGTACAAAAATGTGATCGCAAAATCAAATATCTAACCTAAAACTTTTTTTTGGCACTAGTTTTCTTGCATGAGACAATTCCTAGCTAGAGAGAACTCCAGAAGGAAAGCCTATTATCTAATTACATACGCATAGCTTGCAAATTGATGATGTGGCAAAAATGTTCATAGTGCGGTGGAAAATGTTTAATTTGACTATTATAACTCATTTTCTTCACCCTTAGAATTTAACATGTAATATGAGCAATCATTTTGGACTGTAATTCTCTAGCAACAAATCATGATGACTTTTGATACTCTAGACCATTTCAATAAACAAGTCATAATAGATATAAACTGACAGTTGACTTTTGTGCTTCTAATAATGAATTATTTTAAAATATATATATTTAAAATAAATTAAATAATAATTAATTTTTAATATAAGTAAAGTAAAATTAAAAAATTCTTATAAATAGATTACGAAATATTATTTACTTATTTTTATTTTTATTTTTTGATAGGTAATGGGCGGAAGCCTACATTTATTTATTATGATTGTTATGTTCAACTATTATTATGTGTTAATCTCGAGTAGATTCAAACCCAAGACCTCTTCGATGAGAGGCTCATAGTTTGATCTTGCCTATTTGTACTCCATTTATTATATATGAATAAAATGATCATTTTAAAAAGTTTCCACCAAGAAAATCTTTATTTATCAGTAAATGGCCAAGGCCTTGATTATATCAATAATAATAAAAATACAATAAACTAACTTCGTTCAAACTGGCACTATTAGGAAAGAACAAAGAAGAAAACCTCTGGTCTTGCCTGGGACCATAGTCCTATATTATTACATAATTAAAAGGGGCATGCCCCAATTGACTATTTCAATCTTTTATTTTGAGTGCAAGAAGATATATAATATAAAATTGATCAATCAAACTTTTTTGATCAAAATGAGAATTAAAAAATTTGACCAAATCTAGTATCTTAGGAAGGAACCACTTCTAAAGAAATGATTTCCTCTTATTAACTTGCTCGTCAGAAATAACACTTAACGAACCCATTAGTTTAGTTAGTGATAAAATTAATAATATCCTTGAATTTTTGGACTGAAAATAATAATATTCTAAGTTTAACCAAATGGTATAGGATTGCTTGAGTCTAGTCTTCCTATTAATTATTTCTTTCTACCTTCTCTACATGATCAGTATGATACATAAATATTCTGAAAGGCATCTAAAGTCTAATAATAATAATTGTAAAATTCCAATACAATGTTAAGTGGATTTACTAATACTATAGACGATATATTATTTAATTCTTATTTCCTGAGTTATCCTTAGGCCTCATTTGGAAGATTTATCAAGTCGTAATTAGAACAATAACTTGGATTCGATTATTTATCTTACATTATGCAAGACTACTTATTTGATTATTATATATTAATATATTCTCACCATCCACACCCTTATTTGCTAACTGATCTGCCTTTTTGTTGCCTTCCCTAAAAATGTGGAGGATCTGAAAATCTATAAAATGATCCAGACTATTAAGCACTTCTTCCAGTTTCGAGTTTAAAACCCAATTAGGCATCTTTCTCTTCCTAATGGCATTTAGGACAATCTAAGAATCTCCTTCAATAATAATCTTAGGTAAACCTATGTCTAAACATATTTGATGACCTTCTAGTAGGGCCTCTAATTTTGCTAAATTATTAGTAGAGGGTTCTATAGATTTAGCCCTTTTAGCAATCCACTTACCTAATTCATTATTAATGATACATCCAATTCCTATAGAACCAAGATTACTTCTTGAGGCTCCATCAAAGTTTAACTTGACCCACCAAGTCAGTGGAGGGGTCCATCTACAATTTTCTTTAGCCTCTTTATTCTTCTTTTTATATACAAGTGGAGGATTAATTAGATTTTACCACTTCTTTTTCATTAATCCATCCCAACTTGAAAATGATCCTTCCTCTATCTAGGATTTCCTAAGATGAGAATTTAAAGTCTCAACTATACAAGCCTCAATTTTTTTAATAATCTCTTCTGGCTACATATCTTGATTGCAAAAAAATCTTCTATTCCTTTCTTTTCGTACTTCCCACATAAGGATAGATGGGAAAATATTTCATAATTTACTATAAAAACCACTACTACACTCTATTGGCCATCCCTTAAGGAAATTCACTAAGGATTTCGACATGGGAGTAGTCCAATCCATCATATGTCAAAGCCAATCCCAACAATATTGTGAATATGTGCAACTGTATAAGATGTGATTAGAATCTTCACTATCTTGCCTTCACAATACACATTTTGATGGACCCTCAATACCTAGCTTTCAGACTCTATCGACAATTAGGATCCTTTTTTGAATGCCATCCATAAAAAGAATCCTACCTTTGGCAGACAGGATGAATCCCAACAAAGTTTAAGTGGAGTATTCACTTCTTCCCATCTTTGAGAATTAGTGATAGCTCTATATCTATTTTTGACACTATACTTGCCATCCTTCGATGCTGCCCAACTAAGATTATATTTTCTATCTACTTGATTTAATTATCTTTTTTGGATTATCTTTTCAAATACACTTTTTACTATTGGATCCATATCCAAATTTTTCATGGATTTCCATACCCAATTAGAGACTCCATCAATAGTATTTCTTGTTTTGTAATCACTAACCTTGCTCCTCCAAAGTTTGATGAATTGCTCTTTACTACTCTTTGGGAATCCCATACTATCTATTGAGGGATAACCATTCCACAAATATTCCCAAAATAAAGCTTCATCATCCTTACCCACATCCCATGTGAGAAATTTACTAATAAGGGCTCGACTTTTAGTTATAAAATTTCATCTTTCAGATCCTTTGGGAAAGAACCTCATTCTAAAGATTGAGTAGAGATCATCAACATTAAGGTATTTCTTATACATGATTTTAACCCATTTATGATCCCTTTCTTCAAAAAGGTTTCAGGTTAGTTTAGCCCCTAATGCTTCATTTTGTTAGCTTAAATTTTTTATCCTAGGCCTCCCAACTCCTTTGGCTTACAGATATTATCACATTTTATGAAAGCTAATTTTTTTGAATCATCAAAGTCATTCCAGAGAAAATTTCTAAGCTTTGCCTCAAACTTCTTATTGATTTGTTTAGAAAGAGGAAGACAGGATAATGGATATGTTGGAAGTGCAAAAAAAATTGCACTGATCTTAGTGACTTTCCCAACTTTTGTCAACCATTTATTTTTCTAGCCTCCTATCCTTGCATCCAATTTTTCAAAAATCATGTTCCACTCATTGTATTTACTTCCTATCTCTAACTCTATTCCTAAATATTTGCATGGAAATGTGCCTTTTATACCCCATAATGTTACAAATCTGCTTTTCTATATCAAGTTTGGTGTTAATAAAATAAATTTCAAATTTGGCTGCATTAACTTTTTGACCAGATGCTTCCATATATAGTTGGATGATAGACTAGATATTTAGGGCTTCTTTTATGGTACTTTCACTTGGCAGAATAGTGTCATTTGCATATTGCTGGTGGGTAATATTGGGAACATTTTCAGTTACAGTGATATCATTTATTTTCCCCTTAGTATGAGCTTTATTTATTGCTCTCCCAAAGGCTTCTACCATAATAATATATAGAAATAGAGATAAGAGATCTCCTTGTCTTAAACCTCTCGATGTTTCAAAAAACCTTCAGGTGTTCCATTAATGAGGACTGAAATTTTGGTTGTAGAAATACACTGGTAGATAAGATTAATCCATTGATGTGAGAATCCAAAGGCTTCTAAGGTTTTATATAAAAACCTCCAATCAACCATGTCGTATGCTTTATGAATATCCAGTTTCATGAACATGCTTGCCACTTTATTCTTATTGGCTGAAAGAATTATTTCTCAAATAATTAGTAATCCATCTAGGATTGATCTGCTTGGGACAAAACCTATTTGTTCTTCATATATAAGCTTAGAAAGAATTAGTTTAAGCCGATTAGCTAAGATTTTAGATAAGATTTTACAGATAGTATTACATAAAGCAATAGATTTGAAGTCCCTTGGATTTTTAGGATCCCCTTTTTTAGGTATCAGGGTAAGAAAATTAAAATTGATTTTAGATAATAATGATCCACTATTTCTTGAAGCTTTAATGGCTTTCCAGAGATCTAGACTGATTATATCCCAACATTTTTGGTAGAAGAAAGCTTGGAATCTATTAGGTCTTAGAGATTTGTCAGGATTCATGCTGAATAACACTGATCTAACTTCTTCCATAGTGATGGGTTTGTTTAACATTCTATTTTCTTTTGGCAAGATCCCTTCAGGCCTATAGCTTCAAGCATTTTTGCTTGAGCTACCATATTCAAGCTATCAAAGTTATTTAAAATATTTTGAAAGTGACTCATGAAAATCTTGGCTATTTTATCATAATTTTATGTAGTTATGCACAAAGGATCTTTGGCTTTTACTATTTGTTAATTGCTCTAATATGAAGTGTACTATTATGAATTTTTTTTGTGTTTCAATCTCCTTCTTCTAACCATTTTTCTCTTGACTTTTGTCTCCAAAAGATTTCTTCTTTTGCCAATATATTTTTCTACTTAGCAAGTAATTCTTTTTCTAAATAAGAGCTATTATTATTTATCCCCTTTTTAATTACTTCGATATTTAGTTCTTTTAATCTTTTCTCAATATCTAGTTTTTCTCTAAATATGTTATTGAAATGTTATTTATTCCATTTAAGTATATTTTCTTTGATCATTTTCATCTTGGAAACAAAGATATACATTTTAGAACCTTTAAAATTGCCTTGCTTCCACCAATCTCTAATAAGTTCCATAAAGTTTTTGTCTAAAAACCACATTTTTTTGCACTTAAAAGGATTCCTAATAGGTTTATTTGGTTCAAATAAAACAATTCAAACAGGGTAGTGATCTGATCCTACTATTGATAGAATTGAGGATTGAATGTTGAAATTAAAATCATTGAGTTCTCCTTTGATAAAAAAATCTATCCAATAGCTATATAGGAGAAATCTTTCCTTTTATTGTTCCAAGTGTATTTCCCATTATTTATAGGAACATTAGTTAGATTATTACCTTCAACCCAAATTTTTAAAATCCTTAGTTTCTTGGGTGGTTTGCTATAAACCTCCAAAATTTTCCTCTATGTTTAAGATAGTATTGAAATCACTACCTAAAAGAATGATTTCATTACTATGTTCATTAATAAATGTACTAATTTCTTCCCATAGGATTTTTTTTATCTATGTTGTAGATTGGACCGTATACATTTACTAAGATGAGTTGTATGTTAGTTTTTAAGCTTTTTTACTTTGTTGCTTGTCCAAGAATTATTTGAATTTAATATATTAAGGGTAACTTTCCTAGGATTCCATATCATGCCCAAACCTCCTGAAGCTCCTCTAGATTCTTGTAGGTTAACATTCTAGCTATCTAATTTCTTATCTAGCTTGACTCCTTCTTCCTTATTTAATTTAATTTCTTGTAACATAATAATTTTAGATTCAAATTGTTTTAGGTTTTGTATTAGTACTTGTTTCTTGCTAGGAGCATTTAAACCCCTAGCATTCCAAGTAGAGATCTTCATGTTGACTTGGGAAGGATCTTCCCCTTCCCTGGATTAAATAACTGACTAATCTTTTTCCTGCTCATCCATTTCTCTGAGTTCCTTAAAATATTTGCTACCTCTTTTAGCTTTCAATTTACCATATCTAGGGACATTTATCCCTTCTTGGTTCCTTAAAATACCTAGCTGCACTATGTTCTCCTATGCATTTAAGATGATTTCAGATTGTTTTCCTTCTGTCTCATTTTTTTCTTGATTTTCCAGCTCTTGCAATAATTGTTTTGCAATGGTCATCTAATCCTCTATAGATTTATCATC
This sequence comes from Cupressus sempervirens, assembly GCA_028749045.1. Taxonomy (NCBI): domain Eukaryota; kingdom Viridiplantae; phylum Streptophyta; class Pinopsida; order Cupressales; family Cupressaceae; genus Cupressus; species Cupressus sempervirens. The sequence goes on from CM053785.1 coordinate 722,373,541, forward strand.
TTTATCTAGAATTTTTGACTCTACCTTCCTCGGTCTCATTGCCTTGTTCTATCATTGATTTATACTCAAAATTATGTATGTATTTACTATTCTTGTCTTCCTCTTCTATGCTTAATAGATCTCTTTTTAAGTCTTCAAAAGTATAATCATCTCCACCAAATTTTAAAACTATCTGCAGTAATCTCTCATTTTGTGATTCATGGCTCTTGTCTATATTCTCAAAGCTGAATACTTGGATTAGTTCATCAGTTAATAGTTCCAAGTTTTCTTTCTCAATCTCATCTAAAATTTCCTTTTCCCAGTCTATATTCCTGATCATATCATTGTTCAAAAAGTCATGACAGTCATGGGTTATAGTTCTAGTAATCTTTCTCTGGACACTTTCCTTTACCTTTTGCTTACTATTGTCATGCTTGGGGGATTCTTTACTAGTAGGTGGAGTTTGCCAAAATTTTGTGAATCTATTTATTTCCTTTTTATTATGGATTTTGTTCTCCCACAAATGTTCTTCTTTCTGTTGTTGCAAAGTCTCCAATTTTCGTTCTGTATATATGGGCTTTACCAATTCAGAGCCTTCATTAGAGAACAATAAGTTATTTTCTAATTCTTCAATACTACTACTTGAGCTATCCAAGGCCTTTGAATTTTTACCTAATGATTTACCTTCCTCATTGATTAATTTGATGCTTTTGCACTTCTTTACTTTCTTTGTTCTTTTTTTAACCTCTTTATTGCTAATCCATGTACTCTGTTGTCTTATGTTATCCATATCTTGTATAAGAATTTCTTTAATTTTGGAGTGATCTTTGGGTCTATGATCCTCACCAGTACTCTGTTCATTAGGTTTGATTCCTTTACTAGCCTCTACACTTAACATTTTATTAGATCCTTTGATTTTTTCTAAACTTTCTGATTTCCCAAATTTTGTCTTCTATAGACCCTCGTGTGTTAGCTCTACCACTTTTTCCAAATCTTTCTTGGGAATATGAAGTGAGTTGTTATTAGAATTAGTGGGAGAGCTTGATTGAGAAGACTTGTCTTTTCTTGTTGTACCATCTTCAATATCTGGTTCTACTATCCCTACTGAATCCAAAGTTGTCTTCAGGAGGTTTTTCTCATTAATGGCATTCCTCTAGTGCTCTCTATGATTTATAATGTTTATCATAGGAAAGGTGTCTAAAAGATTTGTAGTAAGTTGAACATTTTTAAAAATGATTTCCCTCCCATCATTCAATCTAATTGTTTTTGAAATTTTACCTTAAATTCTAAGGCAATTTAAGTTATAGATAGTTGTGTCTGTTATTATTGTAATAGGTTTGAATTCCATGATATTTACTTTATAGTTTATCAAGATTTTGACATTATTATAGTATTTAAAAAAGCATCTATACCAATCAAATCACCCATAGAAAAACCTATCTTCCTAATAATATCTATATGCATTAATTTTGAAGGAAGAGATTGAAGGGTTATCCAAGTTGGAATCAAAAAGTCTAGCCTTTCTTCCTTACAATTTGTAATCCACTCAAAGAATTTAATAGAAAATTCTTTGAAGTAACAATCAAAAACACAAAGAAAATATTTTTTAACATATTCATTAATGCAATGAATATACACTAATCTATCTAAATGGTGAGAGATACTTACCTAGTTTTGGTAGAATTCCTCTTGCCAGTTTATGAGATTGAACATTTCTAATTTAGGCCCATTCTAGAATGCAAAGATAACAACATTTTCACACTCCTGCCACTGATCTTCACTATTCTAATTACTAATAATAATGATCTTTTCTTTAGATTTGGGTGAGATGTGTTTAGGAACCATGGGAGGCTATTTCTTAGGTAGAACAAGATGTTTTGAGGCGGGACTCCTGCAATGAGGCAAGATATAGATTTTAGGAGATGGCAAGGGAGGGTGACTTTAAAGAAGATTTGGGGGCTCTGAGAATGAATCCATTAGAAATCCTATTTGTTGGGAGAATATAGTCTTTTTCTTTTTATCTGCATATTTGGTAAGGTTAACAAAATGAATTTGTTTGTCAAGAATCAAAGTAGAGAAAATGATTGGCCGAGAATTGAGAAAACCCTGCTCTGACTCTAGAATCACTTGGGCATTGCTATTTTCCATGGATTTTGACAAAATCTAATGCTTTGTCTTCTCTGCGCCTCTTGTCGACTTCTCTTCCTGAATGACCCCTATTTTTAGGAAATTTAATCACTTCTTGACTTACTGAATTAGGCTATTTTTCTTATCTAACATAGAGAACAAATTTGTTGTTTTGATAGCATTAATGAATGTTGCGGGATGAAAGTAATTGCAGGAAGGAGGATCACCACATGTTCTAAGCCTATTTTTCCTTTCTTTTGCTAGGGTTTTGGTATGGATGTGGAGTTGTCTATAGGTTAGATTTTATCTAAGCCCTTGTGTTTAATTGATTTTTTTGTTTGTTATAATATTTTGCATATTTCACACCTTTAGTTTTTGCTCTGAATGCCATCAAATGTAAATGCAGTATATTGATTAGATTTGTCTATGAGTGCATGTTTTGATTCAAACTAACAACAGAGGAAAAATCTCTTCTCTCGAAGAAGTTTAAAAACTAAAATTTTGTACTTTGACAATGCAAAAATTGAACAACACTTTACCAACAATCCTATAAAATCTATCCAATTCTCACAAGATTGTGAACAAATCTTAATCGTTAAAGCAATATAGTTGATCCCAAGAAAGATGAAGTTGCCCAAACCTTCAAACACTGAGATCCTCCACCAAGAAAATCTTGCAAGAAGAAAGCTCCTACAAATAATCTATTAACTAAATAAATTATTAAAACTAAAAATTAAACTAATATACAAATTTTAAAACTAAACTAATATAAAAAGTAAACTAAATGATGAAAAAGTCAATAGCTAAATCAATGTAAAAAACCAACTAAAATAAAAAATAGAATCATATATTATATTAAAAAAAATTAGATTTATATATAACTTGAAGTCCTTTTTAGTAAAAAAAAAAAAAGACAATAAATATTTATTTTCACTAACAAAGCTTATGGGCTTAACTAGCAAATGTAATTTAAAGAAATCGTAAATAGTAAATTTTTATTAAGTAGAAAAATAAAATTAATGAATTTTTTTTCCTCAATAATAGGCTAAGGCCTTGATATTTTTATTAATCATTTTAAATGTTTTTTTACATTTTTTCCTTCATTCTGACTGATACTGGTAGAAAAGAATGGGATCAAGAAAACCTCCAATAAAGCTTGAGGATCTCTATCTCTTCATTTAATGATTAAAAAAATTATAGATAGGGGCATTCCCCTTTGTACATTATCTCAAGGGCATACCCCCATCTGTTGATTAAAAGAGTTTATAGACCAAATCTTATCATTGAAATTTTTTTATATTTAGTGCTCTAGCATCCTTTGAATAACATTTTATTTTTTGCAATATTTGGTGTCATAACACCCTTTGAATAAACCTCCTTGGATAGCTTTGACCATGTATTTTTGCTCCAAATTGAACGTATAGTCTGACCTATCGAAAAACCCATTCTTCTAGCCATGCTAAGGGAGAGGAACCAATAGTCGTGAGGGTTAACTTCGTCAAAATGTAGCAACTACATGAGATATCATAAATTGGAGTATCGATTGTATTTAATCTTTTAAAAATATATAAAATTTCTACCATAAATTGGTTAGGTAACTTTTGTACCCTAATTCCACAAAAACATGTCCATAAAGGTTAATAGCCTTTCATGTAATAGAGAAGTTAGCATCATACATCCTTGGAGACATGTCCCCCTTTTGGACAATTAGAAGAGAGATACATGCAAATTAATAGATTTAATTACAATGTAGCGAGTCTTCAGCCCTTACTAGGCAAGAGCCTACAACACAACAGTAAATTGTGAGCCTCTTATTTGATAGGTCTTGGGTTTGACTCTACACAAGCTTAATAAATAACAATAATTAATCACATCACATAATAATAATTAATCTTGGCTTTGGCCTCTTACCAATAAAAAAAAAAAGTCTTTAGCCCAAAATAGGACAAATATTTTGTATATTCTTAGTACCAAATGTGGTATGTGCATACCCTACATAAATTGTGGTATGTACGTATATCAGAAATTTCAATTTGAAAAAAAAATCCATATGTAATTTGACATGTCAGTTTTGGTACCAACATATATTAACCATGTGAAAATAGCAATGTCTTGGAAAAATAAGCAAAGTTCCCTTTGATTAGTCTAGGGGGTAGATTTAAACCCATTTGAGCTTCATATGTTTTGTTAAAGGTTTATTCAATTAACCTAGGCATATCCTATTTGTTTTGAACATGATAATATAAGCTAATAGAGAAATTATTAATTATGATTTTTTAAAAAAAATTCTTTTCCTATTTTTAAAGGAAGAAAGAACATAACTACAAATTTATTTGCTTCAAAAGAAGCTTGATCCATAGGTAATGCCCTCTTTTGAACTAAAAAAAACTTAGATGTTAAAGAAGCAAGCTAGAGTCGATTAACTAAGCCTAGAAGCCTTGCAAGATAAACAAATTTGATGAATCCAAACTTAGATCACTGATTTATTTCACGCCTCATAATTTTTTTCCTTTTTTCTACTCAAAGTCTACTTAAATTTGGTTTGTTGAAGGGATGGTTATCAATGTTTAAACATAAACATGAGGATATTTGTACAATAAATAAGCTTGAGCTTCATTCAAGAATTATTGTTTAATCCTAGTTAATGTTAAAAGACAGAGGCAATGAATTTACATACTTAACCAAATGAATTTAATCTTTGTGTGCAAGAAAAATAGTAATATAAAAATCTTCAATCTTCCTATTGGAAAGAGAGAGTTTCCTAAGATTTATAATCTTAGACAATCAAGATCCATATGTATACTATTCTCTTCATTTTTTAGACCAATCAATTAAAAATTCTTATTTCTAAGAGATCTAAGGATCCATATTGTAAATAATTGTCTAGTAATTATTCACTACTTAGGAATAATAAACAATTGTGCAATTCTTTATGCTGCAAAGGTTCCCTAAATTATTTCCTAGTATAATCTACATGCCATGGTAATGACTGTAAGTAAACAAAGTTTATGAAACTCTTTTTAGCCTAAGATTTGAGATAAACTTAGCATTTATATTACCAAAT